>OZ034820.1:44786280-45355909 GCA_964030455.1 Linum trigynum
TTTGTTTGGGAGGCGATACTTGGAGGATGGGTTTGTTATTGTCTAATACTATAGGAAGGTTGCATGTGTAGTTACCATAGTGATTCTAGCATCTGCAGAGGAGGTTACGTGTATAGTTGTGACAAAAACATTCCGATCAACTTAGCCATATTTTGCAAGCTAGAAAGTGGATTTGCCTGGCCATTGATTTTGGTGAAGTTTTCTTTTTTGATTCCTTCATTACTGGGTCTGGCTTTCAGGACTCTTTTCATAGCAGTTTTTTAAGACTGTATTCTATTTTCATTCACATGCTTCCTCACTTGACCGCGATAGGGAACTTGTTTTTAACTGTCTATTCATTGTCCATACTTTGAGCTCAGCTCACGTTTATCTAACTAAGACTTAGCTAAGCTGTTAGTTTTATGCATATCACATTTTAGTGTTATCCCTGCTTTAGAATGTGCCAACAAGCTTGTTTTTTCCCCCCTGGCTATTGTTGATTATGGCCTCTGAGGTCTTTGAGTGACAAAGTTTTCACTGGTTTGTTTTCCTTGATTTCAGGATTGTCGGGGGCCACTGCTGATATTCATTGTTATGATGTTCTGTCAAATAAATGGTCGAGGTAATCATTGTCGTTGCGGTGATTGTTTTATTATGATCAGAAGGATCCTTCTGCCTACTGCCACATTCTTATGCTTATTATAAGCTTATTCTCAGGATTGCACCTATCGGAGAACCACCTACACCCAGGGCTGCTCATGTGGCAACTGCTGTGGGAACTATGGTTGTCATTCAGGTCAGTATATTAAATATTATCCTGCTGCAAAACATGAGGACGGAGTATAATTTTGGTAGCCTTGTATGTCATGCATAACTAAAGTCTTGTATACTACTCAGGGTGGAATTGGTCCGGCTGGTTTATCTGCTGAAGATCTTCACGTTCTTGACCTCACACAACAGCGTCCACGATGGCATAGGTTGGACTTTCTACTGGGTGGTTGCTCATTAGTTTTCTCTACTATGTGAATTTGCCATTGAAATGGTTACTCGTCTATTGTAGAGTTGTTGTTCAAGGCCCTGGTCCTGGGCCACGATATGGCCATGTGATGGCATTGGTGGGTCAACGGTATCTCATGGCAATTGGAGGGAATGACGGTGAGTGTATTT
Organism: Linum trigynum; assembly: GCA_964030455.1. NCBI lineage: Eukaryota > Viridiplantae > Streptophyta > Magnoliopsida > Malpighiales > Linaceae > Linum > Linum trigynum. The sequence goes on from OZ034820.1 coordinate 44,787,427, forward strand.
ACTAAGTTTATGACACCTAAAACATTTCCTTCTTGGCAGGATTCATTTGCTTAACATTCTTCTCCCTTTTCAGGTAAAAGGCCTTTGTCGGATGTATGGGCCCTTGACACAGCAGCCAAGCCTTATGAGTGGCGGAAGCTGGAGCCGGAAGGGGAAGGTCCACCACCATGCATGTAAAAGTCTTCCACTGTTTAATCACCTGTGCATATGACAAGAGCAACATATATCCAATTTTCTTGTGCAATATGACTTATTGTCTGTATTTAGCACGGTTGGCAGCTTGTTGTAGAATTTAGAACTTGCCGAGGTTTTTGCTTCTTTGTTGGCAATGGTGGAGTTCTTCCTCCAACAATTCGAACTTGCCTGATTGCAGAGAATTGTTCATGTGTAGCAAAAAGGTCTTAGTTAGGAGAGATTTTCTTTTGTAGGAAAACAGTTAAGAGTGTTCTTAAGTAATTATGATAACTTCTCTGGATGCCGAAATTCCATTATTTTTTCAAATTAAAATGTGATTTAACAGATATCAAGGATAGTTTGAGCTATCGGTCATTTCCTTTTTTTTATTTTTTTTTATTTGGAATCTGGTAACCTCTCATTCATTTGATTTGAGATTCTGTGCATTGTACTAGCCTAATAAGATCCTCATGTATGAGTCAACTCACATTCATTAGTTAATTAGTAGAAAGGGGTTCAGTCGTTAAGGTCTAATAGTCTAATATTTGTTGGCTATGGATCAAGATACATTTTGATCATGTGAACACAATGGGAAACTGAAATGAGTGCAATGACATCTAGAACGCAAATAAAATCACGATAAAAATAAAAAACTTACCTATAGGACCATATTCTGCAAGGTTTTCACATTAATAGAAGCGGCAGAAGTATTTTTAACTTTATTTTGACAAAATATTTATGTATTATGGTATTATTCACTATACAAGCCACAGAAACAAATCTAACAATTTTGTGGTCCTTTAAAGTTTACTATCTTTACTTTTAGCTTTTCCTAGTATTCTCTTGATTTAGCTTATCATGGCACGCTATTCTTGTGTTTGTGTTTGTCTGACTAGGTATGCTACTGCAAGTGCTCGTTCAGACGGTCTTCTGCTGCTCTGTGGAGGGAGAGATGCAAACAGTGTGGTTAGTATAGTTCAGCCTTATCTTTGATTTCTTTGTTTACAATACGGGTGTGGTGTTTGGTTGCCATGTATGAGTGACAGAGTCATTTAATGCATTTCGTGCAATTATTTCGAGATATTATGACTTTTTCCCCCGTGATGGGCCCACATTGAATTAGATAGCCGGGACTCGGTTAATACCTAATTATGAAAAGTGGTGGCTGGTTTTTGGAAGCTTAATTAGTTGTACATCACATATGCAAGGTTACAGATTTGATAGTTCATACATGCATCTTGCATCTTAAATGAAAATATACCTTAAATGGCCAGTTTTGCCTCTTCTTCCAGTTTTTGTTGTTTCTTGCCTATAAGTAGTGATTTGGTGCTTGAAATGCGTTCCCTGTATATTTATCTGGGAATTTGAGCGGATCTCACCTTCATTATTATCTTATATTTGTTATTGATCACTATACTTTGGAAAGCTTTTCTTCGTATTCCTGAAATTGAGAAGATGCCAGGCCAGGTTGTTAACTCCTGTCTCGATGTCGAAGGAACTATTATGCCTTTTTTATTTCCACTAATTGTTTGGAAGTCTTTACTTCTGGCTTTCATTTCCTCTGATTTTTTTTGTTGGGCAGGATTGGACTATTGTGAAACTATTGATGGCAATTTTTTCTTCATTAATTTTTTCTTCCTGGATCTGTTTATCTGCTTGGTAGTATTTATAGGTGTGTCATGATTGGAGTTGTATTTCCGTAAAAGCAGATTACTGATTCAGCTACTTATTGTAATTTCCTTTATCTTCTTTCATTTTTTGTGTGTTACAATGCACTTATGTGAATTGGAGGGGATGTTTTGCTTGCACTTTGAGGTTTGGTTAATCTTTATTCAAATTATTGTCTTTTGTGTAACTTACAGCCATTAGCAAGTGCATATGGACTTGCCAAACATAGGGATGGCCGCTGGGAATGGGCGATTGCTCCTGGTGTTTCTCCATCTTCTAGATACCAACATGCAGCTGTGGGTTACTCTAATGTTATTTCATTTGACTATCTGGTTTAAAAGATGAAAAACTAACCTAGGAATCTCTTATACAAGGTTTTTGTCAACGCAAGACTTCACGTGTCGGGAGGGGCTCTTGGTGGAGGTCGCATGGTAGAGGATTCATCAAGTATTGCTGGTATGCAATTTGATCGTTGTTTTTGTTAATCTATAAGATGAGGTGTGCCTGGGAAACTAGCCACGTGCTTCTTGAGATGGTCCGTCTTCACTACATTGGCACTCTATGTAGATAGCTTTTGACTGCTGAGGAACACTTGGTGAGCTTTCTTAATAATACTACATTTGTTCTCAAGCATCTTATGTTCTTTTGCTTGTAGTGCTGGATACTGCAGCAGGAGTTTGGTGTGATACGAAATCTGTGATTACTAGTCCAAGGACTGGCAGATATAGTGCTGATGCTGCTGGTGGAGATGCGGCAGTTGAGTTAACAAGACGCTGCAGACATGCTGCTGCTGCAGTTGGTGACTTGATCTTCATTTATGGTGGTTTACGTGGTGGTAAGGGGCGGAACTTATTAGGCAATACTGGCTGTTTTTTCTCTGTTTCTTTCCAGTGAGAAGTAACTTGGTAATTACCTTTTCAATTTTGGTTCGCCATTGAGATTTATGGTGAAGCTTTTGGTCTTCAACCACACAGGAATGAGTTGTAACGGAAGGGGAATAAAGTGAACATGGATTGACATGACCGTTTTTTGTCTGAAATTCCATGTCAAGGAGATGAAGGTTTTTTTAATTACCATGAGTATCATACCCTTGTTACTATGAACGGATGAAGAACTTTTGTCATTGTTAGTGTGTATTAAATAGTGAAGAATTCGGAAGGACTTGCCCGAGTGGTTTGTTTTGTGCTAAACGTGATTTTTTGGCTACTTGGGGAGGGTAAATAAGGTTTTTTATGGAAGCTATGTATGATTATGTCTGGTAGAATGTCTTGGTTATTCTGAATGCTGATCATGTGATTAAATTTTCTTTAATGGTTTTAGGGGTTTTGCTTGATGATCTACTGGTTGCTGAAGATCTTGCTGCTGCTGAGACAACTAGTGCAGCTTCCCAAGCCGCAGCTGCAGCTGCTGCATCTAATGTACCAGGAGTGAGGATGGCTGGAAGGTACGGGTTTATCGACGAAAGTAGGAGGCAAACAATGTCTGAAGCATCAGCAGATGGTTCTGTTGTCCTAGGGAACCCTGTCGCTCCCCCTGTAAATGGTGATATGTACACTGATATAAGCACAGAGAATGCCATTCTTCAAGGAACACGGTAAGGCAGCTAGCTATTTAATGTGGTCTTGGCATCACAAGTGTATGACTGTGCCCCTTGATAATTGAACGGCCTAATGGATGTGCATTGGTGTACAGGAGAACGTCCAAAGGTGTGGAATATTTAGTCGAAGCATCAGCAGCAGAAGCTGAGGCTATCACTGCAACTTTGGCCGCTGCTAAGGCTCGACAATCGAACGGAGAAGTCGAATTGCCAGATAGGGAGCGTACTGCAGAGGCTACCCCTAGTGGCAAACAGTTATCGATGATTAAACCTGATTCCACTGGATCAAATAGCATTCCTCCTGGAGTTCGGTTACATCACAGAGCGGTCAGTGTAAATTCTACATTAGTGCATTGAGTTTGAGCTCATGCTAATTTTTGCATAATTTAAACTGTTAGGAGATTGGATTTTATTTCATTTGATTTTCATATATAATGTGCTACCAGGTAGTTATAGCTGCTGAGACTGGTGGGGCTTTAGGTGGCATGGTTAGACAACTTTCCATTGATCAATTTGAAAATGAAGGCAGAAGGGTAAGCTACGGGACTCCTGAGAGTGCAACTGCATCGAGGAAATTGTTGGACAGACAGATGTCTATCAACAGTGTGCCCAAAAAGGTATAGAGATATTGTTTCATGAAATTTTAATTTGATAAAATTTTAGATAGCTCTATAATGCTCTGCTAGTTGTTTTCATCTTAAATAAATGTGTTGGGAAATGGTAACCGGAAATATCTGAAGTGATTGCTATAACATACTGCGGGCTCTGTGCTAGGTTTTACTTTTGATGAATTATACAAACTTCTGTTTGACTTTATGGAAACTGGAACATCCTTGTGAGAGTTGGAAACACCTGACTACTAGGTGGGTTTGGCTTCACTAATTTTGTGGCTTCTTGTTCCAATCAAAACGGTGCCTTCTCCTTGTTTTGAAGAAGTAAGCAATGTTGGAAATCTGGTTTGATATCATTATCATTGGCTTGAACTAAAAGAATTTTACGTAAAACATCTTTTTCTCACTTGGTATTGCAAATAAAGACCCAGTCAAAGTTATTTCATCACTATAGTTTGTATCCACTTATGACTTAACATACAAGGATTATTATTATTTTTAGTTCCTTGGGTTTGTTTGCACATGTTGATTTCTTTTCAATTCCTGCAATGTTTCATTGGGGTTGCCTATGTGCTTTTGTTCTGGTGGCAGTGTGTTGTGTTTATGGGACTTGTAGAATGCCCTTGTTTTCAGTAGAAGAATTCCCAATTTTAATAATGCAATATATGTACCATTTTATTGGTCCCAGGTCATTGCACATCTTCTAAAGCCTCGTGGCTGGAAGCCCCCAGTTCGTCGCCAGTTCTTCTTAGATTGCAATGAGATAGCAGATTTATGCGACAGCGCTGAAAGAATATTTTCTAGCGAGCCAAGTGTTTTGCAACTTAGAGCTCCGATCAAGATATTTGGTGATTTGCATGGACAATTTGGTGATCTTATGCGTCTATTTGACGAATTTGGCGCCCCTTCAACTGCCGGTGACATTGCGTAAGTGCTTTTATTTGTTACTTCTTTCTTTTCCATTCAAGAATAGTTTGTCATTTTTCTGTGGATTTTATCTAGGAGAATTGTCATTTTTAACAGACTCATGTATTATGTTTGTACCCAAATGGATAAGAACCATGGAGAGCCTGTGTCCAAATTTGTACTGTTTTGAATTACTCCACGGTAAACTCTTTAAGATATTGGATAAGTTAGTAAACAAGGAAAGGAAGCTGAAAAATTAGCTGATTCAGTTCTATGAGGTACTATGGTCTTCTAAAACGACACTTCTAGACTGATGGAATGATTTTATGTGGACTCGTCTACGGGACTTTTATAATACTGAATTGGACTACCTATTCTGTTGGGAGTACTGCTGTGTTGTAGTCAGCAATGGTAGCGAGGATGCTTGTTCAATGATGATATAATACAAATCAAAAGGATTAAAAGAGGGAAGAAAGAGAAGGTACTTGTACAGTTTGTGTGAGCTCCAGATGAGCATTTGGACATGATGTTGTCGTACAAGTTGATATTGTTGATTTCATCATGTTTGTAGAAAAACAGATAAGCTTGAAGTAGCTTATGTGAATAGCATGTGTGGTTGTATCCCTTCAGGGTCATACCACAAGTTTGTCTGTGTTGGAAGTTGGAATGTCTGGAGTGTAGGAGCTAGTTGACCTAGCATCTCTGGATGTACATATCCTCTGTATTTGCAGCAGGATATTGATGTACAAGTAGGGATATTTTTCTTGAACAACTAATGCTAATCCTATTCGTTTTGTGAGCATGTGATATCTTATGTTATTTATATATTTCGTGTCTGTCAGATACATCGATTATCTCTTTTTAGGAGATTATGTTGATCGTGGTCAGCACAGCCTGGAGACAATTAGTCTGTTGCTTGCTTTGAAGGTATGATGGCGTTTAGTGGCCCCTTGGCTTCCTTTTCTTGTTCCTTCTGTTATTTTGTCTGACAAGATCCTTTTGTAGGTTGAATATCCAAACAACGTGCATTTAATTCGTGGGAACCATGAAGCTGCAGATATCAATGCCCTTTTTGGCTTCAGGATTGAGTGCATTGAACGAATGGTATTGTGCCGAAGACATTACCTCCCTCCTCTTTATCCATTGGTTATTAGCTTTTAATTAAATGGATTACTGAACCAGGGTGAGAGAGACGGAATATGGGTTTGGCATCGGATCAATCGTTTATTCAATTGGCTTCCTTTGGCTGCACTGATCGAGAAGAAAATCATTTGTATGCATGGCGGTATAGGTCGCTCAATAAATCACGTCGAACAGATCGAGAACATTCAGCGTCCTATTACCATGGAAGCGGGCTCGATAGTGCTCATGGATTTATTATGGTTTGTGCTTGTATCTTAGTTGTTCTGTTTCCTTGTTTATGATGTTGGATTTTATTATCTTGTCTTCTGATCAGTTGACTAATGGGTTCAATTCTCTGCATTAGGTCTGACCCAACTGAAAATGACAGCGTGGAGGGATTGAGACCGAATGCCAGAGGCCCTGGGTTGGTTACCTTTGGGGTGAGTACTATGATGCATTGCAGACAAATAGGGTGTGCTCGTTCTAGTTTTGCTTAAAGATAAATCGCTGTAGAGTGAAGTGAAGATGCTTAAAGATGTGTTTAAGAATAGATTATATTTAAAAGTGCTGAAGTGAACTCGCCCTTAATTTACTTTACATTACAATCTTATTTGGCTTAGCCTCTTTTCCAGAAAAGAGCCTGTTTTTATCGCTTTGCCATAATGGTTTATATTAGTCTCCATACATTTTCTTAGTTCTCGTTCCAGGATTAAACAATAATGCACAAGTTTGTTGATAAGCGAACCTTTTTCCAACATTTTGAAACTAGATGCATCGCCCAGTCTTCTGCTATTTCTTTATCTGTACCCTGCTTTCTCCGTATTTGTCCCCGCAGATTGAAATTGTTCGGTGGAATTTATAGATGTTATTCTGACCACTGAGTGGTAACTGCAGCCTGATCGAGTCATGGAGTTCTGCAGTAACAATGATCTTCAGTTGATTGTACGTGCGCATGAGTGCGTTATGGACGGCTTTGAACGTTTTGCACAAGGGCATCTCATCACACTTTTCTCTGCCACAAATTATTGTGGTGTGTTTCTTGAACTTGTTCAATATTTCAATCTCCATGGATGACTCGACTCAACACGACATGTTCACGAGATATCGAATTTTCATTTTGATGCAGGCACTGCAAATAATGCCGGGGCAATCCTTGTTTTGGGAAGAGATCTCGTGGTGGTTCCAAAACTCATCCATCCTTTACCACCAGCCATATCTTCGCCAGATGCTTCGCCTGAACATCAAATTGAAGATACGTGGATGCAGGTGACAATGCATATTCTTACTGATCTTTCTAGTTTTAGCTCTCCTAATATATTCTAGACGATGCTTATCATATTCCGAAATTATTCTTGGAAGCAGGAGTTGAATGCTAACCGCCCCCCTACACCAACTAGGGGTCGTCCTCAAGCAGCGAATGACAGGGGCTCTCTCGCTTGGATATAAGTTAGATGCTTACAGTACTGTATTGGATATAAACACCACCTGCCAAGTGTTCCAGTTGCTTGTGCCACCACCATGGGGTTTATGGTTGGCCTCTGTATAGAGCTTGGCTCGAAGACATCTCGAACTTGTTGGCCATCGTTGCTGAAAGAAGTCTGTGAAGGCCTTGTGTGAATTTTTCAGTTTCACTGGTCAAACTGTGCAATGCCATGAGATGACTAAGATGATTAGCAATGGTCGATGCGAGTTCCAAGGGAGAGGAACAGAGCTGTGGGTGGCGCTGGCAGTTGTTTCCTTGATATGTTGTAGAAGATGCAAGTTCAAGGGGGTAGCCCCTCGCCATTTGTATATCGAGCCAGAGACAGCAGGTAGAATGTCTGCAAGAGTTGGTTTTTTTCCTTTTCCCAATTTGAGAGTTAGTAGTGGTGTTGGGAATTCTTCTCAATAGTTGTCATATAATTTTTCTCGAAGTTCCCGAGCTGTCTTGTATTAGGCCTAGATTTTTCTTGCCAATTATTTTTTCCTTCTAAAGGAGGGCAATGATAAAGGTCCTTCATATCATATGTGATGGCGAGATATATAGTTAACCCTTTTCAACACCATTGAAGGTTTCCCCTTTGTATCATAGAGGTGATTTGTGTAATTTTCTATGCTTGTGTGGTAAATTTTGGTGACTGTATTGTAGGATTATGCGTGGTGAAGCTTATAGCATGGAATTGCAGGTGGCTCTGATCAATTTTGGGCATCTCCCGTGTATTGTGTTGCATTGCATCTCTTCTAATCTCTTAACTGAAGTATTGTTTGCGTATTGCATTGGAAGCTATTAGCGACTTAGTTATACTGCATTATATCGACCAGTTGATACGATACCTTCTAACCGCTGAAAGACCTGCATCTACCATACAGCCTCTGTGCCTAAGCTTAGTGATTATCTATACAAGAGCCTGTAGTTGGCAGCACTATTTGAATATGCGGCCATGTACAGTTTCGTTGTGTTTGGCTCAAAGTTGACACTCGTCTTACGTGACTGCCAAGACCAGCCTAGGCTTTGAGATCTACAGCATTAGGCACTGGAGTCTTTAGTATCATCAAACTTTCTGCAGTCTCCACCACAAGATCTCAAATGACAGCCAATGTCGTGCCTCGAGCCCCAATCAAACAATTACCCTTTGAAGGTCATGAACCCAAGAGACTGATCCAGGCCAAGCTAATGTGCTCGACTTCACATCATGACTTTGCAGTAACGCACCAGAAAAATCAAAAAGCGCAAAGACTTCCATTAGTTATCTCATTGAGGGTTAAAGGTATACATGTCATTCTTTGTGTCAGTTTTCACAGGCTACTTACATAGCTCAAGAGGTTCTGGTATCGAGCTCTGGCTATAAACTTCACAAACAACCTTTTCATACGTCTGACAATTAGTGTATTACATTACTACAACTTGGTATCCTTTTGAATTGACCTCTGTTGAGCATAGCGGAAGGGCAAGGAAAAGAAAAGATGAAAGTGCCTGCTCAAATCGTTAAGGAATGGATGGCCTTCCTATAGCTTAAGTGACACACAAGTACATATTTCTTCACCGTCCGAGCAGCAGAGGACAGCCATCGTCAATTCCTCCCTCGGCAGGTTCAGCACGCCGCCTCAGCCTTTCTTCACCGGTCTCTGAACATACGATTTGTTGGGATCCTCTGTCTTCAGCTTTGGTGGGCGAATCTCTCCCTTCTTACCCTGCACAAATACAACAATACCCTCTTTATCCTTTCCCATTACCCACACATGGACAAGAGAGATCAACAGAGATATTTGTACACACCTTTTTCCCCGTCTTCATGAAATCTCTCCAGCTCGACACCTTTTCGTCAACAGTGGAAATAAAATATGAACATGGAGTCTACGAAGATGGTAAGCATTGCAAGGTAAATAAAGGGAAACAAGACAAACCCTTTTTTCTCTAGTTCCTTCCCATTGCTCCTCGTGCTCTCGTTTCCTCTTCCACATCTCTCTTTGCTCTTCCTCGTCTTTCTTCACTCTCCCTTCTTCTTCTGATATCTGAATGACAACAAAAGATGCAAAGGGATCATCCGATGAGGATTTTTTTTTAACAATGTAATATTACCAACTGGTTGGTGAAAAACAGTTCAGCGTACCCTCATCTGCATTTTTCGCCGCCTCCACTCCTGGTCCGTCAATATTTCCCGAACTTTCAGTTTTAGCTGCTGCTGGAACTCATCTGACCTCTCAAATTCTTGTTCGTATTTCCCCTGCACAAATAACAGAATTATATAGTTGATGGCACCAAAGAAAGCCGAGTCTAAAGAAACCTAATAACAGCATGTGTCAGAGTCTGAGGAAGATCACTAGGGATGGCAATGGGTCGGGTCGGGGGCGGATAGTGCATATCCGTTACCCTACCCAATGTATTTCGGGTTTTACCCATACCCGTACCCACACGAGAAACGGGTAGAAAATCAAAACCATGCCCATACCCGTTCGGGTTTCGGGTATCCACAGTTATCCATGGGTAATAATTTCACCTTATAATTCCAACCAATATGTTAACATTCACACGTATATTCACATTACGTAAGAGGAAAAGTACGACAATAATTCACTAGAATGACGAAAATTAATTAAAACAACATAATTTCATGAAAATATTATATTTCTATGCTAAATATAAAATATTCTAGGGAAAAATAATGATTATTTCTAAACAAAATACATATGCATGTGTATAATCGGGCGGGTTCGGGTTGGATAGTGAGATAACCATGCCCACCCATTACCCGCAATATTCGGGTTCGGGTTTTACCCGTACCCACGAAAAATGCTTCGGGTTCGGGTTTTACCCTACCCGATTAGATCGGATTCGGGTGGATATCCACGGTTACGGATATTTTTGCCATCCCTAAAGATCACCAGATCCTAGAAAGGTTTAATAAGAAACTGGTCTATCAGAAAGGAATGCAAACCTAAGAAAGGCTACACACCTCATCGACTAACGACTTTGCTTTGCTGGCAGCATCTTTCTTCATCTGCTTTCTCCTCTTCGCTCGAAGTTCGTCTGCAGTACACACCAAACTCCCGATTAAATATTAATGATGAAAATGAACCACAAAGCATGCAACCCGCCCGGGCAAAGCTTATCCAAAGATCAGACAGTAATACTGACCTTTGGCTGCTTGTACCTGGGTGAGAACATAATCTCTTTCCTGCTGATCAAGTAATAGCTCTTGGGCTTTGGCCAATGCTGTTTGCAAGCCAAAAATCAAATTCAGCAGCAATTAGTAGTACTCTAGATGTCAAATGAACGGAAGCAAGAAGTTACGATACCATAATAGTTCTAAGATCAACTACTATTGTGCTTATTTGATAGTAGTTTATTAGATTAGAGAGCCAATTATATTGTCTGTTATTTTCTCCACAGAATACCAGGTCAAGTAGGAAAGGGTCGGCATTCATCCTTTACTGGCTGCATTACTTATCCCTTACGGCGGACAAGCATAGAAAAAGATTTTGAATCAGAAAACTAGATATGTGCTGCAAAAATGAGTGATGTCTTTGAGTCATCAACCAAGAGACTCACATATCAACTTTTTAATTTGTTTCCAAATTCTGACTTCATGTATAAAAATCACAATATATTGGAAAAGTTTCTGATTTCCTGAGTCCATATCTACAAGGTGAAACCTTGGTATAAGCCAGTGTCACAGAAGCATGGGCTTAATTGGAACAAGGTTTAGAGAAATTACTATCTCATAGGGAGTGTCCAATCGATCAACTAATACTGGGGATCAAGACCCTCAACTATTTTTCTACGTTGAATTTAAAGAGCAGACGTGCAAACCGTGGCGATATCAAGACTAGGAGGATTAAAAAAACTAACCAAGTTACTTAATTATCTTTAGGTCATCCTGATAACAACACAAAAAGGAAGTGTAGCAGACATACCACCAAAAGCTTCTTGGGCCTTCGGATGCTTGCATTTGTCAGGATGAACCAGTAAAGATAGCTGCACGGTCCATAACATGCAACAAGTTAAATCATAGTAAATAAATGAAGCTAAAGATGGCCGCCTTTCCATTGGAGGAAAGAACATTACCTTACGATACTGCTTTTTCACATCATCTGGAGAGGAATCAAATGATAAGTTTAGATGCTCAAATGGATTTAACTTGAAGCAAGAAAGGATCCTGCAGAGTCAAAATTTCCCAAACACAACAAATTAGCGAGAAGGCAATAGGCAAGCCAATAGACTAAAAATCATTAGTTCTAGAAAACTAGTGATCGATCTCCTTAGGTTATCAAATTGAGCAACTTGGTTCGTAGAGTAGACTGTCATCTCATCTTTGGGCAAAGGAACACACCTCAATTTGCACAAAGAAAGAACCCAAATTTATAATCAATGAAACTGGAGAAATATGACCACGAAAAAGCATCAGCCATCAAAGACCGCCTGTGGAAGTCGTCTATGGCTGAGAAATCCTCTGCTCAAAATCCCCTAACTTCATCACAGATAAGGCCAGAACTAGAAACAAATATGAATACGGCATACAAATGCCAATCAGAATTGAAAATTTTGACGAGCTATTGACCATATCGACATGAACGCAGCTCAGAAACCCTAGCCGCGTGATCAATTTCAACTGAATTGTAAATGAATAGTTCGGCTAGAAACAGGGAATATCAGGGGACAAAGAAGAGGAGGAGGAAAGAGCTGAGGGGAGACCTGAGGACTTCGTTATCCCTTTCGACTTCGCTAACTTCGGCGAAGAAGCTCTTCAGAAGATGCTCGTCGACGGCGGCCGTCGAGGCGGTGGTGCGAGAGGCTTCTCCCATCGAGCTATTTGATTTTGGCTGAGGTATTGGTGCGCTGCGTTTCCTTATTTGATGATCTGATGGAGAAAAGAGGGGAAATAACCCGCGAACATCGATTTTTTTTCCAGCTGGGCTGGGCTTGGTACCGGATATAATTCTTCCTCGGCCCAGTTAGCTGCATTGATTCGGGAACTTGGGCCGAATGTGTTGTCTACAGCCCACAAAGACTCGAGCGGAAAAACTGGTCTTAGTGACAGCAGGACAAATTCTGTGATATTGATTTGATGCAAGCAAATAGAATTCCATTGTAAAGTGTAACTAATTCGAGTAATGTGCATAAATAAACAGATAATGACCGGTAGGGGTATAATGCTTCCGGTGCTTGGTCCACATGAATTTTACAATTACCGAATACTTGATGGATTGAGATGATATTTGGACCGGATCGAACATAACCAAATGAACTGACACAATGATGATCCAATCTTTAGTTCTAGAATGTCTTTCAATACTGGACCGCGGTTCTCAAGAGTAACCGTTGCACACACCTAAACTGGCCAATCATATAACAAACAAAAACCTTACAACTTATCACAATTTTATTTGAAGTTTCGTCGAGTATTTTTTAATAACACGTTAACTTCGTACCTTTAGCTATATAGTTTTACAAATAAATTATAATATTTTTTTATAATTGATTAGTGACTTTCCGTATTAAAAAATCATATTTTTTCCTGTGTCCACCATGTTATAAGTGTCCCTTCTTCTCAAACAATAATTTTCTATTATTAATTCATATACTCGCTTCTACAATACAAATTATCATCCTAAATCATTTAGTAGTTGCGGTGCAAAGAAAAATAATTTAGTCTGATATCATACATATTTATTCCGCTTATTATCACTAACATTATTGATCAAATCATTTATAAATGACCGAATTTGATGACGCGAAATTGAAAGAACACACGAGACAAAAGATTTTACGTGTTATACTCGTTCTTGATTGAATAAGACTAATTCACTTCACGGTGAGCTCGAAAGAGCTCACGGCTGACGATTTTATTATGGGACTACATTGTGACAGCTTGCTTACGATAGGACCATAGCTAAACCTGATATAGAGATAAACATAGGGTTAAAACCCTAATAAATACCAAGTTTCCTTCTTTTAAATGGACAAGGAAACAAGGGACTTGCAGGACAAGGAATTTATTACTTGGACCAAGTAATTAATATCTGCAACACTCCCGCTCAAGCGAAGACATGAATGACAAGAATGTTGAGTTTGAAACTGAACAACACTCAAACAACCTCTTGCTGGCACTGACAATCGAACAGGCTGTGACTTTGTTCACTTGCGGGAGAGCCGGAGAGGTAGACAAATGATGAAACTACTCCATGCTTGACCCAGTTTTTTTGACAGTGAAATCAACATGGTGAAATTCCTTGACATCTTGGATGAGACTGATCCGACTCCATGCTTGACCTAGTTCAGCAATAGTGAACTCCACATAGCGAAATTACCTTGACATCTTGAATGGGACTGGAGACTGATTACTGCGTTGCTGACTTCGGAGACTTCTAACCGCACTGTTGACTGTGCTTCTCCAAGCAACATAATTGATAGATACACACGTTCGACTTAATGACTGAACAAGTCGACTTATGTGAGTTGATTCCCTATTCTCCCCCTCGAGCTGAAGCATGAACGTCGTGAATGCCCAGCTTGAAAATTATAATGGTGAAGAATGAAATTGACTAGTGCTGAATGTCAAGTGGACAACTTCTTGTGTTGTGACTACCTCGTTCCATGACTTGACAATTTTTATCGACAAAAGCTATTCTATCTCCCCAACACTAGCTATTGAAGAGAGGACCACTGCAGGTCACAATTGTCTTCAACATCATGACTTTGATGTTGGTGAAGACTTGTTTTCTACGTGATCTTGATATGGATGACTAGATCACGATGATGACTAGACTTCTTGACCAAATACTGTCATAAACCAGTTGGTCCCAATAACTCGAGTTGTTGGGAGAAAGGTTATGCTGGATCTTATACAGGTCCGTGTATGGTGCTTAACCACTTCCTTACGCGCCTCCCTCAAACGAAAGCCGACTCATGGGCTTGAAGTTTGCACAGGCCCAACCTTACCATGTGCTTGAAAGATAACGGTTATTATTGGGGGGTCGTGAGGACTTGAACATGTGACGTCAATGACAAACCAGCTCTGATACCATGCCATGAACCAATTGCTCCCAATAACTAGAGTTGTTGGGAGAAAGGTTATGTTGGATCTTATACAGGCCCATGTATTGTGCTTAACCACTTCTTTAAATACTATATTAGCTACGTCTATATCTATATAACGAGTGGGTTGCAACTTACTCCTGGGTGGTGACAACTGTATTAGCTTCAAGATGGAAGCCGAGTTACGGAAATCCCGTTGGAAACAGAGTCTGGATGGAACAGAATGATGGCAGCTATAACAAAGCAATCACTCTCCACTACTAACACAAGGTATAACCATATGATTTTCAACCCTACAAAATTCCTTTGACTAGACGAGCTCTTACCAACCATTCTCCCAACCTTCCTATTTCCGAGATGGTAAGTAAAGAGTTCCTTAAGCAATGGTAGTTGCTTTGATACCATGAAGAGTTTGATGACGTGGAATTGAAAGAACACACAACACAAATGATTTTAGGTGGTATCCTCGTTCTTGATTGGACGAGACTAATCCACGGTGAGCTCGAAAGAGCTCACGGCTGAAGATTTTATTATAGGACTACATTGTGGCGACTTGTTTACAACAGGACCGTAGCTAAACCTTATATAGAGATAAACATAGAGCTAAAACCTTAATGACAACCAAGGTTCCTTCTTTTAGACTTTTACATGGACAAAAAAAACAAGTGATTTGGAGGACAAGAAATTAATTACTTGGAATAAGTAATTAATATCTGCAACAATAAACAACTTAGCGATCAACTTACATAATGATAAGTCAGGTTCGAACCCAAATTTATCAAATCCTTTTTGATGAGTTAGCTTGTTCCCTATAGTGGGGCTTAACACCGTAGTAACCTTGAATTGTAGTGGTACAACCATAAATATAATTATATTATTTTTAATTATTTATGTTATTTTTATTACCGTTATAGGTAGGGGTGTGCAATGGTTCGGTCCGGTTCAAACTAGACCAAACTCATTAGAATCGCGGTCCATTAGTGAAAGGCATCTTAGAACCAAGGACCGAACAATCGTTGCGTTCTGTCCATTTGGTCCGGTTCAGTCCGGTCCAAATATCAGCTCGGTCCATCATTTCTTCAATAATTGTAAAATTCATGTGAACCAGGAACTGGAGCGCATTATACTCTGTCCGGTGCGGTCCTGGACCTCGACTATTTTAAACGTAAGTTATTTAATTATATATTTTTCATGAAGTGAGTATTACTTTTGAACCAAAAATCAGTGAGTAGTGACCAACCCTAGGGCCTAACCTAACCCACAACAACAAAGGACATCCCAAATCAAAGCAGAATCATGATGTCCCCCATTCCCAGTGGCTAGACAAGACAATACAACCCAATCTCTAGCACCCCATTGGTGGAGAGAATTTTTCACAGAAAAAGGCAAACCCCTCAAAAGCAAAAATGAAAAGGACAAAGATCTAAAGCAAAACCACCTTTACATATTCCCACATTCATAATAATTCCATATTTATATATTATGAACAGAGAAGTATGAGATTAAACACTAAACACACCCAAAAGAGTAATTAACACTAACGAACAGAGACAAAGATTTTTCTTCAGTTGGTGTTAGTAAACAACAGCACTAGTGCTTGCTGATAAAAATTTTATCATTAGAATAGCAAAACCTGACAGACTCAATGCAAAAAAAAAAAAAAAAAAAAACAGAGGTGTTTCATCACCTTCCTCTCTCTGTTTCTTCTCCCTCCAGTATTTTTTTTTCCTTCCTTTCCTTCCCTTTGATCTTCTAAAAAATCAAAGAAGTATATATTCCCTCTCTAGCACCTCCCTTCCCCTTTTCCTCACATACTTATTAATTATATTATTTTTCATTTATTTGATTACACAACACACCCTCCCCAAAAGGCAGGGGAAAAGTATGGAAAACAAGGCAGGGTAGGGGATTAAATAACTAAATATTATCATAATCATGGTGGTAATAATAATAATAATGGGTTTTGATGGATTTGTTAAAATGGTCGTCGTCTCAAATTGGCTGAGTTATGTTCATCCCGATGGCTCAGTCGGACTGGTTCTTGTTTTTTGGGGTGGAAGTGGGAAAATTTATGGTGGTTGTTCAGGTAGTGGCAATGCAATGAGGCTCCCAGAACAATAGCGACCTTCTAGGCTCCTTGCAGCCTTTAATCCATGGCACGAAATGATCACCTCCTCGCTTCACCACCAGTTCCCCCTGCCGTCGCTGTTCCAGCAGCTGACCCTTTTCCATGGAAGACGGTGGCGCGATTTTGGTCGCGTCGTTGATGTTGACGTTTTTGGTTGGTGCAGAGTTTTGGGTAATCGGACCGACCAGCTCTGCCGCCGCGGCCGCCACCGCCACTGCCGATGTTGGCATCAGCAGCTTGGAGGATGACTTCCAGTAGCACTCGTAAGGGTTGTTGGTAGCTGCTGCGGCCGTCTTTGTAGCCGCTGATTTCGCTGCCGATCTGGGCGGCCGCGGCGGGAGCGACTGCGTCAGTGGATGGTTGATCGCCTTCGTCACCACCTCTGCTTCTTCTTTAGCCTCGTGGTGGGCCACTTGTTTGGGCCAAGTTGGGTTTCTGGAGATGGGCTTGTTCATCATGACTGCCAGCCTGTGTACACTCATCGGCCCACTTGTCAGCTTGGGCGGTTCCTCCTTCACAAATTCCACTTCCTCTGTTTCCTCTTCTTCTTCTTCTTCCATTTCAAATTCGTCTTCTTCTTCCTCTGTTTCTAGGGTTTCAGTCGAGTTGTCCAATTCGACCTCGAATTGCTGCTCGTCGGAAGCGATTTCAGCGGATTTCTCTTCCTGATCGGGAACGAAAGTGAGGACGAGGCGGCCGTCCTCGCGCTGAGCGCGGAAATTGTTCTGAGAAGCGAACGAGACGGCTTCGAGGACCAGCCTCCCATTGTCGCGATGCGGCCTCATGAGGAGGCTCCCCGTCGCCGCGCCGCGGGACAAGGAAGTGATCGGCGGAGGGAACGACCTAGGCGGGGACTTCTTCATGACGCCGCAGATCGGTAGATTCCCGGCGTTGAGCTTCGCGATTCGGATATCCTCTTCCTCTATGTCGAATTTCTGCGCCGCCGCCACCACCGGCGGAGGATCCGCTCTGTTCTCTTCTGCCGCTTCCTCCACAGCCGCCGCTTCCACTTCCTCTTCGTTGTCCCCGGACTCGGATCCCGGGTAGGACGAAAACCCGTCGCATCCGGTCTCGGATCCGAGGCTCTCGGTGCAGATCTCGAGGCTCTTCTCGCTGAGACAGCTCTTCGACTGCCTGACGAGAGGGTGGATGTACGGCGGAGGAGGATTGTCGCCGCCGTCGTCTTCTTTCCCCTTCTGAGCCGACATAATCGCGCTCCAGGTATCAAACAGTCCCGCCGCCGCCTGATCCTGATCCGGATCTCGCTGCTGCGGCTCGTCCGCCGCTAGGCGGAGCTCGTTGGAGGAGGCGATTTTCTTGAGCGTGGCAGCGGAGGAGGAGGAGTTGCGGTTGAGCCAGGCGTTGGAGGACATGTCGGCGGAGAGAGTCCGGCGGAGGGATAATGGCGGCGGAGGAGGAGCCGGTGACGAGCAGCCGGTAGGGAGGAGGGAGATGATCCCCTGCTTTTGAGAGGTCACCATCACCTCTTCGTTGAGGGAGGCGGATAAGCCGCCAAAGCTTCTGCTTAGAGAAGATGACATCGGTGCGGCGGTCAATGTGTTCAAAGTTCAAACCCTGCATGATTAAGGAGAGATTAGTATGTGTACGATAGAGAGTGATAAAATGATAATGATGTGATGATGGTGATTAGGCGAAGAGGTGGATGATTAATAGATTAATTATTAATTACCTCTTGTGAGAGCCAAAAGCTGACACACGGCAAGCGACAGAGGTCTCTGGGAGACCGCTGGCTGCGGTGCGGCGGGAAGGATTAGTGGAGGGAAGATTGTGATTAAGGTGAAGTAATTTTTGTTTGTTTGTTTGGAGGAGGGGGAGAGTTTTTTTTTTAATGGAGAGGTGGATGGTCAAGTGGACATGGGAAGGAGAGGAGAAGGGGGGAAGGCGGGTATTTATAGGAGGGAAAAGGGTGGAAATGGAATTGGGATATCGGAATGGAGAAATGGGCCCGCGGGCCCATTTACTACGCCACCATGAAAAGGCCAGCCTTTCATTGGTTTCCACTTCTTCACTCTCCTCCTTCTCCTCCTCCGCCCTTATCATCAACCTCACCATTATTATTCTAGATGGTGTAGTGTAGGAGATAACCTTCCGAATTTCTAGCGCGCGCAACATGCGAAATGTCACAATGTTTGGTATTCGTAAATTTGATATTTATCTAAGTATATACTTTTTTTTTCTTTCTGGAATAAGTTTGTTCGAATGTCTCATTTATCATGTCTTTGATATTATTTTTTTGTTGTTGTGTGTTTGAAATAAATCCACTTGGGATCATCAACTTTTATTCTATTAATAATTAGACATTGAAAGATATCCAAAACTTTAAAATAAATTTTTTTGTTTTCAGAAATTAGAGAAAGAATAGAGATGAGACGAGGCACACTAGTGTTCTTGCTTATCTCCAAATGTCATTCGATGCACATTTGTCTTGCGTAGACTCTCTTTCTCCCAATCACCTCTACAAGCTTAAGGATTGAAGGAAAATATGTAACGATTCAGATTATATATTTAAATTCAAATTTCAGCCAAGAATTATCAACCTAATTAACCAATTTCAAAAACCCCCAATCCCATCATCAAAAAGTTCCACTTTTGATTAGTTATATAATTTTGGACTCACTTAGCCTTATATTTAGGATATCCCTGTTCTGTAGGCCATCTGAGTTTGACACTAACAAAGTTTTGGCCGGCCCTGTGGGCTGTGGATGTAACCCTCAAACTTGATCCTTGACCTCGCGACAGCAAACCTCAAACTACACTCCCAACTTAATTTGACCTCGACTTTGACCCTAAACCTAACTCCAACCTCGGACCTCTATCCAAACCCAAGATCCATCTCAACCTTGAGCCTAACTGCCTAATTACTTTGACTGACATCGTAGCTATATCTCCCTGCCACCCGCCATCCTAACACTACGGGAAAAGTGGCTTTACGCAACATTTGTCCTGCAACACTTTTAAAAGGCGTTACATAAAATAAATATAGGCAACACTTTTATTTTGTGTCGTATAATATATATCTTATGCAACACAAATCAGTAGCACGATAATTTTTGTTGCATATTGTTAATAATATGCAACACTTGTACAATAAAATAACTTGTGTTACCTATTCTTATATTTTAGACAACACTTAATAAAAAAATGTTACAACTTGTACCAATTTTATATTATATTAATTAAGTATATGAGTTTAAATTAACTTGAACTCTCACTACAATTGAAGAACAAAACGTAAAAGAACCTCCACTACAAAGTAACGAACCTCTTTATACCTTTATTACTATTCAATACTATTAACCCTTTTTCACTGCCCACAGGATCACCCATATCTCGAAAATGATAGGGTTGCCGTGATACTGATATATAATTGGAGAAGCCAGCGTCGATAAACTTTAACGAGGATGGAGGGAAAACAAAAAACACCGCCATTCCCAAATTATAAACTTGACTCACTGTATTTTTTTCGGAAATTAATTGGAGGTAATATTCTTTCTTCCTTATTCCTTAAGTACTTAAATGCAATAACTCTTCCGCAAAAAAAGCTCTTTGAAAATCTCCCAAACCATAAAAAGATATCAACTCTTCTTATTCTAAATAAATCTTTATTCTAAATCAACATAAAGTTCACTACTATTAATCCAATCTTTCTCATTCAATAAGAAACCCTTCACCTGTCGAAATCCTTCTCCTGGAAAACCCTACTTCTCTTCTATCGTCATATCCTGTTCCTAGATGCCATCTCGTTGCCGTCAATCTCAGGTACAATGCTCTCTCGAATGAAGTTTTTTGTTAGTGTTGGCGTCCCGTTAATTAGGGTTTGAACAACTCTTCTTCCTAAAACAAATATTATTTTCAGAGTTCTATTCTTCGTGCTCTTCTTCCGAGAATACACATTAACTAATTAAAGCGATCACTCTTATGGTTTGTCCCTTATAACAATGAATTTTGTTTTGATAGGTATCATGAGCTCCAGTCATATTGTGTACTCGACCGAAAGGGTAAGGGAAACTCAAGAACAACAAGCCTAATCCATGACTTCTGACAGTGATGAGATACGATCCCAATCGATAGATGAAGCAAATGATTCCGACGAGACTGGATCAGAATCAGTTAGAAGAACTGCGTGCATGACTCTTCGTTAACATTTTATGAGTGTATTTTTGTTACTAAATGAGATATATGTGACTAATTTATGTAAAAAATGTATTTGTGTCGAGTCAAATCCACACCATTGTTGTATTGTGTGATGACAATAGTTGTTACAGAAATCCTTTTGTGATAAAAATACGACAAAAAACTGAATCATTTTGTGATGACTAAAAATTGTTAATATTGAAATACATGTGGTGATGACACAAACTCGAGTGTATTGTATTTGTTACGCTCAAAAGGTTGTCACAATTGAGTACATCTTTTGTGACAGAATCCTGTTACAAATAAAGTTTATACATGTTAGGTATACATGTCAAAAACTGTTGCGTATGTTTATGGGAGTGTTGCCTAAACTTGTGTTGTATATGTAAAATTGTGTTGCATATAAAGTATACTTATGCAACACATTTTTGTTGTTGCAAAAAGTGTCGAAAGTGTTACCTATTACTTTATACAACACCACCTATAGAGGACACTACTAAAAGTGTTGCATAATTCATATGCAACACTTTCGGCACTTCTTGCAACACATTTCGAGTGTTGCCAAAGGCCACTTTTCTCGTAGTGTAATCCAGTCCTCTCGTACTACACAGACAACGAACGTACCCTTTTCATTGAATAATCCTATCCCAAATTGGGTGCTCTGGTTCAACCACAAACCCAAGGCATGCTGTAAAACTTAGAACCATAAGCTCAATCCTGCTTGAAAAGCGACGCAGTAGATGAGACATTCCAATGTCGAAAACTGTATTTGGGTTCTACCGAGTTGAAAGAGTAGTATAAGATCAATAATAATCTTCAAACAATCCGAGTTGTTGGGACTAATTGATACTTGACGTGGTATTGGAGTTGGTTTGGTCAATTGGTCGCACGTTCGAATCTCCATAACCCCAATATTAACAATTGGTTAAAGTACAAGCAGCAGTGGATCCAGGATAGGGAAGAGCACTGCGCCACATTTGAAAAGAGGCCGAGAGAGCTGGGCAGTAACCCCAATAAGCACGGAAATGTATACCTAAAATAAAAAAAAAAAGTTACAAGTGGTATACTGGCTCTAGATCTGGGGAGGGCTGAGTCGTGGCCCGGGGCGGCCCCCTAGATCCGCCGCTAAGTACAAGTTATGGTGGGCATGTGCAAACTTTAAACCCGTGAGTTGACTTTCGTTTGACGGGACGTGTAAGAGAGTGGTATAAGATCCATAATAATCTTCTCCCAACAACTCGAGTTATAGAAACTAACTGGTTCTTGACAAAAGTAACGCTTGCGAATTGAACAATAATCTGTAATCGTTTACTCTTTCATGATATCAGAGCCTATGTTCGAATCCCGACGACCACCTTTGATAAGCCCGCATATCGTATTCAGGTCAATGCAAATTTTAAGCACCATATGAATCGACTTTCGTTTGAAGGAGTATGTTAGTAAATCATAATTAAATTTCTCCCCACAACTCGAATTATTGAGATAGATGACTTATTGAAACTAATTCATAACTTAATATACAACCACATGATGAAATGTAAGCAGCACCGCCATATAGCTATACCTCACTTGACCCAAATGGGGAAAAACAGAGGATGCTAATTATAATGGAGGGCATGAATTACAAATTAGGTATGGAATTATTGGACACTACACGACAGTGACTGGTAAGGATCGGATAGGGAAGAAAAGATTTTGGAGGGCCAAATTGATAGATAGAGAGCGATGATGAAAATGGCTTAAGGAGGAAGCAAAGCAAAAAAAAAAGAAAATCACTTTCGAAGAACAAAACATGATTGGGTCTCTCTCTCTCTCTCTCTCTAAACACTAATATTGTTCACACAATTACGTCCTTATGGCTAAAAGAGAATCCCGACATCCATCAACGTTGTCTGTCATCATCACTAAATATATCTTTCACTCACGAATCATGATTGATCAAGTTTTACTACTACGACTACGTACGTAAAGGAGAGATATAATTAAGGTACAGGCTTAATTAATTCTCTGATCTTAAATACTATTATATCGTAGATTTTTAGTGAGACCAGCAAATTCGGTTCCAAGAATCCACCATTAATTGGTACAAACCTAGCTGTTTCTAGGTCTCAGTGGGCAGAGGCATGTTGATGATGGCGATAATCAAATTGAGGAAAATAATAACGTATGTAGATGTTGACGACAACTCCACTTGATCTGGCTAGCGAATTAATAATAGAATGTTATTAGGGTTTCATGTTATTGGAAGGCTTGGAATTTTGTTCACTTTGCCAGCTTTTCCAAGATGATAGTTACGTTCTAGCATAAACTCTTCGTGGGTTGATGATAGTTGTGGCATATTCTATTGAATGAATAGTAGAGTTAATATATATGCACAACGTAAACAACGTCGATTTATCTCGGTCTTGATCGTAAGCAATTTCTGGTCGGGCGGTGTGTTCTTCGTGAACTTCATTCGTCGTCATGGAGGGACATGCATCCTCGATCTCGAGCGGGAAATGAAAGAGGAGTGAATGATCAATCATCACACGTGATTGTTTAGCAGTTGAACGCTCTTATAATTAACTTGGAACTTAAGCTAGCAAATGATAGAGCCCGGTAGATTGGGTTCTATCTAGGGATTGTGATTATAATTAACTTGGAACTTAAGCTAGCAAATGATAGAGCCCGGTAGATTGGGTTCTATCTAGGGATTGTGATTGGGGAAGATCAACTAGGGATTGATCTCTGGTGTCACAGAAAAGAGGAAGGGGAAAGGAAGTTGATTGGGCGAGAGGAAGAAAGAAGAGAGGAGGGGCGGCAGTAGGCTGCCGAGGGAAAGGAGAGAGGGGGTCGGCTGAATTGGGAGAGAGGAAGAGAGAGATTGAGAATTAGGATTTAGGTTATAATCTTTGCTTACTCCCCTAATCACACGTACAAGTAGTTTATATAAAAAATGACTAATTCCCTAATACTACCCGATCTATCAATTATTCCCCAATAAAACGACAATAATTAAAAGTACTAAAATGCAAGTTCTCATCATCCCCGCTTTCTTCAAAAAGCAATCTTGTCCTCAAGGTTGTTCTTCCCAGCTCACTGGTTCTCCTCTTCGCCATTTCCGACGTCCTCAGTGGCATCCTCGGCTTCGTCTTCCCAGCGTCCGACGAGCATCATCAAGTCCGGCTTCGGGCATTGATGGCCAATGGTGAATCGGCCATCGCAGTTGAAGCACTTACCCTCCCGCATCTTTTGTTCAATCTCAGCCGGTGATAGTCGCACGAACCCTTTACGAAAGATAAAAGAATAAGCCATAAAAAAATAAGAATGAGTTCAGGAATTTACCTTAACTAGAGTTACAAAACGATAAAAAAATTTATCTTCGAAACCCATTCGAAATTAGAAGGCTTGGGTATGGCCCGCGGCCCCACTCTTGCCACCGATGTCGCATTCCCACTCTCGGTATTAGCTCCGGAGGCATGGCCCGCCGCAAATCCTCCCCCGCTGCCGCCATCGCCACCAGCTCCACTGCTTCCACCCCCCCCCCCCCCCGCGCGCGCGCTTGGCCTCAGATAACGGCCAATGGTGGTGCTCCTCCAACTGGCAAGTTCTTCCTCTTTGTGACATGCAAGACGAAAAACAGCTTTCAGAGAATCCGACTCGAACACTCTGACGGCCACCGCTATCTCGGGATTGAGGCCCGCCATGCACAACCCTGCCAGTGTATCCTCTGGCACTCCCCTGCACTGGTTACCCAGCTTGAAGAACTTAGCGCGATAGTCGGCCACCGTGCCGGTCTGTTTTAGCTTCGCGAGCTGCTCTGGTGCCCACCCTTCTTATTTCCTGAACTGATACCTGAGCTCCTCCTGAAAAATGGGCCAGGTGATCAAGGTCATCACTGTCTTGTAGGATCTCTTCATCCATTCCCACCACTGTAGCGCGTCACCCTCCAAGTAGAAGGATGCCAGGTAAGCTTTCCTCTCCTCTAGAATCGGGTGGTTTTTCAACCACCGCTCATACAACCAAAGAACTGCGTCCTCTTTCCCATTGAATTTTGGAAACTCAATGGTGGGAGGCTTAACTCGAAAAACTATGCCATCAATTCCCTCATAAGTATGGTAGTACGAACCATACCTGTCCTCACCCGATGTTCTCCATGGCTGCCCGTGCGAGAATCCCTGCCCTTGGTTCGGGTTCCCAGGTCCGTAGTACCCCTGATAGCCGCCCTGTTGGTCCTGGTACCATCTCGGGGCTTCTGGCGCTCCATATGGCCCTCTCTAGCACGCGGACCTCTTGCTGTACGCTCTACCCGGGGGCTGGTGAGTTGGGTTGGGTCGATGCCCGGTTTGACCCACCTTGGGCCGACCCAAATTGGTCCATCCATGCCCAGTTCGACCCACTCCGGCACGACCTGGTTTGGTCCGCCCACCTTCGATTTGACCCGCCTCGGTCCTCCCGCCTTCGGGTTGACTCGGTTCGGTCCCCCCAGTCTCGGTCGGCTCCATAGGAGCAGACCCCATCCGGCCGGTTAGGTCAACCGTCCGGCCCGATCCGCCACTCCTCTGGTCCACGACTGGGTCGGCCCGTCGGTCCACCAAGCTGAGCCCGTCATCTTCGGCCTCATCATCGAGGCCCAGCCATCCAAGCCCATTGCCATCCCTCGCAAATCTCCCGACCGTCTCCAGCCCATCAGTCGTCAGAGGCCCGTCTGTGTTGTAGCCAGGCATCTTGGCCTTACCATTGCGGTCCGCCAGCTCTTGGGTCGTGGGGGTGGGTAACATGCCTGCTTCGATGTTGGGCCCGGACGAGCCAAACCTTGGCCGCGTCACCCCAGCCGGCGCCGCGCCGCCGCCCCCAGCCAGTGAAGATCCCGCGGACACCGCCGCTTCCTCAGCAACCACGACCCCTGCACCCTCGTCGTCCACCATCGCCCCGCCGGCTCGGTCACCGCCGGCACCGCGCAGCTCCTCCTGGCTCGGCAGTTGCCCCTGTCGCTGCATCACGAACTCTCTCAGCTCGACAATAGCCTTCCAAACCTCCTGCGAGTCTGCCTGACGTGCTTCCTGATTCCGAATAGCCCGCCAAATCTCCTGAGAGTCTGCCTGACGAGCTTCCTGATCCCGCTTCTGTGCGACCAACACTTTTTTCAAGATATTGCGAAGGTCCTCCTCCTCCGTCACGTCCTCCACCACGCCCTCCTGGCGTCCTCTGCTGGCCGCCGGTGGTGGAAGCCTTGACTGCGTCATTTTGGCCAGCGCGGTGGTGGCCTGGGT
Organism: Linum trigynum; assembly: GCA_964030455.1. Lineage (NCBI taxonomy): Eukaryota > Viridiplantae > Streptophyta > Magnoliopsida > Malpighiales > Linaceae > Linum > Linum trigynum. The sequence goes on from OZ034820.1 coordinate 44,813,555, forward strand.
TGGCTTCGGCGGCACAGTCGCCGCAGTCACCATCTCTTATCCATCACCAGCCTGACTTGCAGCTCCTCCCGCGACCGCCTTCTCCTGCACGGCTTGGGCAGCCTTCTCAGCAGTCGTCATAGATTTCGTCAGTACCATCCTGTTCGTCGGACCTTAATCAAGAACGGGGCTCTAATACCAAATGTTAGAGCCCGGTAGATTGGGTTCTATCTAGGGATTGTGATTGGGGAAGATCAACTAGGGATTGATCTCTGGTGTCAAAGAAAAAAGGAAGGGGAAAGGAAGTTCATTGGGCGAGAGAAAGAAAGAAGAGAGGAGGGGCGACAATAGGCTGCCGAGGGAAAGGGAAAGGAGAGAGGGGGTCGGCTGAATTGGGAGAGATGAAGAGAGAGATTGAGAATTAGGATTTAGGTTATAATCTTTGCCTACTCCCCTAATCCCACGTACAAGTAGTTTATATAAAAAATGGCTAATTCCCTACTACTACCCGATCTCTCAATTATTCCCCAATAATCCGAATAATAATAAAATGAAAATAATTCAAAGTGCTAAAATGCAAGTTCTCATCAGCGAACACATATTCTCGTCCACCCACCCACCCATATATATATATATATATATGGTTCAGGCTATCGTACTCCCGGGCGTACGTTAGACTACCGTACGCCCGTTTGAGTTTTGTTATTTAGATAATGAATTAATCGGAGTTTTGTGCATGATACTATACCCTAACCAATGCAGTCAAAAGCGCGATTCTAATTAGAAGCGGGAAAGGGGTAAAATCATAAAGCGTAGAATCAAAGCGTAAAAGCGTAAGTTTTTTACGCATACTGTAAAATAGCTAAATATATGTTAAGTACGACATATCCTATATAAAATATGAGTGCTCAAACAAAATTTAGATAAGTTAATAAATACCTGCAATGAATTTGGGAAGGTTTTAGCTGGTGAATTAGATTACTCTATTGAAACTAAGAATGCATCCAAATACCTAGTATGTATCTTTAAAGTATCACAGTGTTGGTAATTTACCTTTAAAATATATAATTAATTTCATGAATAGAATACCCATTTAGTGAACTAGAAGTGTAAAAGCGTAAAGCATTTTTGTGAACTAGAAGCGTACAAGGGAAAGCTTTTAAGCTTTAGAGCGCATTTAGTGCGATTTATTCTTTAAAGATTTTACGTGGAAACAGAAGCGTTTTGGTGAACTAAAAGCGTAAAATCGTAAGCTTTTAAGTTTTAAAGCGCGATTTTGACTGCATTGACCCTAACCACTAATGGATAAACCCCAGTCACTAGTTTTCAAACCCAAAGCATAATATTCATTTAATCTTGAAATGAAAATGAACGGTTCTGATTCGTCAAAATTATTGTTGATTTTCATTTTAAGATTAAACGAATCTCATGGTTTGGGTTAGAAAACTAGGGATTGGGGTTTATCCATTAGTGTTTAGGGTATAGTATCATGCTCAAAACTCCGGTTAATTCATAATCTAAATAGCAAAATTCAAACGGGCGTACGGTAGGCTAGGGTACGTCCGGACATACGTTAGCATTTGCCATATATATATATATATATATATATATATATATATATATATATATATATATATATATATATATATATATATATATATGGTTATGTCTTCGGTGCACTCACTTTTTTGGGTGCATTCAATGCACCCGCCTCATAATCGTCATTCTAAGCAGGCAATTCATGTGAAAACGATGTCAATCATCACCTGTGGTATGATGAACAAGAACCACATGAATTTGTACAAAAATCATTAAAGATTCACTTTAATTTGAATGATTCAGGGTTTAGGAATTTAGGGTTAGGGTTTACAATTTGGGATTTTGGGTTGAGATTCAAAATTGAAGGTTAATAGGTTAGGGTAATGGGTTGATTAGTTGGGATTCTATGTTATATCATCATATTAGACTAATACAACCCATTAAATTTCAAAATTTAATGTATTATGACCACTTTTAGAGGTGAGTGCACTGAATGCACCAAAAAAAGTGAGTGCACTGAATGATCGTGGGCGGTTAGGAACAGTTGGAGCCGATGATAGGTCGCGCGAGACATTAAACGATGGAATTGGTCTAACCAGCCAATTTATGACTAAGTAACGATTCATTTGTCACGTATTAAAAGTATAATGACCGATGTCCTCCAAACACTTAAAGGTTGCTGACTAGTTAAGCCTTTGTGCCCACATAAACGGCAATATGTGAACAGAAACAAACACACCAAATGGAACGGTGTCTCATCATCCATCGATCATCCAATATATATTCAAAGCATGCAAAAAATTATATTGCAAGAGAGGAAAAAAGAAAAGAAAATGAAAGATAAAGGAATTGAAAGAGAGTGCGAGAACGAACCTCGAAGCTTTGCCACAAACCGAGGAAGGGGAAAAAAGAAAACAAAATAATCGCGAAAACTAAAAGGAAAATGGAAAAGGGATGCCTTTTGTCTGCCTATAAAGCCATATTTAGCAATTATACGCCCAATTTTTCCCTCCCTACCCTAACCTTATTGCCTACGTACAAAGCTCTCATCTATATTACTTTCTAGCTACCCTATTTTTTTGTTTTTGTTTCTTTTTATAGTTCTAAATTCTAATTACATATATTCATTTTTACGTTCCTTTTCAAGAGCAGTGCTCAATCTTTAGAAGCTGAGAATTTATTCATGTACATTGTTCTTATAATGTTTATTCATTAGTGGGTCCTCCAGGAAATCAGTTTATCTCGTTAAAATTAAATTTGTTTGAGTTTTAATAGTGAATATAATCTTAGATGTTCCTTTCAAACAAAAATCAATATAAACATAGAGTTTGTATAAGTCTGTCATATATCATATGTTTAACGTAGTCATTGATATAAAGAGTTTTCATAATTAAAACGCGAGACTCTTAGAGATTTGATACCATGTTAATTAATCAGGCAGGAGGAAACAAAAGAAAACATTGAGTTTTATACGATTCACCAACTATTTATTTAATACGGAGAAATCTTATTATGAGTGTTTGACCCAAAAATTTGTACTAGAAGAATCATTTGTCAATTCAACATTGAAAAAAAAAATAATAATGAAGAAACCATATCCAAAAGTTGAGTACATAAATTAGAGCCTATTTATGTTCAATTATCTATATCTATCTTAATACGGATGTGATACTATTATAGTATTATTACTATTTTCTTCATGTTATTCTCCAAAATAAAAAAAGATGTATTAATTTTTTTCTTAATCTCGACGTGATTATATGATCGTAATCTTAAATGACTTAGTTACTGGACTAAGAAAACCCTACTTAGTGTCAAGGATCGTTAAAATTGATAAACAAAAGTATTCTACATGTAAATATATAAGATACGAGTCACATGTTTCCTAGCTAATCCATGTCCAAAAAAAGGTGAAGAAAAAGAAATAAGCCTGGCAAGTGGCAACCCTACGCCACAATTTTCAAGCTACGTAATGTTTTTTCTACGTCAGTTTTCTTGTATTATATATATGTACTATATGCAACATCTCTAATTATTCACCGGGACAAAAATATCTCTAATTAACGACAAATATTTCAGTGTCTCGAAAAGCTTTTGAGATTGACAGAGAAATGCCTTGCCTCCACATATATATTTAGGCCAGTAAGCCAATTTCACTAGGAAGTTACATGCATGTTACCATTGATATAATCTATCATTAAGCACTCTCAAAATAATTAAGTTGAATACAATATGTCTATAGTAAGCTGATTGATATGGAGGTTAATTGACCGAAGGAAAGAAAGACATCTCGATTTATCGTTTACTTCAAATTTGGTTGCTTAATATTGAGTAACTTTTTTTTTTATAATTCTCGCTTTTAATGTCCTAATAGTTACACATGTTTCCTACAAATGAAGACCGACCGGAAAATTTCTCTCTTTCTCGAAACTAAACTATAACGCTGAAGTTAAGTACCCATATTTCACATATGAAGAAAAGAGATTTAGGATCTAATGAGATTATCCAAGCTGACTTAAAACATCTTCTAACTCGTTATTTCATTTATGAGTTTATTTAAAAATCACAATATATATTTGAAATTTCCTATATATATATATATATATATATATATATATATATATATATATATTATTTCATATTCTGCACCATCATTAGTAAATGATTTCGATTGTACAAGTGATCTTGATTCGAAAAATTTCAACCCATTATGAGATTTGTATTAATAAATCCACCGAATTAGCCTAAAAGTCAACTGATCAATCCTGATTAGGAAGATGTTCATTTGCCGAAACAAGAACAGTAGCTAGCTAGCTAGCTATAGGCCTATAGCTACTACATAACATAATAATAATTCCAACGCGAATTTATTTATTTATTTGTGTAGAAATTAGAATAACCAAATATACCAAAAATCGTACATCCATTTCCGCAGGAAATCAATAACTTATAAACCGCCAGAATTCTGTTGCATGCATGCTCGGGGAATATTTCCAGTAAATCATTTATTAACAACAATATATTAGTTATTATGAATGTAGAAGAGGAATTTTTTTTTCAGCGCGCGACAATTGGATGGAGCGAGCACCGATCGATCGAGTTGACTCAGTACTATATGCCAACTCGCCAATTATGGTAATTAGTAAAATAATTAGATTCCAAACGATAGTAATTAAAAACATAATTAGTGCGGGATCGGGAATTTTGCGTGGCTAATGAAACCAAAAAGCGGGAGGAGAGGCTGCATTATTAATTACTATGTTGCTAATTATTTATTATGGTTATTATATGTTACGGTTGCCAATTGTGTTTGCGTTTGCAAACTGTAGCCAGTGCTTTTTAGCGACGCCTGGTGGCCGGTGGAAACGACATTGACGTTGTTTGTGTGGTCCAGTTAATAAGGAGTTTTGGGAAGCCACTTCAGATTTGGATTAATATTAATTAGGGCTAGCTATTTGGTCAAGACTTTTTTGGGTTTACCCGGAACCGGACCGTATATTCCGGACTGGGACCGAAACCAGATAGCAAATAATCCAACTCAATTTTTGGACTTAGATTTGAGGTAAAAAGCCGTTTGGGACCGGATTGAAAACCGGATAAGAAAGCCCAACACCCAAAACTTAACCAACTCCTCGCCTTTTTGAGGTCTCGCGCCACTCAGGTTTCCACAAGTTCAATCTAAAATCAAGACCGAATTGGGACCTGACCGAATCAAGACTGGATTGCATCCAATCCAATCTTTGATCCTTATATTCCCGAAAAAACCGGACCGAGACCGGATCAATTCGAGGCAATTTATACCTTATCCGTCATCGAGACTAGCTACCATCATTTCCCAAAAGTAATTATGCTTACTTACCGGTTTTCCTTCTCGTTTTATCCCCTTATTGTGAATTACAGCTCAAAGGAGGATACAAAAGATCAATCGAGGGAACATATTAGTGTAAAGTTTAGGGCATCGTTTCAATTTGTGTTTACTTAAAGATAATGATGCTCATGATATTTCCGTCATCCTAAAAAGAAGGTTCCTAGGCATAGAATGTGACCTTAGTAAGGGTATAAAGGCTGGCCGGAAAGTAAAAAAAGGGAGGGGATGAGGATGAATAATATAATTAACTTAACCTGGACAATGAGCTTCCAATTAGCTGTAAATCAACAACACTAATTTAGGGCATTGTCACGTTGAAAAAAAAAGTAGAAGTGGATACTGTTTGACCTAAATTAAGAAACTAATTACTTGTGATTGGCTTGTTTAGGCGGTGGAGTTAGGACAGCCGCTGGAATCATATCCATTTAACTTTGCCCTTCCATCGAGCACATTTTCTTGTCCCCCTGTTGAATTGAATTCCTTTCCGCCCAAAAAATCGGCTTAAATATTGGTTACCGACCTATGAGTCTCTAGATCTGGACCTTTAGATTTAAGTGGGTTTGGAAAATTCAGATCTAAGAGTTGTCAATTAAAGGCATTTTATTTTCACTATTTTCTTAATCGGCTCTTATCTTCTTTGTTCTAACTCGGATTTCAATTTTTTTTGCACAAATGGAACGAGTTCGTTGTGCTCTACAAAATGAGATCAATTTTCAATATATTTCGAGAAACTTTTTTTTTTTACCAACTACATACCATATGGTAACTTCTTCGTTTTTAAGTCATTTTTTTAAAACGTTTGCTTAGAAGGAACGAGTTCATCATGATCTATCGGATCTATAAATTTCTGGTGAAAAAAATACTGGATAAAAAATTACCATACTTTACCACTATGGTATGTACCTGGTAACTTGTGGTAACTTGTAGTAAACAATGATGAAAGTCGTAAATGACAGTTAGTATACTCCTACTATCATGTATTCAACCTTCTGACCATATTGGTATGTTCATACAATCATGGTACCCTTTCTTACCATATGGTATTAAATAAGAGCATACCATATGGTAATGACTTGTAACAAATTATTCAATTTTTTTTTGTACTAAAAATATATCAAAGTGGATATCATTTTAAAGAGCACATTTAATCTGATTTATCTGTGCAAAAAAATAATAATTAAATTTTGACTTAAAACGAGAGAGTAATCGTCCGTTAAAGATTAAAGGGCAATAGATAAAAGACTCTCCAGGAGAGAGAAGATACAGATGTCATGCTAATGTGGACATGTTACTCATGGTTACTGATCAAGGGTTACATACCTAATTCGTTTCCAAAAAAATCAACTATATAGCATATATAATGTACAAAGTAAAGCATTATTAACTGGAGATGTTATATGCCGACAATTCTTTTATTATTTATTGTTTATTTTAAAATTATATTACTAAGTTAATTATATTTAAATACGGCTAAGTGAATGTAGAATTTTATAGAGTTAGAGTTTTTAAATTATTTTTTAAAAAATAATTTAATAAAAATTGACGATTCTGATTTGTTGAAGTAAAGTAAAGTACATCCAATAATCACATCATTCAAAACATAACATAGAAATATGCAAGTCATTACTATATATATATAAACTTATAGAAAACAGTTACCCATTATTATTAATAAAGTAGAGATGATGTAAAACCATTTACAAATGCTAATTATATAAGAAGTTGAATACAGTCTGTATTATGGCTCTTTAATTTGAATCCATTTTTTAATACAAAATTTGTGTATGACAAATAATACAACAAAAGTATGAGAATCGTACGAAAAATTATGACAACAGAAATGAGGCCATGATTGCTTGCTTCCTCGCAACAAAAGTGAGGTTGGCACCAAAATTGGGCAAATGGGTTGTGGCCACGTAACCCCAAAAACAACTTTGTTGAATGACAAAAGGATTTTCCCAGAATGGCTCAATAGTGAGTTTGGCTCGTACTAATTATTTGGTTGCAATTTCTTGTTTTGCCAAATAAATAAATGTCATAAAAAGGGAGACCAGGCGTTATGGAAAGAGCGTGAAGACAGGGCATATCGTTCTGCCCCACTCCCACTACGTATTGTACCTTTCGAATTTCCTTTTTTCTTCTCCGCCTATGCACACATTTGCCCTCTTCATCTTATTGTTTTTGCTTTTACAAATAACTAGCGCAATGTTCGGTTTGTTGGTCGGAGAGTTTGATAATTATATAATTTGTATGTGTCATTCACACGGATAATATGTGATTTGTTTTGTATTTTGCCATAAACTATCTACACAATACTCAAACTACTCTTTATATGCTTTGAACGCATTGAAACATGAGAAATACCAAATGATTAACAAAGAAAATGCAACTTATAGTAACATATATGGTTACAAACAAAGTGTTGCCTATATAAAGAAGTCCATAAAATGACAACATGGGAGTTGCTTCCTATGATACATACATAGTCAATCTTCACTATAGAAGAAAACTATTGTCCTTTGATGGAAAAATATGATTGTTAGTGCCTTCGAAAAGCTTCAATTAATGACTATCTGAAACATTGGCACAAAGAAAATTTTGTCAATGCTAACTCTCATCACATAAATACACGAACTCAAATTTCACCTAATACAGCCTCTAAATCCATTTCTAGCTCCCCACTTATATTTATATGTAAAATTCTATCTCATTTAATTATTCAATTGCCACATATACTGAAATTATCCTTAAGTTCATTTGTATGAACTCGTGTGGCAACTAAGAACAACAAAACCACTACCATGTTTACTTGGTATCATCACAACTAACCAAATTTGTTCAGCCAATTCCACGTCCCAAATTAGCAAGCACTTTAACCAATCTACCAATGCCCAAGATTTTATGGAATGTTCATAAGCGGTCTCTCACAAACAATAATAATTTAAATTTCAACAGATATATAAATTCATAAAAAAATTCCTAAGTAATTACCATAAACAGATTCATCAAATCTAGCCTCAAATAAAGTTCAAACATTTAAGGAATAAAACACCAGGCATATAAAAATATTGTACTTGAACTAAATGAAATACTCACACTAATAATAGCTCATCTATTTATCTTACTAGTACTTTCAAAGACAAATTTTTATCATGTCGTTGCATTAACGGGAGCACTACCAATTCAATGATTCCACCAAGCAATAAATTGATTAATCTGTCAAGCATTACTGCATTTCTTGTTTACGGGAACAATTTTTAGGCATAATTCAGAAGTTTTCATTCCGTTATGGGAAAGAGAGTAAACTATATTGGGGTATACCCCTAAAAACAACTTTCAAATAACCTCCATATTGGCCTGCAAGCACTATAATCTCGACTCCTTCTCACTAAAAATGGTCGTCGCAAAAGTTGGAGATATAATGAAACTCACAAACTCATAGGAATCCCACAATTCTAGATGAAAATGGCCAATCTCACCAAACTAACCATCGGGCTTAATAGCCATTACAAACTTCAAGAGATTGACCAATTGGTAATATGGAAAGCTAAAATGTAGCACTTACTTTGTTTTACCTATATCGTAAAAAATCAGTCTAAATGTAATAATTAAAAAGATATAAATTATCAAATACTAACATATAATTACTTGTTGTGAAAATATAATTTTATAAAAAAAGATTCACGATTTCAAGAAAAACCGTCATGAGTATTGAAAATATATATGACCATTTGAATCATGGGTGCTGCAATTGGTGGCAATAGGTACGATTGTCTAATACTATATGTAGATATTTTAACAGAAATGAATTTTTTAAAATCTTCTCGCTATAAACATTTGCATGAATTAGTATTTCCTCATTCCTACCATCAAGTTAAAAGACACTCAATCAATGCACTCAGTACTCAACTTTGAATACCATATGAAATCTTATATTTCAACCTACTTGGGACAAATAATGCGTATACTTCTAAACAATATATAAAAGATTTCAAACATCATGATATTAGAAATGTAACAGTTATTCTAAATGATAAAACCAAAATTCATTCAACCTACAGAGTGAGTATAGAGTTTGTTCATTCTTCAAACTATTTTATTTATATGAAAAATCAAAATGTACAATGAGGTTTATCTTGCCTGGGCCTACAAATATATTGACCCATAAAAAATGATTAAATGAACCACATGTAATGACATGCTTGCCCTTCCGGAAAGCTCTCTGGTGGCTGGAAATTTGAATCCCTGAAAAGTCAACCCAAGTTTTGCTTTATATCTTTTGTAGATTATTAATTCTTCCTATATTAATTTTATATCAAATGAATATTATTTTTGTGTCATGTTCGTTCTTATACTCAATATAAGATCTGGAAAATATTAGGCACGACACGACCTACCTCGTGCCGGGATGGCCTAACAATGACTAAAATGTAGCCTAGTTGGTTATAATGCTATGTCTTCATTTAAGTGACGAGACTTCAAATCCCAATGATGACATTTTAATATATAAAGATGAATTGAATGAAATGACAAAAATAACCTTCCTAGAATTACTCTTGGGTCACAAAATTTGAAATGAGACAATTCCAACTGATGAATCTGCTTTAAATATATTATAGATAGAAGATATAGATAGATAAAGTCATTCCATTTTTCTTTTGATTTTTCATTTCAACCTTTTGTTCTCAATTATCACGGTTCAAATTCACCCTCCATACCGCTTCCTAGCTCCGTAACTGAGGAGGTGATCATTGACAAGGTGTGTATTACGGGTTGTATCAAAATGCACGAATCTTCCAGCGAGTAATGTGTATATATACACTCAATTGCATGGATTATTGAAAGAAAATTAGATTCCTGTGCATGTCTTACAATTGGGTTTCTGGTCTGAATTATTCTGAGCACCTGCGCTGCTGGTTTGTGCAGGTATGGGCCGGCCACCGCCGCCCAGGTTCATCAATCATGCTGTAATATGCTGGGGGCAGAAACTAATGTGAAGTTTCGTCGATGGCCTGTACGTATGTGCTTCCTTCTTGGATTGATCAATCCAGTTGTAATGCACAATGCAACCATTTCATTGCATGTTTCCTCATCATCAAGGGAACTTTCCTTTCTTGTTGTTCCTTTCTTCCATGTGAGCCTTCTTACTCCTGTCGCTAATTAACATGTATGATAATGTGTCATGGGGTTGATTTGCGACGTCTGGCTGTGCATGTTGGCTGCATGCATTGGGCGAGCCATGGCAATTGAATAAGAACCGCGAGTATCCAATCCGATACGATTCGATCAGATTGGATAAAATTTTATGTTGGTGGGTTTTGAGTTGGGTACTGATTTGAACTGCTTTTGCAATTCATGGGTCGGGTTGGGTATGAGTTATTAGGGATGACAATTTTGACCTGACCCGATTTATCCGATCTGTTTGACTTGTTTTGGGGCGGGAATGGGTACCTCTCATCAACCGGATCTGCTCTGACCCAGCCCCATTCTCAACCCGTTCTTGGCTAAATTACATGTAATCTTAGTCAAATTACTTAGGATTTTCCTCTTATTACATAATATTTTAGGTACAATAAAGTTGTAAATATGTGAAAAACTCAATTTCTTCAATAATTTAACTACATTTTATCAAATTATGGTTTCTTTCTTGGTCTTTTAATTAAAAATACGAATAATTCTAATGTTTTTCGCATAAATTATATAACCAATGAGTCGACCTGCCCCATGATAAATTACCCGACCTGTCATGGGGCGGGTATGGATATCGAGATACCCGCCCTGATCCATTTCAGCTTGGGTCAACCTCACGAACCCGCGGGGTGGCAATTGAGATGGGAACCGACCCCCTGGCTCAGCCCCAGCGGCCGCCGGGTTTGAAGTCACAGCCGACGGTGAGGGTGACACCGACCCTGCCGTGGCGCCGCCACCCGCTCCTCCACTGGCCTTCTGTATCCTCCCCACGGAGGATCTCCAACTTGCTAGCTCCTCCTCCTTGCGACCTGCAAGTCTAAAAGCCACTCGAAGAGAATCAGGTTCAAAGACCTTGACCATTGTGGCCGATTCCGGACGAAGTCCCGCCATGCAAAGCCCCACTAATGTCTCCTCCGTCATCTCCTTACACTGATCCCGAGCTTTAGAAACTCGGCTTGGTACTCCGCCACTGACCCGGTTTGCTTCACTTTGGCCAGCTGCTCCGGCGCCCATCCTTCCGCCTTACCGAAATGGTATCGAAGCTCCTCTTGGAACCTGGGCCAAGAGATGTCTTCTCCTGCTGTCGCATATGCTCTCTCGGTCCATTCCCACCATTGGAGGGCATCCCCCTCCAGATAGAATGATGCTCAGATGCGCCTTCCGTTCTTCTTTGACCGAGTCGTTTTTAAACCACCTTTCAGCTGCATATAACCACAATCCCACATCCTCGGTTCCGTCGGACGGGTTTGGCGCCCTGACTCGTAGCGCTGGTAGTCCGGCTCCTCCTCCTGCCGATGAGAGTAGGCCCAGCCAGCCATCTCTCGCTGATAATCCTCCTCAGGCCCAGGCTTGGTTCCCGAGCCCTGTCCCACCTCCGTTCGGTAACCCCTGCGCCCTGAGTCAGCTCGCGGAGTTCCCCATGGAGGATAGCTCATCCCGGGACCTGGTCGGTCGTGCCCGGTCCTTCCGGTTTGGTTCGACTGGTCTCGGTTCGTCGAGTTTGGTTCGACCAATCCCGATTCAATCGGCGTTGGCCCGCCCGACCATCGAGTCGCCCGACCTTAGGTCTGCCACCCAGCCTTGACCCGCCCCAACGGGCCCAGGGTCCACCCACCAGCCTTCCTGCTCCGCGAAGCTTAACTCATCATCCTCTGGGCCTAGCCCGTCAAACTCAACCATCTTCTTCTTCCCACGGGCCTCAGAGATCTCCTGGGCTGATGGAACAGGCAGCAGGCCTGGCCCACTGAACACCGATGCGGCCCAATCCTCCCTGCTCTTCCTTCCGCCGTCGCCTGCACAGATCGCCGCGCCTCCGGTCAGCTTCGGATCCGCCTGCGTTGGAGCTTGATTCTTCAGGACGCCGATCATCACCTCTCTCATGGTTTTTGCGAGGGCTTGGCATAGGTTCTCGGTCACTGTCTTACCCATCTCCTCAATCGAGATGGCGATCTGCCCTCCCAGTGCTTCCATGGCGCCCGTCGAGTCCCGTGAGGCCGCAGCCGCCCTCTCCATGGACTACTTTAGGTTCTCCAGCGTCGTGACTATCACGTCATACTTGTTCGTTGTTATGTCCTTCACGGTGACGATCTCCTTACCCTGTTTCTGCTGCTGCGGTTTGTCCATCGTGTTCGTCATCCTTCAGGTTCCGATTTGTCTTCAATAAATCAACACACCAGCTAGGCTCTGATACCACTGACAGAACTACGGATCTAGGTGTGTGATTTGGGGTTGCAATGAATTAGGGATTGGGAATTTAGGTGAGAAAGAATTTGGAATTGGGTGAGAGAGAAGGCAGAGTCGGGTTCTCGGGAGGGAAGGCGCCGACGGTAGAGAGGGAAGGGAGAGGGTTCAGCCAAGGTGAGAGAGAGAGAGAGAGAGAGAGAGAGAGTTTGGGAACAATTCTGTATTATTGCTTGCCCTTGACCTAGCTTAACATGATATATATATAATCCGACTAATTCCCGTTTGCTACCCGAATAATTAACCTAACCGAATAAACCCTCATAATTCTCGCCCTTACTCAATATCTGAATAAATAGCAAATGACAAATAAACCCCAAAGAAATATGTTTCTGACATTTACACTCGATCTACACCCAAATATGTTCTACTCTAATAATTCGGATAATTTGTGGATGTTATTAGTCTTTGTTATAGCACGGTGTAAGAAACTTTAGCCGAGAAGGTAATATATCGAAATCACAATGAAAACTCTCAATGATCAACTTTCATCGGAAGGATGTGCAAATAATATTTTATTTTATAATGGTAGGGGTGTAACACGAGGACTTCTCAAGAAGTCACCCATCTTAGTACTACTCTCGCCCAAGCACGTTTAACTTCGAAGTTCTGATGGGATCTGGTGCATTAGTGCTGGTATAATCGCACCCATGTACAAATAAATTATACAAGACCAAGTACGAAACATATTTTTAACAACGTGATCAATTGAAAACCAACTGTTCCTTGAAACTTACCTCTCATCCTGATTAATCATGGTGTTGTGAGTACTTTTTTCCTTCAATTTTGTTACATGATTAATGATCGTCTTTAATTGGAAGGATTTTTCACCAAGAAAAGCAGGCTGCCATATTGTCCTCTCTTTGGGAGAATTTTTCACCAAAGTAGCCAGACAGACACAATTAAGGAAAAGTAATGAACCAAATGCGTTTGTCACAAATGAATAATAAATCAATAATTATAAAAGCTAGCGAAAAAAGCCAGGGGGACAGAACACACATCGTCAGCTCAACTTTGCAATCTGCACACATAAAAACATCATGAACATAGAAAGTTGCCAATAGTTAATGATGAATAAGGCCAAGTAAAATGTTGGCACGTGTTATATATTATTTGCTTTGGTAAAGCTACTTACTTAATTAGCTAGGCATATGCAACATTTTATATTGACCGTTTATTAATATTTTTCCTCCGTTTTTTCACAACGACAAAAAAAAAAAAAAAAATTCTTCCCGATTAAGAATTCGATCGCCTTAGTTGTGGTTTTATACCGAAAGTAGACCACTTCCTTGTGTCTATATTCCTATATTTATTCTCCTTTCCCAAATTAGAAACCTCGCATGCCCTAATTGTGAATGTGATGATCAAGTGTCCACACTGCAGCCAATGAAAGTGGAGAAAAACTTAGACAAAAGTGAAACACTTAAACGATGGAATAAAAACCGGTGATTTATGTTATAAACGCGCTGCTACGGATCGGAAAATCGCCGGAATTGATAAAACAAGAATACGAAAGCGAGAATCGAAAAACACAGACACACGATTTACGTGGTTACTAACACAATGTGTGTTAGCTAGTCCACGGGAGAGAGAGAGTCAGTTTCACTATATCGAAGAGATTACAGATTACAGAGGAGTATTAGAAGTATTTATAGTACTTCTCCATGTTGGTCTAAACCTAATCCAATATGGCAAAGGAAACGGTTACAGACCAGGCCCAGAACCCGAACCCAAATAACATTGAGCCCATATACCGTGGGCCGGGGGCGTTGCCCTTGGACCCCACTAGCTGACCGGGCAGCGAGACCCCCGACTACCAGTCAGTGACTGATAGTCCGATTCAAGTTACATCAACAATTTATTTATGTCTAAGACTATGCACCTTAATGAACCTTGTGAATGGTCGGAGAACAAACTTCAACAACATAACAAGGTTCAACCGATCTTCCTGTAAAATCTGTAAAAAATAATGCGAATACAAAAAGACATCAATCATATGGACGTGATTTATATGGTTTGTCTATAGAATGAACTTACGTCCACGAAAAAAAAAAATATTCTTCGAGATGATTTCTTATTTTTTGATGACCGTATGGTATGGTTTGTCATTTTTATTTTTCGTATGCCCGTTGGCCATGTACCATGGGTGAACATATACATAGTCCTTAGAAATCACTAGCTAGGGTTTGGCTAATTAATTTCTAGTGAGTTATGATAAATTTTATAATGATTATTAGCACGGATGCTTTCGAACTCTCTTGAACTTGTTTCATAACATTTAAGACATAAGTTCAGTTTATAGCATAATATTTTTTTTAAGAAAAGGTATATTTGTATATGTACAAGCGGAATTTGTATCACAATGTTTAAAAATAAAAAAACTTAGTATGTATCATGAAGAAATTTGTACAGAAAGTATATCTACAAACTAAGTCTATCTCACAAAATTAAAAATACACATTCAGTTTGTACCATAATACATTTTTATTTTTTAAACGAAAACATCGACACTTCTTAGCATAGTAGTGGAGCTTTTTGATGAAATAAAATTCCTGCTTTTCATGAAGAAAAAAAAAGTGGAGCTTATAACTCATAAGTAATATGTACATACTAATTCCATTAGAATCAAAGCATTACATGCGAACGAAAAAGAAGGAAGAAGAGAACTATTTGTGGATGATCCATCATTTCGAAGTATTATAAAATTCTTTCTAATCATTAAAAAATATTCCAAGTTCATTTCCATTTTAAACCGTCGTTTCTTCATATACAAGTAACCCTTTTGAGCCTTTCCCAAAAATAAAATTCTTTTTTTTTTGTCTGTTTTGAGTGGGCACGCATAGGATTACATTGACCGCATATGTGGCCTATCAAAAATTAAAGACCCAAACCCAAAAGGAAAAAAAATTAAAGCTCATACGTCCAATCAAATTTCATTCCCCCGAATTAACGATCAAAGGAAGGCTCCAATTATTATTCACATTATTATTAGCAATGGAAAAGAAACAGACGATCCAATTATTTCCACCAAGGAAATTAATTGAAAAAGAAGGAACCAAGAATTATCCCCCCCCGATCTCTTAAGAGTGTTTTTGCTTTTAATAGACGTCAGCTGTGAAGCGACCTCTCAACTTTGATTAATTAATTATTCTTTGAGAAAGGAAAATGCAGATAAAATGGATTCGATCGGAAGGGTGAAAAAAGCATACAATTCTTTTGTGTTCTTAGGGACGTGATTGTACGTTTCACTACTTACTGCCAATGGCGGGAATCATATATTATGGACTGATAACTGATGAAGAGCCAAACCACCATTGCAGTAGATGTTTGGTAGAGAGTAAAGCTTAGCCATTTAGTGACTAAATTCTTCCATCACGATCGAATACGTATATATATCACTTGACGAACTCGAATTTGTCATATCAAATTACAAGTTGCCGATGACTCTCTTAATCTAAACACGTACAAGTGATCGAACAACATTGGAATCGAGCGATACAAACATTTAATATACACATATCTAGGGCTGCAAATGAGCCGAGCGGCTCGACGTTCGACTCGAGCTAGAAAAGGTCGTTCAAAACTCAGCTCGTTTACTTATAATGAGCCGAGCTTTAGATTAGCCTTCTGAAGCTCGCGAGCTAGCTCGCCTCGGTAGCTTGCCGAGCTTAACTCGTGAGTCGCGAGCTGGCTCGTTTAGAGCTCATGAGATGTCTCAACTCTCAACATTGTGACTAGAGAGTCAACTCGAATACTCGATTACTGAGTTATGAGCGAATCGATCTATATGAGTTTGATTTTGATAATTCATAAGATTGTTAAATTATATATCTCACCCTATATGAAGTTTAACACGAGATCATGTGACCAAATATGTCTTATTTTATTTTATTTTATTTTAAAAATCAATTATGTTTCATAGATTGCTTCGATACTGTGAAATAACTAGTTAAATTTTTATTAAGGGGTCGTTTAGAAGTTGCGATAGTTTTGTTGAGATTGTCATTATGCATGTATTGTTTACAATGCATCGTTTTTTTTTGTTTTTTTAGCAGAAACAATACATGGATTGTTTCTGTGATGTGACAGAAACTATCACTCATTTTGAGTGATTGTTATATCTCAATTTTTAGGGGTCGTTTGGTTTTGGTGATAGTTAAATCGATGTATTGTCATCAATGCATGCATAATAATATACATGTATATAAGAAAATTAGTGTATTTTAGTTTACATCGTTTGGTTTCTGTGATAGTTATTGTAGTATTTAAATAAATTATATCACTTTTTGGGTGAAATGTCACTTTTACCCTTTGTTTTTAATATAAAAAAGCAACACACATAAAAAGGTAGGAACATATTTGGAAGAAGAAGAAAACACAACAATCTCCATCAAACAATCTCAACAATCTCAACGAAAACTTGAGATTTAACTATCACTCATTTTGAGTGATAGTTTGTGTCAAATCAAACAAACAATGCATGTATTGTTTGCGCAGAAAATTCAAAAAAACGATGCAGTGTGGACATTACATGTATGTTATTGTTGAGATAGTTGAGTTGAGATTGTTTTGTCTCAGCTTTTAGCTGATGCGACATACACAATCACACATACCAAACGTTGTATTCTATAATACATCAAATTCGACAATACATGTATAATATTATACATGCATTCTCAACAATACATCTATTTAACAATCGCAACTTCCAAACGACTCCTAACTAAATAATTTGATATCACAAAGTATAACACGAGATTAGTTAATATTGAACACTTAACTAGCTGGAGCTCGAGTCGGCTCATTAATATACGAGACGAGCTCAAACTGGAGAAAAACTCGACTCGGCTTGACTCATTTGCAGGCTTATGACACATCTATTATCTAAGCTAGAAGAGATCTTTGGGTCGTACTGTGTTGCAGTTGATTGGATCGTCCCCATCCATATGGTCTGGTGGTGGCACAGAAAGAGAGAAAGAAAGAAAGGACATTTCGTGGGCAGAATATTTATACGGATGAAGCCCATGCCCATGATTGTTGGTGGCTAGCTAATTCCTGACGACCTTTTCCTTTTCTAAAAAAAATGGAAAATCGATCAAGTAGTATTATATATTGCGAATGAGGATGGGCCACGTGGTGAAGTTTGCAAGTGGCCACGTCGATCTTCTGTTATCTAGCTACCAACATGCAAACCCACTTGTACTATACCTAATGTTCGACTTCCAGGCGGATCGTGTACATATAATAATATGCCAGAAAAAAGGCTTCTCTTTACGGGTTAATGACACAAATATTGGGTTTTTTTAATTTACCACTAATATGGCCAATTAAAAAGTATTGACACAGATATTATGTTTTGCAGATAAGAATCGGCGAGGCCACCTGTGACTCAGGCGCTGCCGCTTTAGCTTGTTTTTTGGACCGTTTTATTTAGTTGACAGCGGCGGCGCTCAAAACTCAGGCGGCACCGCCTGAGACCTAGGCGAGTAGGTGGGAAATCATCCCAGGCGGTGGCGCCCGAGACTGAGGTGGCACCGCTGGCTTATTGCTGGCCACCCACCTTATAAAACCCAGACAATTTCATTTCAGATTCACACCACACAAAAAATCGTCCAAAATAGAGGAGAGAGCTCTGGTTGCTACTGCAAAAATGGCTAATAGGTAAGAGACACATTTATTTTTGTAATTATATTATTCAAATGCTATTATGATTGTGTTTAGTTTTAATTAGTGAGTTTTTTTTAGTGATTTTAGAAGATTTGAATTAGTTATTCGGTGGAAATCGGAGAAAGTAGAGGATAATTTGGGCGTCAAATTCGTTGGTGGTAGTAGTTTTTAGTTGACGGTTCCATCCAGAGTCACATATCACAAACTTTGTGAGAATCTAATTCCGAGAATACGGCGCAGAGACGAAGCAGTAAAAGATAGTGATGTGATCACAAGATTCACTTACCGTCTTCGAGAATGGCAGAATGGTGTTTTATTTCATTATGCGATACCTATTGTGGATGATGATAGCTTGAATGTGCTTTGGAATTTTATGGCACAAAATCCTTATTGTTTGGGTGCTGAGATACATGTTGAGCTCAGTGAGAATCAGGGTGGAGAGGAAGAAGATGATACATGGAGCGTGCCATCCGATCATGACTATGATGACGGTGATGACGGAGAGGAGGAAGATGAGGAGGAGGAGGAGGAGGAGGAGGAAGGAGAGCAGCTTAATTATCCTCCATATTTTTACTTGCAGGGTAATGAAGAGGACGAAGAATTATCACTTGCTGATTCATATGGCGTAATTCCAATGCCTATTGTTGATAGTTTTGAAGGAGAATTCTACAAGGGGCAGATATTTCACTCGAAACAAGCTGCACAGATGGCGATTAAACACCACGCACTACAACGCAACTTTCAATATGGCGTGGTGGAGTCGTCACCTTCAATCTGGAAGGTCAGATGCTTGAGGCACAAGGATGACAATTGTCCTTGGATGGTGCGGTTTGGATGTCGAGATGTTGGGGGCGAATGGACTGTGAGAAAGGCTGAGTTGGTGCATTCTTGTAGCAGTACGACTCAACCGACGGATCATCGCCATCTTGATGTCGACATGATATCTGAGGCCGTCAAACATTTGGTACGTGCCCAACCAAATCTGAGTGTTCTAACTGTCCAGGCCGAGTTGAAAGATAAGTTTAATATGCAAGTTACTTACAAGAAGGCTTGGTATGAGAAACAAAGAGCATTGGAGAAGTTGCATGAAAATTGGGAAGAATCCTACAATTTTTTGCAAACATTCTTGCGGGTGGTCAAGAGAAAAATGCCAACATCGGTGATTGATTGGGTAAGAGTTCCTTCGACTCAACCAGGTCATTCAATATTTCAGCGAGTATTCTGGGCTTATGGACCTTGTATAGATGGATTCAAGAATTGTCCAGGCGTCATGGTTGTGGATGGAACATTTCTTACTGGGAAGTATAAAGGAGTGCTACTCATGGCGAGCTCATTTGATGGCCGGAAGAAGATTTTTCCAATTGCATTTGCCATGGTGGAGAGCGATAATACTGAGAGTTGGCCATGGTTCATGAGGAAGGTTTAGGGTTTGACTGATCGAAATGATGTATGCATCATCTCAGATAGACATGCAGGACTCTATGAAGCCATGAATAACCTCGGAAGAGGTTGGGAGTGGAGGTGGTGCATGCGACACTATGCAAGCAATTTGCAAAGGAAGACTAAAAGCAAAATTATGTATAATCAACTATTTCGAGTCGGTAAGTTTCTTCATTTAATTTTGTTATTTGTTTTCATGTAATTTTGTCATGAATTTATCTAACCCGTGTTGTGGTTTATTTTGTTAGCCGGAGAAAAAAACGGTTGGAGAAGTTTGATCGTCAAGTTGAGCAATTTAAGAAGGTGGCCGCTGATAGAAATATTTCATATGATAACTGGGTGGATCAACATCAGATTCGTTGGAGTTTAGCACATGATAACTACAATGGTGGGGGTCGTTGGTCTATCCTGACATCCAACATGGCAGAAAGCGTCAATGGTATTTTCAAAGGTATTCGTGCACTTCCTATAGCTTCTCTTGTGCAGCATACCTATTGGCGATTGGTGGAGAAATTCGATAAGTATAGGTTGGAGACAAGAGCAGAAATTAGAAGTGGCGGTTCACAGTACTCCACCAAGTGCGAAGAGCTGATGAAGTACAGGTCACAAAAGGCAATTGGACATTCTGTGACAGCTCTTGATCGAAGTCAAGGCATCTATGTAGTTCAGACTCCTCCCAACAATTTCGACATGACGGGGTCAAACACACTCACAGTTCACTTTGACGATCAAAACCGGGCAGGATTTTGCACTTGTGGTAAATTTCAAGGAAATAACGTCCTCTAACGTGATCGTGATCTCACCACACGGTAGATGGAAGGTCGACGTCTCGGGTCTCCACCGCTCTACGAGCGCAGTAATCAAACTCGCATCGGGGTTCATAGGGACTAGGGGCACGACACTTAACAAGCCTGCCTCTTCGAGATATGGCCGATAAAGCTCATGGTAAGGTACTAAAATGGTCGTACCTCGAACATGGTAAGATCGATCACCAGCCTATAGTGCACAAAACTTATATTAATTCATTTTCATTCGTAATAATTCTAATTTCACCTAATAAATTCTAATATGTCTTATCTAACATAAAATTATACTAATTTCAAATTATACTAATTTCACCTAACAGTTCAGTTCACCAACTAAAATAATCTAATTAGCTAATTAACTTTACATGAATAATTATCAAATACTTACCTCGTTTGTCCAAACAGAGTCGATACGATGTTGGCCATGTCCCCAAAGAAGTGTCGGATCGACCGGACTTGGATCAATTGTCGTCGGCGGTAATCTCATCGAATAAGGATCCATAAGCCTAGGAACTGTAAAAACAAAGCAACAAAACATTAAAAAAAACACAAAACATTAAAAAAAAAAATCAAGCCGCCGACGAGAGTCTCACCGCGCAAACGGCCGCCGACTCCACCACGACCTCGCCGGCCTCTCCCTTTGCCGGCGGCGACTGGTTCTTCGTCGGAGGACATCTCGGGCGGTGGCGCTTCAGTCAGCAGCGGCGGCGGTTCAGTCTCCGGCGGCGGCGGTTCAGTCTTCGGCGGCGCTCCACTCGGCAGCGGCGGCGCCTGACTCTGCGGCGACGGCGCTTCAGTCCTGGGCGGCAGTGCTTGCGGCGGGAGGCTGGTAGGGTTCTCTCTGGTTCGGGAGTTGGGGGGGGGGGGGGAGTGTGGTGTGGAGGAGTGAAGAAGAGGAAGGAAGAAGAAGAGGAGATAAGGTGGGAGGGGCTCGAGGTTCGGTATTTAAAAAAAAAAAGGGTGGGGCGCTGCCGCTGGAGACTCGGGCGCCAGCGCCTAGGACTGGGTCAAAAGAATAACTGAGGCGGGGCCGCTTGAGACTGGGGCGCCAGCGCCCAGAACTGGGTAAAACATCAGCCCCACCTGAGTCTCAGGTGGTCCCACCCCAAACCTTACTAAAAAATATAATATCTATGTCAATACTTTTTAATTGGCCATATTAGTGGTAAATTAAAAAAAAACAATATTTGTGTCATTGATTACCAACCAAAATGACCGTATTCTCAAGGGTACTCTTAGAGATTAGGGGTTGTTTGAATTCCACAAACAAAAAACCCTGATTGGGAGGTGAAATCATTAATTACTCGCGAGTAGATGGGAATTTACATGTTATCAACTCGACTGGAGATAGTTTTTTTATATATTTTTTATTATTATGATTCGTCTAGTTATTGTTCCTTTCGGCGTTATGCATTAATAACTACTAATATTAATGTAACTCAAATTATAAGGGTGACACCAATCTTCTTCTGATTGCCTAATTACGTACCCAAAGAAACCCTAAATATGCAATTCAAAGGCGATCAAACCCAATTATTAGCTTAGTGAGTATAGGATGGCAATGGGGCGGGTTTGCCTAAACCATCTCCATCCCCGCTTTCAAATATTCAAATCCATACCCACCCCATATCCATGCGGGGGAGGATTTGCAAACCCATCCCCATACCCGTGGGTTTCGGGTACCCATGGGTAATACCCGCCCCATACATCAACATTATAATAGCTAAAATTTTACATACAAAAATTTCAATTGTAATACTTAACGTACCTACTATTTCATAAAGTCGACAAAGAGACAATCATTCTTAATACGATTCTAAGCATCTTATTCTAAAACATCCAATAATCCATAAGATAGATTAACAATATAAGCCAAATCATTATTCTCTGACTTTGTACATCTATTAAGTAATAACTTACCAATATAAAGTTGTTAACACGAGGGAAAAAGTCAAAGAATGAAGGAAGATTTGGAGGAAACTAATTATGTTTTGATTTGGGTGGTCACTCAATTGTATTTCTACTATTTATTTTCATGAGTTACTCTCGGTATTAATGATAGATTACAATTTAATCAATATACTTTTTATATGTGAAGAAATGTTCTTGGTGGGGCGGGTATGAGTATCGGTATGGGGCGGGGGAGGCTAAAACCATACCCGCCCCATACCCATCAAACTGTTTGCGGGTTTTACCCATATCCGCCCTATACCCGGTCAATACGGGATTCCTCGCATTGACTGGGTCGGGGTAGATCGGATACCCGCGATCATGGGTTTGATTGTCATCCCTAAGTGAGTGGGTTACGTAAGAGGTGGTCCAATAGATACATAGCAAAAGGGCCATGGCCCAATGCGTTTTTCGCCATTCCTTTTTTACGTTGCTTCTTCTTTAAGACCCTGACCATGACCACGACTGAACCCTAGCTGGCTGGCTCGATGAATCGAACCCAAGTCGTGGCTTGCCGCTTTTCCCGGAACCCAACCATCATTATTATTATGTAGAGGATTATCCAAATGTATAGGCGGACGTAAAGAATGGATGGAGGAGCCATTGGATTGGATTGATGGACGATCGCACCCACCAACTTGCCTTTAAATTGCACTCAGATATGGTGGCAGCCAGCTGCATTGTGATCTCATTCATAAGATTCTGCACCACCACCGCACCACAGTTTTGGATAGAACTCAATCACAACTTTGATATTTATTTCCTTGTCTTGTGACGTTCCAAAAAAGATATATAATGCTACAAGCCATTTGACTGAAAGGGAGCAGGGTTTTTTTTTTTTTTTTTTTGTCTATGAAAAATATTTTTGCCGTTTTTCACTGATAAAATTTACGTCCTGCGCAATTTTTCAAAATTATTTTAAAAAAATTTATGTGTATTTATTCATGAATTTTTATCAATAGATTTTTTTACGAATAATTTATAAATATTTGATAATATATTGCATGTTATTCAATCAACCAAAAATTCTAACCACAATAAGGCTGAGTGATAAATAAATCTTCTGGCTTGATCAAGACAACCCACTTCATTATTTTTTATAAAAAATTCTTAATTATTTTATCCAGCCAAAAATATTATTTTAAAAAAAATCAATTTTCAATTTATGACTAAACTCGCTTCTGTGTGCATATGGAGGCCTGTGATTAGCTGCTTTCTTTTAAACACTCTGGTTATTTGAGGCTTGAGCACATGCTTAGGCAGGTCTAGGACCCCTAATTTTACGAAATGACCCAACAAATAATTAAGATTAGAAACGAATATTTTCAAAAATAAAGGAGAGAGTACTGATTGCTAGTCGTTGAAGAGAAAACAAGAAAATTGACGAACTACAGTTTGGAAAACAAGGCGTCCGCAGCTAGTAGGAGAAATCATCTATCGGAGCCGCCGCCACCACCAAAGCCATTGCCGTCGGCCACCATGTGACGGAGCTACGTTGGGAGTTGAGGGCCCTGCCCCACGAGAATTTTGAAGATCATGTATTTTTTTTATACAAAAGATAGCTTGCATTACCAAGAACAACAAAGATACAACGTTTAAAACTCCAAATGAAGCCAAGCGCAAAAATTGAAACTGCTCAAAGTACGTAGAGACAAAGAGAGGGCTTTTCTAGCCACTAAATGGGCTGCCCTATTATTCTGTCTGCCTACAAAGTGCACTGAGAATCCCGGATTATCTCGGAGCATCCACTTGATTTCCTGCAAAATAGCTGCACCTAGCGCATCATTTACCACTCCTACTCTGACTTTATCAATGATCCCCTTTGCATCACCTGCCAGAAGCATTGTCGTAAATCCCGCGCTGACACACCACCGAACGGACTCTCGCAACGCTACCAATTCCACCATAGCTGGCCTTGACACACCTTGAAGCCAACCGCCTCTCGCACTGACGAACGCCCCTGTTGAGTCACAAAGTACCATTCCCATGTCTGACCGCTAACCTGCCCTAACTGCCCCATCAAAGTAGCACACTTGACCTGGTGGGCGGTGGCAACTGCGAAATACCCTGCATATGCGTCGACGATCCACCAACATCTCGTAAAGGGATAGGTGGCGGCCCTAGAGTCGCCATCCACTCTGCGACTTGTGCATGAAACTGGGCTGTCAGCACAGAGATGAGCACTTGCTTACCCTCAAACACTACCCAGTCCCGTGCCTTCCAAATCCGCCAGAGATGAGAGAAGAGCCACGACTCGTACTACCATATCCGGCGTCCCATTCGCTGAGAATAATCGCCGAAGAAAGATGTCAATGTGAGATGTCGAATGTAAATACAAGGACTGTCACAAACCCGCAGCATCTCATAAGGCTACCGCTACCGGACAGAATAACAGCAAATGTTCTACCGTTTCCTTTTCCGCCCAGCATACGGGGCACCTCGGCAGGACCTGCATCTTTTTGGATATCAATTTCTCAGTAGTTGGCAAGATACGACTGAAAACCTGCCAGAGGAAGAACCGAAGCTTAGGCTCAATAGGGTACCCCCAAATCTCCATCCATAGTTTCCAATCCATCCAACTGACCTCTGATTTCCAGCTATCTCTAGCCCGACTACACCGAATCGCCAAGTGATATCCTGACTTGACAGTGGACCCACCCGAGGCATCCTCCTGCCAAATCATCAAGTCCTCCATGGGTACCGTAGGAAGCGGAATTGCCAAAATTGCAGCGATCTCCTTAGACGGAAAACAGTTTTGCAAGCACTCCAGGCACTACCCACCATTCTTCGATGCCCTTAGACCCGATACAGTCTCGGCCCCAATCAGATGCGCCGTAGGCTTAACCTGCACCTGATCCCACTGCATGCCAGGTATCCAATACACCCCATCACAGGAATCACTTCTCTAGACCCGACTTGCCACCGCAATCCATGGCGCAGCAAGTCACACCCATAAAGGACACCTTGGCAGCCCCACGACGGTCTAGTAGCGAGTCTGAGTCCTCCAAAATCCGCCATCCCATCTTGACCAGCAAAGCCTGATTAAATTGCTCAAAACGTTGGAACCCAAGGCCACCATCATGTTTGCTTCGGCATAAATTCCTCCATGAAATCCAATGAATCCGGTTTTTCCCTTCCTGAGCTCCCCACCAAAACCGAGCCAAATGTTTGTCCAACGTTTGACACAGTGAAAGCGGGAGCTTGAAGCATGACATCACATGAATCGGTAGCCGCAACCACGGATTTCAGAAGAGTTTCCTTTGCCGCCAAGGAGAGATGTCGTTGTTTCCACCTTTGTAATTTCTGGAGCAATTTTTCCTCCAAATAGCGAAAAGTATCGGCCTTAGATCTAGAAATCAGGGTAGGCAGGCCAAGATATTTGTCCTAAACCCCAACAGCCCCAACTCCTAGACACTGCGCCATGTCCGCACATTGCTGCTCCTCTAAATTCCGGCTAAAGCAGACAGCTGACTTCGCTAGGTTCACCCTTTGGCCACTTAAAATCTCATACTCCTGAAGCAGATCTTGTAAAAATACGATCAGAATATTGAAATTACATATTAATTCAAATCCGTTTTTATATAATATTATTGTGCAATTTTAATGTAAAAATTGGTGCTTCTAGTTCAGCGAAAAAGTTGTATTTGATTGTAGTGGAGGTTGTGGGTTTGATACCCAATAACACTAGTTTTTTTTATCATTTTACTATTATTTGTCTTTTAAGTTGAATTTTTTGTAAAAAAATATTAAAATTTAGTCACTTATCTTTCATGCTTTGTTTTCTTACATACTTTAATTTCAAACTAGGTAAATTTAATTCAACTTATACATTTATATATTCAAAGATAATTTTGAATATATACCAAATAAATTTAATAATTTTTCCATTATTTAGAGACATTCATTTTATACTTATCATAATATTGAAGAACACGATGCATTATTTTTGTTGGCAATTTATTTAATAATTTTGAGCATGTCGTTGCTAAATTTTGTAATTTAAACCGTAGTTTAGTGCTTATAATTGTCTTAAATAATATTATTTGGGGTGGCATCTATATATTTTTGTTAAGTTATACATATTAATGTTGTAATTTATATATTAAATTAACGCCTTATGTATTTTATATTTGGTAAGATTTCACGTTCCTCATCCATCCTCCCGATGAGAGGATCTACATAGGATAGAGGTTTGGCATCTGATCCGCAGAGCCCTTGGGATTGAGAGAGGATTTTGTAGTTTGGTACCCTGCGATGTACGTTTGGACACGCATAGAATAGCGATAGGGTCTTTTCTTTTCTTTGCCATCTTTTTCATTGGGATGGGAGGCAGGTGGAATTTATATTTGGCAAGTGCAGTATGAAAAATTTATGGAAAACGAAAGATGATAGCTTATTTATTTATTTATTATTTTGTTTTTTTGGTGTCCATATATCCATTTGCTAGCTTTATGGTTTTTTTTGTTTTTTATGGTGACTCATTCATGCATTATCTTTTTTGTATATATACTCGAATTTCTGGAATTCCCCAACTTGGCGCTGGTTGTTTTGATTGGTCATGGGAAATATACAATATTATTCTCCTTCATAAATATCAATATTAAACGAATACTTATAAGGAAAATAGAAAACACCAAAATCAGGGTTTGATCATGACATTAATGCAATGGCTCGACCGATTTTGTCAAATTTTTTTTAACTCTCGGTAAGTCTTAGCGTTTAATTCAACATGTGAGGTTTTAAGTTCTTGATAGATCTTAGCATTTGACTTGAAAATTACGAGTGCATGCATAGGTCTTAAATGAGAATTTTTGTACGCTCGTAAACTATAAAAATTTCATCTATACCAAAAACAAACGTTACGTACCAATGGCATCCTGAATTTGATGTAGAAAATCGAGCTATATAGATATGTGTAACCATCTCCGAGTGTGGACCAAATATTCTTGAGACTATCACCTTGCATGGATATGGGAATAATATTGTAACTAAGCTGCTGGTCTGAGTTTCTTGACAAACAAGGAACCAATTAGTTCCTCATGTTTCATAGAAGACACAACGAAAGTTCCTTTGCCGTCGCTCACTTTCGAAAGGAAAGAAAACAAATTCTGAGGCGTAAAATTCACGAGATGCCTTTTTCATGGGGTGGGAACTACCTAGAATAATCTTATTAGCTAGCTAGATGCTTAGATCTACCTTTTGTCATATATATGGTTCAATTTAGCTTACTCTAACAAGTTTCGCTATCTGAATCATGGATTAATTAGTGTTCGTGACACAATACAATAGAATAATATTTAATGGCTGAATCATAGGTCTTGATTGTCTACTCAAGTTCAAACCATAAATCAATTAAATGAAAAAAATAATAATCAACAATTATGATTAGTCAAAGTACATTATAGATATAATGAAAATAAGTAGGTGTGACATACATATATTGTAATACATCAGACGTATGCTACCTTTTGCCTTATGTATATGAAAAAATATATGTCTCCCGGTAAGATGTCCCACTATTCACACATAAACCTACATTTTTACGCATCTTTAATTGCCAATTGTTCAAGCATATTTCCTTATATTCATGCACGCTCATAATATCCACTTAATATATTGATATAACTACATAAAAGTGATAACTAGGCCAGGGGCGGAGCTACCTCGAGAATTCTGAGGATGGCGTGTAAAAATATCGAGAATTTTGGAAATTTAGAAGAAATTATCTATTATACAATTACAGTTCCGCGCAAAAACAATAACCTTTGACTAGCTCTAGTCCAGCGGAAAGTAGCTCTTAGTATCTACCAGGTACTCAGGTTCAATCCCTAACAAAACCATATTTTTGCATATTTTCTCTTTTTGGTTTAATTTTTGCTTAAAATTTGAACTAACTACTTAACTTTTGTACTTCATCTTCATATATTTTCTAATTTTAAAGTTCAAACCAGATAATTAAAGATGAAGTATACTGGCCATTTACTATTTATTTTGAATAGACTATTACATAAAATTTGAGTTTATAACACATGTTTATATCTTTTAATTATCTAAAATATTGCTTGGGTTTTTAAAATACTGTTTGGGTTTCTATAATGAATGAATTATTATTTATTATTATTATTATTATTATTTATCTTCTTAGAACATTTTGACGGATACTATAAAAAAGTTCGCCCCCGATCTCTGGATCCTAGCTCCGCCCCTGAACTAGGCTATATAAAGTGTCGAAAACTACTTACAAATAATAATATATCGATATAACTACACTGTATACACTAGCTAAACACACACTACTACTTGGTTTGTGAAAAAAGACTGACGAAAGAGGGGAGGAAAGGGAAAACATTCGGCGCATTGTGCCAGAATATACCCTTGAGGGCCAAAGTTTTCCTTTGCCGGAAAGGATATAATGTGCAAAGTTAAGTGTATAACACATATATGTGTACAAAAAGTACCTAACAACACTATCGCAAATGACCGACCAGAGCCAAAGCGATCAATCAGTAACGTCCAATAATATTAGTGAAAGTGATCAGTCGATCCATCTCCTACAGCTGGTTGAAAGATTCTTATGATCGAAAATTAATTACATGTGTATATATAGGCTTCAATATGAATGAACCAAAAGTATATAATCAAATTTTAGAAGTATTCGAAACAACTCGAGTTATTAAGATGAATCTATTTTCAAAACGATGCTATTAAATACGTGTACATTTAATTGATGATTGGTTGATGCAGCATGGTATAGCAGAATAAAAAATCATGGCTGCAATGTAGGAGAAGATCATCTGCGATCTCTTCTGAAGCATAGAAAGAAAAAAAATTAATGACAGCTGTGGGATTTGAACCCACGCCCTTTCGGACCAGAGCCTAAATCTGGCGCCTTAGACCACTCGGCCAAACTGTCGTTATAATTATGATGTTAATGAAGTATTAAGGATCCAATCTAGACCTCTGCCACTAATCCTAATTAACTAGTGGGGTCAAGTGGTCATTAACAATATTTGACACGTTTTGAAAACTTACTCATTAAGGCTCAAACTCTGTAGAATGCATAATATCTATTTTTATGTTTCGACTTTTTATCATTAAACACGTATTAAAATCCAGTATTAATGTCCAAAACTAGCATATTCATATACCGCAACCGGTGCGGTATGGTAAGATCGAGTTCCTTGTTATAAGCTTCAAAATCTTTAAAAAAATCCTGAAAAAATTTATAAAAAAAGTTTTGGATTATAGTACAAAATTCAGGGGCTACAAAATCTACGTCTTACCACCCCAGTGGTGGGGGTGCTTGCAGCCACCTTAAGGTTGGAAAAAAATTCCATTATTATGGATATAGCTGGTAGATGAGTTTGAACTTTTAACCAATGACCATGTTAATAGAAAGAAACTTCCTTACCATCTCAGCTACGTGAGTTTTACAATATAGTTTGCTTTGACTTTTATTTATACTAGGTGGCGATGTCGCGACTTGTCGCAGGGCGGAGATTGCCTATTGGCATGTATTATGTGGCCCGTTATGGTGTTTTGTTAGTATTATTAGCCTTAAATTAAATTTGTGTTAGTAGTTTTGTTAGTAATATTGACTTGACAGTAGATATATGGCGGTCAACATATAATTTAAATTTTTTGAAAATTGTGACTAATAAATGATATTTACCAAAACCCAAGTAGACATCATTGATTATGGGTAGGGTATGAGTGACGTATATATAGGTTTGAAAGTTTGTAGATGGGTTTGGTGGGGTATGGATATTTACTTTCATAATCTAAATGTATATGAGTATAGATACCTATTTATTCGAGGGTGTTTTAATTACACATACAAAAATTAGATCTATTTGTAGAACTTCAAAAGTTCAGGTACTAAGATGTGATACACAAAACTTTAAGGTACTAAAATGTAATGTTCCATAAATATTTTGAGAACTTATATGCCAAAAAAAAATTTTAGGTTATAAATCTAAAGATCTATTAAGTTTAGGAACAAAACTGTAATTTGCATATTTGAGGCTTATTTTCTTTTATGGTTATGTATTTAAGATGATAATTATTTAATTTTTTATAGAAAATAGAAAACTATTAATTTGATATGTATAATTGTTGAAAATTCCATGTATAATTGTTGAAAATTCTCGCCCGGTGAAAAAGAAAAACTCTTGAGAGAAGCAAAAGGAAATTAACTGGAACGCGCATAAAATTTCATGCCTTCAAATCTCATAGTGGAAAATGACGACTTTCTAGTAAATAATAACTATATATATATATATATATATATATATATATATATATATATATATATATATATGTATGTGTGTGTGTTTTTAATTGGACTCAACATTGAGTTGAAAAAGTTAGTAGTTCATGGTTCAATTATTAATTCTCTAGACTTTTGGTCAGCGTGTATGGATCTGTTCATACTTGTGATTAAAATACATAAAAAAATAGTATACTAATTATGGTTTGACGTAAAAGGCAAAGAAAGAAATAAAGAAAGGATTATGGAATGCGAGTGAAAAATGAAACGAAGAGGAAGTAGGTGATGGAAGGTTTTTGACCAATTCTTTTAGTTGTTCTTCAATACAACAGTCAACCCTTTTCACCGTAGCAATTTATTGACACTTGCTTATGTCGTTGTCGCATATTTTTGTTACATTTAGTTAGTAGATGTTTGTTTAGTACCCCGTAAATGTACTAAATGAGTTTCTTTCTTGCAATATTTTAGAATCGTCTCTCTTTTATCATTTTTTAATGTTTCACGAAATGAGCAAATATAAAATAGATGAATCTTCTCCTACAATTGAGTGGTACAACATCTTGTATGGTATAAACTAAATTTATACTTTTATCTAATAGTGGATTGGATTCATGGATTGGTTCAAAATGATTGGTGGATTGGATCAATGGATTCAAGTGAAATCTAAACATTGGACCAATATGTAAAAGTAAAAAAAATTTAGGTACGAAAATCACATAAAATTTAGATACCAAAACATAATTGGTCAATGATTTTACAGTAAAATTAAATTTGGAGTATCAAAATGTAAAATATAATTCTAGTGACTAAGTTGTAATTTAGGGGTCGTTTGGAAGTTGCGAATGTTAAAGCGTTGCATTGTAATGAATCACCATAATATAAATGCATGTATTGATACAATGGATGCATTTTAACAATACATTGTTTGGTTGTTGAGATTCTACTTTATTCATTGATTTACATAAAGTTACTTATATGGGGAAATATCATATTTACCATCAACTTTTAGTATAAGACAAAAACTATTAGGGATATAAATGGAAAGAAAAGGTTGACACAAATATAAAAGCAACAATCACAAAAATCACAACTTTTAGTTGAGATTGTATAATGCATCATTTTTTGTGATTGTTGGTGGGACCTACCAAAAACAATGCATGCATTTACACTTTGGCACTTCCAAACATTGTATTGTGCACAATACATGTATTCAACAAACACAACTCAAACAATCACAACTTCCAAACGACCCCTTAATTAAATTTAAGTTATCAAAATGTAATAGTTTAGACAACCGTAACCTCACTTCAACTTTATATATATTAATATCGTTAAAAAAAACTTTATATATATTAACAATGGAACACAAATTTACAACTTCAAAAGAAAAACTTACAGCTATGAATTTTGTGAAGATTGAAAAGTGATACATGAATAAACATCAACATTAAAAGAGAAAAGGTAAAAACAAACTACATATAGTAGCAAAATGAGTATAAGCAAAATATTAAGAAGCATCATAGCAAAATATTAGGCAACAGTAACTTCACTTTCACTTTATATATATATATTAACTAGAAGACTGTATTGAAACCTCCTTCTCACAATTTCTAGAACCCTAGCATTTTCTTTCTTATTCTCCCGGTTGCAACATCAAGCGTGGAAAGATCGTTACATCCATTAAATATATCAAGATGATCTTTGAAAACCGGATGAATGATGATTGAAATGATGAACAATGCATTGGTGACATATATTAAACAAAATTTTGTTTGCTAGTTTGAACAAGGAATGTGTTATAGAATGCTTTCAAAATATGAAATCTCGTCGCGGTTTGTTGTAAACAGTGTACGTCAAACTATTATTTTGTAACTGTAATGAATTTTGAGTATTGTGTTCTTGAATTTTATTTCATTTAGAGTTTACTTTTTTATTATATGGTTGATTTTTTATGATATGAAAAAGACACCCCCTTGACCAAATCCCTGGCTTCGCCACTGACCACCCCTGATACGGATTTCACAATTCGCTGATAATGATCATATCATAGTGGTATATATGATTCGTATCAGAAGTGATAAGAATTTAAATTTGTAAGTTTTGAGGTTTTTTACCCTATTGTTCTTCGTCATAAAAAATGACCTAGTCAAACAAAGGTTTGTAGCGTAAGAAAAATGGTTCTCTCTAATAAGTAATAACACCTATGAAACCATTTTGCATGAGATGATGTCAACGTTTAACTTTTGATCTCCGTGGCGGCGACCGGTTTCTATTTCTTTTTGTACTATAAAAAAAAACCTATATATGGTAATAGCTAGTGTCTCCATGCATGCAACTGTTTGCGTTAGAATTTAGAAGTAAACGCTAAGCACTAGGCTACATGTAGAACATTCTAACTATGTAATTGAGTGTCGTAAATATCTATTAACCTCCACTACTTTTTAACTAAACTTGTACCTCTAAGACCAAAAATGGTTATACTCTTCACTTCGTAGATAGTCAATCCTGTTGGCATTCCTACGAACCCTCCTAAACTCTAATTCTAGAACTGACATCAGTTGAAGACAATCCAAAGAGAATCGGCCATCTTATCACGTCCAAATCAAAATTCCCCGAGTTAGTTTACTAAAAATTCACGTCCTAACGTAACATTTTAAAACAGACGGTTGTACACGTGTACCGATAAAAAAAAGTCGTTTGAATTATCTCACACTACTGTGAATAACATGTACAATGGAGTTACGTACCCAAATTTTTTTTTTTACCCTTTCTAGTGCTCTCATACAGTGGCGGAGCCACGTTGTTGGCAAGAGGGGCTATAGCCCCCAACTCTCAAAATTGTGTAAATTTACATGTAAACTGCATAGCAAATTTGGATAATGGAGCAGGTGGTAAGGCGCTTTAGTCCCCTCGCCGGTTCAAACCTCTGAACGTAAATTTTTTTTAGCCGCTCATTCAGATTCCTGACTCCGGCACTAGTCTTGTATATATATATCGTTCCCTTGTTCATCGTGCATTACAGAATACAGTAGTTATTAACATCTCTTTGAACCACTAACCAGAAAATGGCGGCCACACATATAGGGTTTCCCTCTCTGTCGTGTGTGAAAGAAGGTAATTAAGTTCGGGAGCCAGTTTGCTGCTCTTTTTGCCTTATACACACGTAGCTCTTTGAACAGAAAATCTTTCGCAATCTCCAAGCCTTTTTTTTTTTTTTAATCTTCCCTTGAATACAGACAAATTGAGATCGGTCGACAAAACCAATGGTCCGGCAAAGTTGCGTAGCGAGCTCGACGGGAAAGAATGTCAACTCTTCTGTCTCTCTGAATTTTCGTCCTGTTTCGCCGCCTAGGACCTTTGCCTTCTTTGGCAATGAACTTGGGCTTTGTTTTTTTGTTTTTTTTTTTCCTTCTTCTTTCTTTCTTCCCCTTTTCTTGCTCTTTTCCCCTCCACGAGATAAAGGAATCATAATAACCAAATGGAGGGAAATAGACAAACAAAGAGCTGGCAGAGAACAAGTCCCCTTTTTCAAGCGGTGCCGCAATTATCAAGAATTAGAGTGAACCTCTCTGTTGTAAATTTACAGTTGTGCTTAGATAAATGTGTGTTATTTCGAGTTGTCGTTATTGATGGAATCAAAATGATCTCTACATCGACGGATAATTCCACCATTGTTGTTCAACATGGAGGTTGTGAGGTTTTTTTTTTAGCTGTTAAAATACAATTTAAGTCGTTGCATTTTATGTATCACCAAAATTTTACTTTTACTGAAGAGAGCATTCTGGCTATAGCCAAAATTTCCTCGTTCAGTTAATAATTCCATGTAACTTGTTAAGTCGCAGGAAACATTAGTGGCCTCTGCTCTGCATGGTCACCTTTCTCGATCGTGTTGAAGGAAGGAAGTTGCAGGCTACGGCTCATTTCCAAGCCCACGACTCCGTGTGGGCTGGGCTGTCTTACAACTGACAGCTGGCTAGCGAAGCCCAATATCGTGGATGACACCACTATATCAACATTTGTGGGCTTACCCACGGGCCCATAATGCCGGCTTTCAGCTCCTGCATGCAGGCCTTGGTATTTGGAGCTTCTATGAAACCATTGAACTACGATTTTTTAG
This sequence comes from Linum trigynum, assembly GCA_964030455.1. NCBI lineage: Eukaryota > Viridiplantae > Streptophyta > Magnoliopsida > Malpighiales > Linaceae > Linum > Linum trigynum. Next base: position 44,848,621 of record OZ034820.1, read on the forward strand.
TTGGAAAATCGGAGCACAGATCCAACAACCCGTCAACCCGAGCCTACACCAGCAGGACCCCTGCCAAAGCCCAAAGCCCAAAACCCTCCCCTCCCACACTCAACCCATCCAAAATCCTAAAAACCAAACTAACTAAAACAGCAGTCTTGTAAACTTCTGCTCTGTTTTCCTTTTTCTTCGCAGCTGTCTGGCGCAGTGGCGCTCTTGTAAACTTCTCTTTTCCCAACAATTAATATGAAATTACCATTATAACAAAAGAAAAGTGTTTGGAGCAACATAAAACAGTAAAAGTTAAAACGATATTAATGTTATGCATATAAAAAAAAGACAGTTCTGTTTACCCATAAAAAAATCAACTTGTACTACATCGATTAATTACAAGGGGATTTAATGGATTTACAAGGCCAACTCAACATTAATAATTAAAGAGCTAGCTGGGTTTGTTGGGTTGGGTTTTTGGGCTTAAGTGGCCAAGCTCCTCTATACGATGGTCGACCCGTCTCCGAGGCCCCCATAGCCGGACGATGCCTCCACCCCTTAGTATGAAATTTGGCCTACAAAAACTAAGTCTTGGAAACAAGGCGACACAACGGGGTGCCAAACGATCGGGTACCAAGCCTGATACCAAATAAGGGGGCCAAACAAGAGAGTATCAAGCCGACAAGGCAGGCCTCATACCCAAGTAAGAAATTTGGCTAAGTATAGAAAACAAGGCGACACAACAGGGTGCCAAACGGCTGGGTACCAAGCTGGCAAGACAGGCTTGGTAGCCAAGCAAGGCGACAGGGTACCATGACCCCAAGGGGGTATCAAACCGGCAAGACTGACTTGGTGGCCAGGTAATAGGGGGCCAAGCCAGGTACCAACTAAGAGAGTCATATAGAAACTAAGTCTGGATATCAAGCCAACAAGACGGACTTGATAGCCAGACATCAGAGTATCAAGTCAACAAGACAAGAAATTCGACTAAGGCATGGTGACTAGCTGAGGTGGCCACCCAACTATGGATGGATCGACCAGGATGTCGAGCTCAACCCTTATGAGGCCATATGGAGACAAAGAGACTTCATCATGGATGCTAAGGCAAATAACCTCAACCCCATCCAGTCATGACAGGGCGACAAGGCTTAACACCAACCCGGCCCAACATCGAGACCATCAAGTACCAACCAGCCCCAAGACGGGACGCGACCCCCAAGGCGACGGTTACCAACTAGTCACCAAGGCAGCGACAAGCGGCCCCTAAGGCGGTTGGAGCAAAAGGCCAGCTAGCAGTTACTACGGCGGTTACCAAGGCAGTTACATCCAGTGGCTATAAATAGGAGAAACGAAGACGGGAAAAGTGTTCCACAACCAAACATTTGACACACAATGTCAAACTTTATCTTTTCTCTGCAAATCAGCTTTTAGTTTTTCGGAGCTCTCACTGAACCTCCATAGGAGTAGAGTAACTTAGATTGTTCCCAAAAACCATAAAAAACATCAAACACCCTCGTTCGAACATTATTCGGAGAGGAGTGAACCGTGTTATTAATCGTTGTTCGAGAAGTCAAGGTGCATTCACTGTGTTCAAACACTAGTTTTTCCTCGCCGGAAAACAAGTTCTTGGTTGTTCAAGTGGATATTAATTAAATGGTGCATTTATTAGGGCCGCCCGCTAACGCTTCCGCATGCTCCCATTCGACAATCGCAATACAAGGTGCACTTCCCAATGTTGTCAACATCATTGCAATGTAAAGTCGTCGGGGCTGCAGGCCGACGGAAGGAGGTAGTCGTTCTTCTCTGGACACCCGAATTCTACCGAACCATGAGGCGCAACGACGCCGCCTGCTGGTCCTCCATCGCGTCCGCCCCAATGGCGGTAATGTCTGACGTTGATCTTCGTTTTGTTGAAAACGGTACCAGGAGGCGATTGCGGAGCAATTCCTCTCGATTCGCCTTTGAAGGAAAGACCTGCATTACGTGTCAAGAATTAGTTTATTTCAATAACTCGACCTACGTTCTCGGAAGAGCTTGATATAATAACATATGTGGGGGGTGGGGGGAAATTGCGGATAAAAAAATTAACGAGAACTACACATACATGGAAGGAGGACCAAGATCGTCAAGAGAAGCATGGCGGCCAGCTTTGTAGCAGAGAACATCGCCATGGCTATATTAATTTTCGTAGTTAGCTTGAGGCCGGGGTTCTGTTTTTTTTTTTTTTTTTTTTTTTTTAGGGTCTCTTATCATCAAAAGTTGGATGTGCATATATGTTAAGTGTCTCCGCCGGCCGGAGTATATATAGTGCATCAGCCGGCCGAGCGTTCGGCATAAAATTGCATTGATCGGAGAATACGAGGAAGGACGACGACAGCCCAGCTGTGCCGTCTCTCCACAGATTTCTCCGGCTCTCCATATAGCTTGTCCATTTGGGCTCTCCAAGTGTAAACACGTTGGGCCTCTGATGAGCTTGATCTGCTTAGACAAAACGGGCCGAAAGCTAATTAATTAGTTGGAGAACCGGTCCATCCAAATCAATCTAATATCATATATAGACTGTTATGATACACAAATCATGAGTTATGAAACCTACAAAATTCGCGTTATATTATTCCTGTCATATATGATCACATCATCGTGATATGATTAGTATCAAAGACGAGATTTTTGTAGGTTTTATATTTATGGGTTTTATACACTTATCCTTTCCCGTAAAGCTAAATTAGCACTTAAACACCGTAAAATGAGGATGAATATGATGTATTGGAGGGGGGGACCATACTAATGGAAAAAAGTCAGCTGATTAAACTTGCTTAGTTAATTAAATATGTTGATTAATCTCACTTCATCCACTGCAACTGTATGAGCTGACGCAATCTATAACTTCAGGGGACAGATAAAACTTAAAAGAAGAGTTCAAAGTCTTGTAATTTGGCAGCCGTCAATGGCAACCATATACACTTTGCATGTTCCGTTTACACGACAAATGGCTACTTATATCATCAGAGTTAGCTAAACTATACTCAATTAATACGTATGGTTTCCAGTTGTTGAGAAATGAAGAAATTGGGAAGGGGAGAAGGGGAGAGAGACAACGACCAGTTATGCACCTGGTTTCCCGTTACATGGGAACGAGACTGTTTTATAGAGAGTGTGAGCTTTTAGGTTAAGTTTAATTTATTTATTTTTATGTTTTATGGTGGGAATTTTTAGTGTTTTCAACACAATTAATGTAGTCTGATTTGATTTTCCTTTACAATGACTCGGAGACACGATTCAAACTTCGTAGCATACTGTTTAAATGAGAGTGATCGATTTGTGATCATTCATTTTTGGAAACAAAATTGCATTAAATTAAACCCTACTCCTAAAGATGTTTAGTTAGAGTTCTAAACTACGATTATGACTATATATATAGAGAAAAAAGTTAAAACCTGACGTAGGTGTCTAGTGTGTGGTTTTGCCAACCTTGTTCTCTACCGACCTTTGCTTCTATTCATAGACAGAGGGTGCTAATTGCCCTAGAGAACCATTGGCTTGGTAACTACAATTGACAAACATTGGCTTTGGTAACTACAATTGAAACGCTCATCTCAACTACAATTGCCCTAGAGAACCATTGGCTTGTTACGGTAACTACAATTTACAACCTAACATGGAGCTAACACCCCCTCTCAACTCACTCCATATCCACTCGAGCCTTAGCGACTTAACCTCCTATGCAGTCGCATTGACCGTGAAGCGTGTTCCGCCCTTTACGAGAAAGTTACATTTTTCCTTTCGATTCATGTCGGTGCTCGAATTGTACTCAACGGGCTTGGGCAATGTTAGATTCGAATAATAAGCTGCAACAACTCCCCCAGGAAAGTTGGGTGTGTGAGGCACATGAATGAGGGGAGAGTTTGGGAAGCTGTCGGCACCACCCACATTCCTTCACCCTATAATTATTTTATAACACTATACTACGTACTATTCCCCCACAGTTTCAAACCAACCAAATTTTTCCAATTTCTGAGAAAAAAAATACGAATTCAAAGTAGAGAAAGAGAAGAGAAGAAGAAGAAGAAGAAGCCAATTGTATTGGTACGATTCCAAGTGCCAGTCTCAGTCGGGGGGCTTCTTCGTCGTATATTAATAGTAATATCGACATCACCCTCGAACCGCTGACCTTCCTGCCTTAACGAGCCAGAAGACGATTATAATAAGTAATGACAAATATATTATAATTAATAATCAAACCCCATGAAATGAAAGGAAAGAAAGAAATTGGAAAGTCAAATGATCCAATTAAAGGCAACTATATATGAGCGAAGAAGATAAAAAGAAATGTGGAAAGTCAAAAGGGCTCCATCTCCATAGCTTGAAGGGAAGAAAAGTATTATTATTTCAGAAATAAAAAAGAAAAGTATTATTATTATTTATTAGGTTATAATTAATGGTATAGTGCCCAATCCCTTGCATGGCGGAGCAGTGCTAATTGCTAGGCTGCTCTTATCTTATTCCCCCAAGTGAAACGCTCCCCTCCCCATTTCTTTATTAATTCTCATTTATTGCCTTTTCTCTACTTTGGAAAGAGTATTATTCCATTTTATTAATTGATAATTATATGTATATGTCATTAAGGGACACCTTGGGACATGGTAACGGTCTTCATCTTTGATTTCTTTTCCACATACACCTATACAATAGTGATTGTAATTACAACTGTTAATTACTATAATAATAATAATAATAATAATTATGAATGTAAAAAGTAACGGAAGCTATTGAGTTTTGAAAGTAACAGAAGCTATTGTTTTATAAAGGCTATCTAACTCTATAATCCATGTTATTATAGGTCCACGATCTTTGGAGCAATATTAGATTATAGGATGAATTTGTACTTCTATAGTAGTACATATAGTTGAGCCTCTATATATATATATATATATATATATATATATATATATATATATATAATTCTAATAAGTCGAGAAAAAGAACGAAAATAAGCATTACAATCTTATTAATATTATAACAAAAGCATAACCTCATTCTCTATTATCATAGTCCATAATTAATTTTGTCAAGAACCAGTTGGTCCCAATAACTCAAGTTATCGACACAGGTTCAATCGTGGATCATATACCACAACACTAACAAATTTGATTATTATATTATTCAATTCATTCGCAGACTATAGCTTATCTTTTCTGTCCATATTTCCCGTGTGTTGACTTCCAATATATTATGATCCCGGCCAGCCACCTTCACCTCCCTTCTCCTTCTCCAACGTATATACATATAAAGAAAACTCCAACCCGAATATCAGAAACTCCAGCGGACCCCAGCTACCATTTCATTTTCCCAGCAACCAAACAGCTAATAGAAATAGCTCCTTCCAATATTCATTCATTCGTCCATCGCATTCCCTTCAGCAAACTGCAAAAGTAACATGGAATCCCCGCCGTCCGACGACGCCGTCCCCTGCCATTTCCTCTGCCCGATCTCCCTCCAGCTCATGACCGACCCCGTCACCGTCGCCACCGGCATCACCTACGACCGCCGCCACATCCACCACTGGCTCTTCTCCCGCAACCGCGACACCTGCCCCGTCACCAACCAGACCCTCGCCGTCAAGGACCTCACTCCCAACCTCACCCTCCGCCGCCTCATCCACTCCTGGTCCACCACCACCAATTACCATAACATTGCCCCAATCCACTACACCAAATCCCACATTTCTCAACTCCTCGCCGCCGCCGCTGCCGAATCCACCTCCCCCACGCCGCAGCTCATCGACTCCCTCTCCCGGCTCCGCTCCGTGGCAGCCGAAAGCGAGCCGACCCGGATCCAACTCCGAGCCGGATCCACAGCCGGCTTCCTCGCTTCCGTCGTGATTGCCAACAGTTTCCTAGAGCTCGGTGTAGAGGCAGATCATCATATGAGCAGCAGCAGAGCGGTGGACGAGTCGCTCGCGATTCTCCACCACATCGGCCTCGCCGATTCCGACCTCAAGAAACTCGGCACCGAGTTCGTCGACTCGCTGGTCCGAGTCATGGAGAATTATTATTCGAATTCGAATTCGAAACGGGACCACCACCAATCGCGCGCCTACGCGACGATCCTCCTCAGATCCGCTTTCCGCGCGGCCGACCCGATCCAGTTGGTCAACGCGAGATCCGAAATTTTCGCCGCGGTGGTCGGCGTTTTAAGAGACCGGATCTCGGAGAGCGCGACGAAGGCGGCGTTGAAGTTTTTAATCGAGGTTTCCCCCTGGGGGAGGAACCGGATCAAGGCGGTGGAGGGCGGGGCGGTGGCGGCGCTGATCGAGCTCCTGCTGGAATCGGATCACTCCTCGTCGGCGGCGCGGAGGGCGACGGAGCTGGCGATGAGGGGCGTGGAGGTGATGTGCGGGTGCGCGGAGGGGAGGGCCGAGGTGGTGGGCCACGCGGCGGGGCTGGCGGTGGTGTCGAAGAAGATGCTGCGTGTGTCGCACGCGGCGACGGACGGCGCGGTGAGGATCGTGGCGGCGGTGAGCAGGTACTCGGCGACGAAGGGAGTAGTGGCGGAGATGGCCGAGGTCGGGGTGGTGGCGAAGCTGTGTCTGTTGCTGCAGGTGGATGTGAGCTGGAAGAGTAAAGAGAAGGCGAGGGAGGTTCTGAGGGCGCATTCGAGAGCGTGGCGGAACTCACCCTGCATCCCGCCGCACCTGATTTCTTCCTTTCCTTGATTAAATCCATAAATTAGTAAATTAACTTCTAATTATCACTAATTTGTCCCCATTTTTTCACTGTTTTATTGATTCTTCACATCCAATTTTTGCGACGGTTGTGTATATTATGACAAGCCGGAAATGGTGACCATAGAGAAGTTACGTTTATTAACCGAAAGATATAGTTTCTAATGGAGAGAATTGAAATATACGGTTTATCGTTACTATATCAACGTTACGATTATTACTATCTAAAAATGAAATTGGGTTATAAGGCTTTTGCCAGTCATTAAAATTTGAACACTCAATCACTGAGTTCTCTATTGTCGAGTTACCGTTGGACTACAAATTCATTATTATTATTATTCGTATATGTTCGATCGAAGTTTTAGATTATATGAGCACGGGGGAGAGCGAAGGAACGAAATTGCTCGCGACCGAAAGAAGAGGTGGAGAATACATTGAGTCCGAATAGCGAAGGGAGAAGAGTGAAGGAACGACCTTGTGTTGTGTTACGTAGACTTTGAATATTTATATCCAGAGAAAGAGTTGCCAGGAAAGCCTTAAAAGCATTAATCTCGATCCATTTCTATTATTTTGTGGTATAGTTCCAAGTGTATCATATATCACAACACTAACACGCCCCCTCAAACGAAAGCCACTCACGAGGCTTGAAGTTTGCACAGGTCTAAGGACAATAATACTATGTGCTTAACAAATGGGGGTCACCGGGAATCGAACACAAGACCTCTCGGTCACAGAAGGCTCTGATACCATGTCAAGAACCAATTGATCCCAATAGCTCGAGTTGTTGGAAGAAGTTCAATCGTGTATCATATACCACAACACTAACCCTTATTAACCCTTATTAGCTTTACTTGCATATCTCAGACCATTCAAAAATTTGGTCAACACCATTCGATAACGTTATTGTTGTCCCTTACATGTGTTGTTTCATTGGATTCGTTTTAGGAAACGAGGTGAAATTTGAGAGAACTTCTCCAAAAGTTGTGTAGCCATCTTTTCTGCAGATGAAAGGGAGTTTTTAACTTGGAGCCTCTTGTCGTCTTTGGGTTTCCAAGAACTCGCAATCCTTATCGATTAGGGTTTTCCCAATTTTGTACCGTTCTCTGGTTTTAAGTGGGAGAAGTATATTATGTATTATCATCGACCGACAACTGGAGAGTGGCAATTACAAATGATATACAAGGACAAAATCATCGACAAAACCCTAGACCAACCTAGTAAGAAAAAAAAAAGCAGGAAGTCAACAAGACTTCCTCTAATAGTTGTTAGTAGGGTTGCGAGTAAACTAATCCTCTATAAGAATATAGTTAAATTCAGATAAAATTTTACTTCGTACTATATATTAATTAAAAATAAATTCATCATCTCATTGACTAAAATTTATTGATAAATATTAATACATCTCAGTCCCTTAAGGGAAAGATGGAAACAGTATGGTGGATCCAGTTGGCAATCTAAGCATCATTGGTGCTTCTTGTTTATATATATCATACAGTAGTTTAAAAAAAAATTGTGTCATACATGTGCAGCATAATTAAATTAATCAATCCCTATATTTAAATGGAGAAACAATTATTATTATTATGTAATATATATATAGCTATAGAATATATAGCAAGAACATTTCCCAAATGAAAATTCCAGTAAACCCGCCAAGCCAACACGCTCGCCAATAATCTTGCGTTGGTCAGCCAGCCAACTGCTACGGCTAGTTTTTTGGTTTTTCGAAGATAATTATACGTACAGTGCTGAGCGAGAGTTTTGTCTACTCGTGCATTAATGAAGAACTTCCATTATTTGAAAAAAAATGGTCACAACAAGTCGAAGCTCCAGTCAGTTTTGTCAAAGGAATTAATACAAAGAGGAAGAGAAACTACGAGGTAGGCAATAAATGAAAGAGCTAGCAAAGATGACCAAATCAAACGGAGAGTTTCATTCTTGTGGCTCCAATTCCAACTCTAATTCTATTACGGGTGGCCAGCCAAGGCCCAGGAGAGTTGACATTCTACCATAATTAATGAATGCGATGAAGGGGGGAAAAAGATAAAGGATTTACTCTTCAATCCAAAAAACGCGCGAGTTAAACATCAGTGCTAGAGACTAATATGTGCTTCAATTGGATTGCGAGTTATTGGTTAATTCTGCATTTGAATTCATCGAGAAACAAATATGTATTATAATTCACAAATGCGTTCAATGTTTTTTTTTTTTTTATTAGGATGGGTTATTATTTGATTTGAATCAATATTGTGATGGAGAAGTAAATTTATTGGAGGTAAAAAGTAAAAACCCTCTTTCCTATAAGAAAATTCGTGTAAACAAAACTGTGATCTATACAAAAAGGAAAGTCCAGCCAAACTCAACGACAAATCCCTAGTTACAGCTGAACCAACAGGTCAAACCCATATATATGCAATAGACAAGAAAAATAAATTACAAGGGCTAACAAAAGGACAGTCAACCCTAGATAACTTAAGGAAACAAATTAACGTATGTCGCCAGATGAAACGAAAGATAAAGACAACATCCCACTACGATATCGAAGAACACCTCTATCTCTCTGTCAGTCCTTTAATAGAAAAAAAGGGGGTTTCAATCGTATGTTAATGTCAGAGTAATTACATTTTGGTTTGTTTTCTTCTCTTAGCATTGGCTCGTCGGTGCCATACAAACGTAGGTGTGATAACTGATAAGTATAGTAAATTATGTTAGCGGTGTTGGGCTGGATTGGGCTCGTATGATTTTGTTTGGTTGGTTTGTGATTGACCCATTGTTATAGTAACATGTACGTAGGAGTTTGTGGCGGTAGAAACCGAGCCCTAGCATGTGACTACGTGAGCTAGGGTTAGACAAATATATATACATGTAAACTGACGATGTACCGACTCAAGGAAAACCGAATAAGATCATCAGTTCGGAGAGTTCTAGCTCTCCTGTGGATTAGTCCCGATCTCGGGGAAACCACGTAAACAGTGTGTCTCGTTTCCTTCTTCATTTTCGTATTTGATTCTAGCTAACAAATTAAGGAGACAAATTACTTCTTAACATATTCGGTAGCATATCCCTCGTCACTTGTACATCGCATTGCATGCACAGATGCACTCCTATTAAAAAAAATCTATGTGATGCTATCGGTACAATAGTAAGCTCACTTTCTTTTGGGTTAATACCTTATTTTGGCCCGAACTATGACCATATAATCAACTTTGGTCCGTGGTTTCAGAAATTAACATCCTGGCCTCAACTATGCAGCATATTGACTCAATTGGCCCGACATATAGTTTGACCGTCAGTTTGGACGGTCAACTCCGTTGACCGTTAGTCAACACACCATGTCATTGCCTAGTCAGCCTAAAAATCATAAAAAAAAATTATTTACTATCAAATTAACCAAAAATAAATTATAAAAAACATAAAGTATTTTTATTTTTTGGATAATTTGAAAATGATAAATTTTATAAATTAACCAAAATTTATCAAATTATTTTTTATTTTTAAAACTTCCCAAAAAATATAATTTATATCATAATTTTTAAATTATAAAATTTAATTTGATAATTTTGGTTAATTTATAAAATTTATCATTTTCAAATATCTCAAAAAAATTATTTTATATTTTTAGAATTTTATTTTTTGGTTAATTGGAAAATGATAAATAATAGAAATTAGGAAAATAATTTGAATTTGATTTTTTAATGATTTTTATGCTGACTAGGCAATGACATGGCATGTTGACTGACGGTCAACGGAGTTGACCGTCCAAATTGACGGTCAAACTATGTGTCGGGCCAATTGAGTCTATATGCTGCATAATTGAGGTCATGATGTTAATTTATGAAACCACGAGCCAAAGTTGATTATATGGTTATAGTTCGGGCCAAAATAATGTATTAACCCCTTTCTTTTCATTATCAAGATATTTACTATTCATGATAATGACTACTAGTGCCTAATCCCGAGTGATAAAGATGACTCACCACCAATGTTTCTGTTGGGCCATAGCTGAGCAGCATTGGGCTTAGGAGCCCAAAAGGGTAAGGCCCGTCCAAAGGGCCCAAGAGTACGTCTGGGGGAGCGTAGCGCTGGCGCATAGGAAACAGAGAAAGGAAAGCGGCCATACTAGGACATGACAGGTACTAGGACGCCTGACACAAAGAGCCGTTATGGGCAGAATGAGAGATCCTCCTAGGATACTCACCTCGAATACTGCAGGACTAAGCATTAATTGCCGCCGTAGGCGGTCTAAATAAAGCAGGGCTTGATATAGGACGCCTGACATGGTAATTAATGCTCGAAGCCCAGCCCAAACCACTATAAATACATTCATACCTGCATTGATGGTAAACCAACTACTCTCTCTCTCTCTCTAAACATTATTACAGAACTCTCTCTCTCTCTAACTTAAGCTTCGGAGGGTGTCCTGGGTAATCACCCAAGGACCCTTGTTTTGTAGGAGCTTGGAGTCCCCCATCATCCGGATCAGACGCCTTGCTAGCTTCGCAAACCCGCCTAGAACATCCTAGGCTCAAACAATTTGGCGCCCACCGTGGGGCTAGCATTGCACTGAAGAAAAGATGGATGGGAGCTCCAATACTCCCGTCAAAGGCGTAGTAGAAAGAAGTCCCCTCCGCGCACCAGACGCACCAGCGAGTGGAATGCGAGGAATGGAGATGCCAACCGTGGAAGAAGAAATGGAAATGGAGGACCGCGTAAAGAGCTAAGGACAGCAAATATCGAGCATGCAAGAGAGCTTGATCCAAATTTTGGCGATGCTCAAGGAGAAAGAAAGTGACGCCCCCGAGAGCTCAGGAAGGAAGGCGGTCAAAGGGAAGAGGAAGGAAGGCGGTCCTAGCAGCCCCGTCTCAACAGAAGGCGGGGAGTCAGAGAAAGAAGAGGAAGATCTTAACTTGGGATTCCTTGAGGAGCATCTTAAGCCCTCGTACGGGAAGATGAAGGGCCCCAACATCCTGCAGAATCCACTAGCCAGAAGTTTGTTCAGGACTCAGGTCCCCCCAAACTTCTCGTCACTAGGGCTCCCAACGTACAATGGGAGCTCAGATCCCGCCGATCATTTGAGTGCGTTCATGCTCAAGATGCAACTCATCAACGCTACAGACGCTGATCTGTGTAAAGCGTTCCCAGTCACGTTCAGCGGTCACTGCCGAACCTGGTACACCTCCCTCCCAGGGGGGATAATAGAGGATTTCGAGCAGTTCGCGACTCTGTTCTCTTCGAAGTTCGCATCGCAGAGGAGGAGGAAGCTAATGGTCTCATCACTCATCAATTGCAAGCAAGGGGGAGAGGAGTCGCTTCCAGACTTCTACGACAGGTGGAACACGATAGCCTGCGAGGTACAGGGGATCTCGCCAAGTGTAGCGGCGGGAAACCTACGCATGTCGACGCATAGCCGCGAGCTAAGAAGGGCGCTCATTAAAAAAGAGCACTCACTGAAAGAATGGACCGATCTGGACCGCCTTGTGAGGAAGGCGATCCTGTTAGAAGAGGCCATGGCAATTGAGGAAACTGCCAAACGCCCCAACCCGAGAGAAGGAACGGAAAAGAAGAGAGGATCGCCAAAAAGAAGAGGGCGCTCTCCGGAAAGGCGAGGCTACAAGCCGCGGTTCACGCAATGAGACAACAGGAAAGAAGTGTTCACCACAAGTCAAGACGGAGGTCGAGATCGGCAAAATGACAACAGTGCGCGTCAGACGCACAGAAGGGAAGATGACCGGAAATGGTGCGACTGGCACCAAATACCCACACATGACACCACAGAGTGTCGGGAATTCAAAGCCAGCCTAAAATACTTAGCACCCGGGGATCTCAGGAGCCGCTTAGATATGAGACCGCAGAAGGAAGAGCAAAGACGCCACAGAAATAGGTCACCAAGTCCGAGGAGGAGATCTCGCACGCCGAAGCGGCGGAGGTCGAGGTCGCAGAGAAGGGAGCGCTCGCCTAGGTGTGAGCGCCTACCGCCACCACCAGGAAGGTCTCCTCCACGCCGACAACCGCGTGTTAATGAGAACGACGTGGAGGTGATTACCATAGCGGGCGGCCGGAAGAGACCCAGAAGCGAAGGGGAGCGCCTAATTCAATGCCTGAACGTTCACAAGAGCGAGCAGGTGGATATCAGCTTCTCACCTGATGAGCTGGCCCCCGAAGAGAGCGCGGAGGACCCGCTGGTCATCTCCCTACGAACGAGAAAGTTCAAGATCACCAGGGCGCTAGTTGACAACGGTAGTTCGGCAGACATACTGTTCTATTCTACGCTCAAGAGCATGAAGATGAGCGTCCAAGATCTCAAACCTTCTGCCACCAGCCTCGTAGGATTTTCAGGGTCCAAAATCAGAGTGCTAGGCTTGATCACATTACAGGTAACGATCGGAGAAGGGAGCATAACGAAGACCCGGTCCATGGATTTTCACATAGCAGACTGCCCATCAGCATACAATGCAATCCCGGGGCGCGGTTTCTTGTCATTATTCTCACCGGTCCCATCCACCTGCCACCAAACGCTCAAGTTCCCAGTAGGAGGACGTATTGGACAAGCCAGAGGAAACACCGAACAAGCGAAAGAATGCTATCAGGCAACCATAGAGAGCTTGGAGGTAGACTTAGTGGACACCAGAGGCGGTCACCCTCGTCCAGAGGCGGTGGAAGGTGATGCTGAGGTGGTTTTGGACAGCGAAGAGCCAGAAAAAAAGGTGAGGATTTCTTCTCACCTCGCGGAAGAAAAAGCAAGGGAGCTCCTGGTACTCCTCAAAGAATTCAAAGACTTGTTTGCGTGGACGTCCGAAGACATGCCAGGCGTATCAAGAGAGCTCGCCGAGCATCGTCTGTCAGTGAAGAGCAAGGCGAAGCTAGTGCAACAGCGCAGAAGAAACGCATCCCTGGAGAAGCAGATGGCGTTGGAAGAGGAAGTTAAGCGGTTGCTTAAAGCCGGCTTTATAAGGGAAGTCAAATACCCAACCTGGCTGTCGAACCCAGTCTTTGTTCGAAAAGCCTCCGGCCTCTGGCGAATGTGCATCGATTTCACAAATCTAAATGCAGCCTGCCCAAAGGACGCTTACCCTCTCCCGAGAATCGACCAGCTCATTGATGCAACCGCCAACCATGAGAGCTTGAGTTTCCTTGATATGTTCTCGGGCTACCACCAGATCCGCTTATCTGAGGAGGATCAAGAGAAGACCGCGTTTATGACGCACATGGGAAACTTCTGCTACACGGTCATGCCTTTTGGCCTAAAAAATGCGGGGGCAACATATCAAAGGATGATAGATGCGGTTTTCAAAAGCCAGCTTGGCCGAAACGTGGAAGCATATGTAGATGATGTTCTTGTCAAAAGCAGGGAAGAAGGAAACCACCTGAAAGACTTGAGGGAGACTTTCGAGAACTTGAGAAAAGAGGGTCTGCGGTTGAACCCCCTCAAATGCGTGTTTGGCGCCAATGCAGGAAAGTTTTTAGGGTTCATGATAACCAGGAGGGGGATCGAGGCTAACCCAAAGCAGATAGAGGCCATCACGAGTTTGAGGCCGCCCCAGACAGTCAAGGAGATTCAGGCATTCAATGGAAAAATGGCCGCCTTGAGTCGTTTCATTCCAAGGGCTGCAGACAAATGCTCACCCTTTTTCCAGATGCTCAAGAAGTCAGCATCCCGTTCACAATGGAGCGCGGAGTGTGATAAAGCGTTCTTTCAGCTAACGGAACAGCTCACTTCTCCACCCGTGCTGAGCGCCCCGAAACAAGGAGAGCCGTTGTATCTTTACCTGGCGGTGTCAGATCAGGCGGTCAGTTCAGTCCTAGTCAGGAGAAATGCTGATGGCTCAGACCATCCTGTATATTACGTGAGCAAGGCGCTCCTTCCAGCCGAGCGGCGCTACATGCCAATAGAAAGAGCAGTCTTAGCCGTGGTGACGGCCGCGAGGAAACTCCGCCCCTACTTCCAAGAGCACCCCATATTCATTCTCTCGAACCTCCCGCTGAGAAAAATACTGAAGGGCATGGACGTGTCGGGGCGAATGACCAAGTGGGCCGTTGAGCTCAGCGAGTATGATATTACATACGCCCCACGGCCTTCCATCAAGGGGCAAGTGCTGGCAGACTTCATTGCGGAGGGCTTTAGTCTTAGTGATGAAAAGGAAGAGAACGAAGTTTGGCGTCTGTTCGTGGATGGGGCGGCAGGAAAAGGAGGAGCTGGAGCAGGAATAGTAATCGAGACGCCCACAGGTGTAATACATGAGATATCTCACCGCTTTCTGGAATTAAAAACCAACAACGCGGCAGAGTACGAGGCACTCCTCAGTGGGTTGAAAATAGCGGTCAACATGGGGGCGTCGCATTTACATATTCACTCCGATTCATTGTTGGTAGTAAATCAAGTGCTAGAGAGTTACGAAGTCAAAGAGGAGGCGCTCACCAAGCTGGTTGGTGCGGTCAAAGGGATTCTATCACAGCTAGACTCCTGGAAGTTGGAGCATGTGAAGAGGGAAGATAACCATCACGCTGACGCCCTGTCCAAACTGGCAACCGCCATGGACTTCGAAGGGGAACGTCAAATTACAGTGACCACAGAAGCGGCTCCAACCTACGAGGTAATGGCCCTTAATGAGGAAAGCCGCGACTGGCGGTCCCCTTTGGTCGACTACCTGCAAAATGATATTGTCCCCGAAGAGGCACTCCTAGCCAAAGCGCTACGACGGAAGGCGGCTCATTATACCATAGTGGAAGGACAGCTATGCAAGAGATCATTCTCGGGGGCATATCTTAAATGCCTAGGTCCTGATGAAGCCAAGTGGATGGTCAAAGAAATCCACCAGGGGACTTGTGCGACGCATTCCGGGCCGCGGAGCCTCGAACGGACAATACTGCTGCAGGGGTATTACTGGCCGACAGTCAAGAAGGATGCGATGGAGGCGGTCAAGAAATGTCACGAGTGTCAAATCCACGCTAACAAACAGCACTTGCCAAGCGAGCAGCTCAGAAGCATCACAGGGCCTTGGCCATTCGCACAATGGGGCCTAGATCTTCTTGGACCATTTCCTACAGCTCCGCTGGGCAAGAAGTATTTGGTCGTTGCGGTCGATTACTTCACAAAATGGATTGAGGCTGAACCGCTGGATACAATCACCAGCGCCAAGATCCAGAAGTTTTTGTTCAACAACATCATGATCAGGTTTGGCACGCCTCATACGATTATAACTGACCATGGCACGCAGTTTGACTGCAGACCGTTCGAGAGCTTCTGTGCAAAGAACCGCATCATGTGCAAAATGGCATCCGTGGCGTTCCCTCAAGCGAATGGGCAAGTCGAATCATCCAACAAGCTAATCCTGCGAGGACTGCAACGAAGGCTGAAGGAAGCAAAAGGGGGGTGGACCGCAGAGTTACCTCATGTCTTGTGGGCTCACAGGACGAACTACAAGCAAGCTACTGGCGAGACACCATTTGCTCTGACATATGGTGCGGAGGCGGTCGCGCCAACAGAGTTAGTGCTGCCATCACTCCGCGTCCAGTCTTACGACTCTGAGGACAATCACAGGAAGCTTCTTCACCAGTTGGACATGATCGAGACAAGGAGGGACGCGGCTCTGGTCAGAACCTTGGAAGAAAAGATGAAGGTGGCCACGGCATACAACGCCAAAGTAAAGCCAAGACTGTTGGAGGAGGGCGACTTGGTCCTGAAGAGGAATTTCGAGCAGAAAGAAGGACACGGCAAGTTAGCAGCCGCATGGGAAGGCCCCTACCTAGTGGGGGAGAAGTTGGGAGCAGCAACATACGTGCTAGCAACAATGGAGGGGAAACCGCTTAAAAAGACCTGGAATGCCATACACTTGAAGAAATACTTCGAGTAATGGACTGGGAAGTTTCATTGACCGCAGAGTCTTTTGATATAGACGCTTATTTATAGCAAGCGTCTACTTTTGGGGGGAAAGCTCCCCGTGTAAAGCTTGGGAAGTAATGAAAGGTGCCACTGAGCACTTGGTCTCCTAAAAAATGCGCATGCATTACCTGTTCTTACAACTCTTAATCGCCCCCGAGCAATGAGTTGCCAAAACGCTGTCACAAGCAAAACACGATTAAAATATGGCAGCAATTAAACGCTAATTAGAAACCGCCACAGAGCGCAAAGTAAAGCCGCTAATCACAGTGCGCTTCCGAGCACACGCTCAACCGCTTCAAAGCACATGTATTTGTTTGCTTCGAAGCATACACTCAGCCGCTTCAAAGCGAAAAGGGTCAATCAAAGCCTAACAGTCCATAGCGGCTAAGACGGCCGCATTCGCGCGGCTAGATATAAAAAATGCTAAGAAATGGAAGCATCCCATAAAAGCATTCCGAAGAAACGCCA
Organism: Linum trigynum; assembly: GCA_964030455.1. Taxonomy (NCBI): domain Eukaryota; kingdom Viridiplantae; phylum Streptophyta; class Magnoliopsida; order Malpighiales; family Linaceae; genus Linum; species Linum trigynum. Next base: position 44,865,672 of record OZ034820.1, read on the forward strand.
AAATATTCACTGCCCTGGGCAGATTTAGTTTACAGCACCAGCAAAAGTAAAGGACAGAAAGCAAAATAAAATACATGACAGTCAAGCGGTTCCTTCTTCAAGCTTCTTCATCCTGGACTTCCTCCATGGTAACACCGGCGGCATCGGAGGTTTCAACGTTTTCTGCGGTTCCCACAGGCTCGACAGCAATGGACGCTGCATTGTCAGCAGGAGGCGTCCCAACATACTCGGAGTTAACATCATCGTCGCTCCAAAATTCGACCGCGTCCCATATGGAGTTGGTGTCCCACACCACCTCTGGGTACTCGCGGCGGAACCAGTGGCGAATGGCGGCCACGGTATCACGAAGTAGCTTCTTATACTTCGCGTCATCGGCGACACGAAAATCGTCGGAAGCCCAGAACGTGTCCCTAGCCTCTTGGGCGGCCCTCAGCATGTCGGCCTCCCGAGCATCCTGCAACTCTGATTTTTCTGTCCGGAGGTTGGCCAGCTCAACTTGCAGAGCGCTCTCCCGAGCCAAGGATTCATGCAGTTCGGACCGCAGGCGTTCTGCGTCCGCTTCAGCCTTCCTTGTTCGCTCCTTGCCCGCCTCGATCTCCGCATCCTTAGCCTTCATAATCTGCTCCTGCTCCTTCAAGACGTCCTCCCGCACCTCCGCCTTTACCCCTTCGCGACCCTCATTAAGTTGGTCCTCCAGCTTCAGCACCTGAGTTTTGGCGTCCAGCAGGTTGCCCTCCAGGCGGTCATTTTCCAACATGATCTGATTCAGGCCAAACTGGGTCTGCACAAAAACAGGAATCAATGCAAGAACTTACAGCGAAAAGTACCAGAAAAGAAAGAAGTGAAATCTCAACATACCGCAAAGAATAGCCGCGAGGTGGCGGCTGCCAGCCGCTTTGTGTCGGACACCAGCACAGGAGTTCCAGAAGTGGGGGTAAAGTCGGAGGGGACCGCCAATCCCTCAGAAATTACGTGCATGGCACGCTTGGCGGCCGCGGGATACAGGGATGCTTGTGATGAAAAAGAGACAGAAGTGTCGACACTTGTTCTCTTCTGTTTCTTAGGCGCAATGTATGCGTCTATTGGAGTAGACTTCTCAGCAAGCACCCCCTTCAACCGCGGCTCCCCTGTGACCGCCACCAAATCCTTAGAAGTAGTGATGTCGAGAGCCCGCTTGGCAGAATTCCTCGTCAGAGCCGGCTCGGAGAGCTTCAACACACCAGTGCGACTGGCCACAAGCTGTTTCTGAGACGGTGAAGGCTGGGGAACCGCCGAGACTGAACGAGCAGCGGCAGGAACAGGGGAAGCGGGGGCATTGACCCCAGGCTTAGGCGGTCGAGCAGAGGACGCATATCGTCGCGTGCCTGTGAGAGAAGCCAAGTTAAAATGCAAAAATCATGAGAAGTGCGCTCGACAAGTGAAATAAAGCAACTAACCATAAAAACGCCGGATAATATCCAAGGCATTATCGTTCCCCTTTGGGGGAAGGTGAATCTGAAGAGCACTCATGAGCCGCTTTAGAAAGGGCTTGACAGGACCAAGGCCGTCAGTGTCATTATTCCAATCTCTCTTGTCTCCAGACGCAAAGCCCGTAGGCGGTTCAACTTCTCCGGAATACCACTTGTCAGCGGGGCGAGCAAAGAAATACTCTTTAAACCAAGGGGAGTCCAACTTAGGTGCCCCGCTGATAAGGCCAACCCGCGACTCCCGGCGGTAGCAGGACCAACAATTTTCAGAGCCCCTCATCTTGTATAACTGACGGAACGCGTCAAAAGAGGGCGTCTCACCACTATCTTTGCGCAAGCAGCCCTAAAAACGATTGAGTGAAAAATGATCCCGGGAGACAAACGCCCCAGGGTGCAGTTCAGGAAGAGGAGCGTCCGAGTAAGGATGGGGTCAATGGGGAAAGTCAGGCCCATCCGGAGATGTTCCACATGTATGGGAATCCAACCGCCCGGACAAGAATCCGACCTCCCAGCAGGGGAAGGAGCCGCGTAATCCCAGTTGGTAGGAAGGTTGTGCGTCCTCAACTGTCGCAGTACTTGTTTAGGGTTGTACGCGGCCTCATTCGACGGTCCTTGTTCGTAGGCGCTTGAGGGTACGGGTTCTCCTTCCCACATGTCAGCATGCAACCGGACACGGTAGGTCGTGTCGCGGATAGCCTGAAAGGCGCCGACCGGCAACGCGTCGGAGACGGTCAGAGACGGAGACAGCTCCCCCCCTTCATCCTCTGGGTGGTTCGCGGGGCCACCATCAGAAGGGAGCACCGTCGCAGTATTAGGCGGCTCACTCTCCGCCTCGGAATAATCAAAGTCCTCCAGGTTGTCTCCAACCAAAGAAGACGCTCCCCGCCGTCCGCCCGACGTTCCCGCGTCAGGAGCCATATCCAGTTCTACCCCTAAAAGGTCATAACAAGACCGTCTAAGTATGCCTCACGCTGAGCGTGTGAATTCAATTCTGAATCCTATGCCTACGAGTAAACCGCGCAACACAACGAGTAAAGATGAATACCTGTATTCACTTGACGGCTGCTGGACGGCGGCCCGCCTGATCCACCTCCGGACTTAGAAGATGACCGCAGAGCACTACCGCCGGCACTGGAGGTGCGCGCGTCGCCGGAAACAGTAACCGCAAGCTCACTGGAGGTTGTGACGGCGACGACATCACCAGAGAGGTTCTGGTTTTGGCTATCAGAGTGATCGGTGCTTTGTGATTCGTTCGCCATTTGCTTCCAGAGTTTCCTTTTCGCCCGTTTTTGACGTCGTCGAAGTTTAGCAAGGAAGATTGCTCGCGGCTGAGACAAAGAAGAGTTGTCTCGAAGGTAGGAAGAGAGGGAAAAACGAGAACACCAAGCAATTTTTGCGAATGGAGCGGAGGAAGAAGAAAAATGGGCGAAAAAGAGAGTTGTGGGAGAAAGAAGTAAAAGGCGAGTATAAATAGTAGGAAGAGGGGGCAGCGAAGCGACGGTTGAGTGACCTAGAGCAAACCCTACCCTAGGAAATTCAAAAGTCGGGCAAGTGATTGGACGCAAGGGTGCCCGTTGTCAGTGCACGAAGACCGAGGCCAGACACGTGGCGCGGCGTACAAGCGGTGGGATAGGACGTAGAAGATCAAACGTCAGGCGGTTCTCGAATGACAAGCGGGGACAGTTGAGAAGCATTCGTCCGCATGACACGTCACAGAAGCGTACAGCAAGAAAAAGGGGGGTAGACAGCTTGACGCCAAGAAGAAGAGTGCGACAAAAAAAGGGGGGTGGACAGCTCAATCCTCAAGACCTATATCGGACAAGGCTTGGAAGCCTCCCAGATTGACGCCACCGCTAAGAGACAGCTCAACCGCTAAGAGACCTACAGTGGACGGCCCGGAAGTCCCCGAATCAACGTCAAGGAGAATAGCGGCGGCCAAAAAGGAGGGAGGACAGCGCAGTTGCGCCATAAAGACTAGTTCTCGAGTAACCCAATCAATGCTCCGAAAAAGGGGTGGACAGCGAAACAGCTCGGTCTTACACAAGGAAGTTGCGAACCACATTAAAGCTCACGGGACAAACCAGGAACCAGGTGGACGGCGCAGTTGAAAAACGCAAACCATTATAAGAGACTATGGACCAGGAAATCACGGATCTGTGGCGCCCAGGGGGCAAAAGGGTAGACAGCTGTTAATGAAAGGACCGCTCAGCTATCAGAGGACATAAAGTAGCCGCCAAAATCCTTAGCTTTTCACGATTAAGGGGCAATTGTTGGGCCATAGCTGAGCAGCATTGGGCTTAGGAGCCCAAAAGGGTAAGGCCCGTCCAAAGGGCCCAAGAGTACGTCTGGGGGAGCGTAGCGCATAGGAAACAGAGAAAGGAAAGCGGCCATACTAGGACATGACAGGTACTAGGACGCCTGACACAAAGAGCCGTTATGGGCAGAATGAGAGATCCTCCTAGGATACTCACCTCGAATACTGCAGGACTAAGCATTAATTGCCGCCGTAGGCGGTCTAAATAAAGCAGGGCTTGATATAGGACGCCTGACATGGTAATTAATGCTCGAAGCCCAGCCCAAACCACTATAAATACATTCATACCTGCATTGATGGTAAACCAACTACTCTCTCTCTCTCTAAACATTATTACAGAACTCTCTCTCTCTCTAACTTAAGCTTCGGAGGGTGTCCTGGGTAATCACCCAAGGACCCTTGTTTTGTAGGAGCTTGGAGTCCCCCATCATCCGGATCAGACGCCTTGCTAGCTTCGCAAACCCGCCTAGAACATCCTAGGCTCAAACAGTTTCCTGATGCTAAATCGGTGAAATATTGGTGGGTGATCGTTCAACAGTTAACTTTTATAGATCTGTTGAGTAACCGTTGACAGAATCATTCATGTGTGCACTATAATCTAAAAGGCATATATACACTAGTCTAGGAGTGAGATTATCACTAAACATAAATAAATTCAAATCCATATCATCTATCACCAAGAAAGTTCCAATAGAGTATTCAAACTATCTCATAAAAGATAAAAAAAAAAAAGTTTATGTTCAATTCAAGTTTGTAATAAGAGTGGCAATCCGTAGTGCTCCACACAAAACTGACAAGGAGGTTGAGAAATGAAGAAGATGAAACATACACAAAATTAGTGATTGAGATTGGATGATCTTGGTTTACATTAAAGTGTATCTATATTTTTAATTTTTTGTGGTTCAAATTACGAGCCAACGGAATAGTCAAACCGGGGTGGTTCAACTGATTTCACGTAAAACCGCCAAAAACCGTTGCGCCCACTCCATCCCTAACGTTCCAGTCAAATGATGAACCGAACCAACTAGATTAATAGTTCTACTGGCCCAACACCATTGATCTGGCTCACCAATCACCACAGAGTAAGCTATCTGCCAATGTAATCAAATCGGTGAAAGTTGTGCGGTTATAGGTTTAGTTTGAAGGGAAATGTATGGGCCGCCGTTTGAGATCCGTGCTAGATCGAGTTAAGGTGGACGTCCAGCCCAAATGAGATCCTCAGAAATTAATCCCGTGCTAACATGCGGGCCTTTAGTACCTTACTGGGCCTACTTTTGCTTATGGAATCTTAATGAGGGATTTTCTCTCAAAAAATCTCACCATATATGTTGAATTTTCCTCACAATCTATCTTTGGTGATGAAAATGAGATTGAATTAAATTCATGGGAATCCATACACGTGATAAAAACATATGTGGTTGTAGAGCTTTGAGGTTAGAACGAATATCATATATATCATAAATTAATCACAAAGTGTACGATAAAAGTGTTGAATATATGTAATCCGCAACCTGTGTATATGCAGTAACGTGTAGTGCAGTGGGCCTATAGTTGGGTAGAGCTCTCAAGCCCATGCAACCCATAAAGAGAGCGTTTCAGTCTGCATACCTGTCCATGTTTTCCAACATGATAGCCAGGAGGTTTTTCCATGTAGATAACCTCATCCAGATCACCGTGAAGAAAAGCATTCTTCACATCAAGTTGCGAGAGAGTCCAGTTCTTCATAGAAGCAACCGCAAGAAGGGTCCTAACAGTCGACATACGCACCGCAGGAGCAAAAGTTTCATTATAATCCACCCCGTGCTCCTGTGTATAGCCTAAAGCCACAACCCGTGCCTTGTGGCGCTCAATAGTCCCGTCAGGAAGTACCTTAATAGTATATACCCACTTACTGCCTATCGTAGGAGTATCAGGTAAGATACCGCACAGGTAAGATTCGCACCCGTACACCTTGGCTTTTAGATTCAGCATGTTATAATCATATGACATGCGATTCCAATGTGTTAAAAGAAATAAATCCTGTCCAGAACATTGAATTAACTGTTGCTAATGGCTCTAAACTGCAAGTCAAGGGAATGGGCAACGTTGATGACAAAGAGTTAGCATTATGTAATACTGTATATGTTCCTGCTTTAGTACCCAATTTGGTTTCAGTTGGACAACTTACTGAGCAAGGGTGTACCGTGTCGTTTGCTCCGTCTGGCTTTCTTATACAGGATTCGAGGACGGGGAGGCTGATCGGAAGGGGGAGTAAGCGAGGCCGACTTTTTCATCTGGACGAGTTACATGGGAATTTTCCGTCTTCTATAGTTCGTGAGTCTATTCATAGGTCTGTCAGTAGTCCCTTGTTGTCGAATTCTTGTTTAGCTGTTTCGAGTCATTCAAATAAGCAGTGGGATCTTTGGCATGCCCGTTTGGGGCACCCTCATTCTGCTCGTCTTTCTGCAATGTTTAAAAGGTCTTTGCTCGGTCAAACTAGTGTCAGTATTCCCGAATTTCACTCCTGTACAAGCTGTGTTGAAGCTAAAACTGCTAGTATTTCATATCCTTTGAGTATACTGGTATTCATGAACCTTTCCATATCATCCACACCGATCTTTGGGGACATGCACCCGTAGTTTCTCGACAAGGCTTTCGTTATTTCGCACTTTTTGTTGATCACGCTACTCGTTACACCTGGATTTATCTTCTTCGCTTAAAATCTGACCTCTGTTCTGTGGCGATTGAATTTCTGAACATGATTCAAACTCAATTTGGAAAATCTATTAAAATCATTCGGTCCGATCCTGGCGGAGAGTTTAGCTCTTTTCCTTTGCGTGAGGTCTATCGTTCACGTGGAATTTTGAGTCAAAAATCCTGTCCTGGAGTTTCACAACAAAATGGTCTTGTAGAGCGTAAAAATCGTCATGTCGTCGAGCTTACTCGTGTCTTATTGTTAGCCTCAGCGGTTCCTGGGCGTTTCTGGCCAGAAGTCGTGGTCACTGCAGTCCGGTTGATAAACTACCAGCTCACTCCGGTTCTTGGTAATGAGAGTCCTTTTTTTAAACTTTATTCTCGTACTCCGGGCTACTCTCGTCTTCATGTCTTTGGTTGTCTGTGTTTTGTCTTACTTCCTCGTCGTGAGCGTACAAAACTAACTTCCAAAACGGCCAAATGTGCATTCATGGGATACATTGATGTTCATAAAGGCTATTTTTGCTATGATCCCAATACTCAGCGTGTTCGTGTCTCAAGCACTGTCGTGTTCTTTGAGCATCTTCGTTTCTTTGAGCCCGAGTCCTCCCCTACCTCTGTCTTCCCGTTGTATGGATCCTTGCCCATGTTCTCCGATGATGAGTCCGCTGATGACTTGGATGCTTACATACCCCCTGATGTTTTCGGCTCCCTTGGTCCTTCCAATTCTTCAACAGGTACTGATACTTCTTCCACTTCGGCCAATTCTAGTGGTGCCCATTCTAGTGGTGCCAACTCTACACCCTCTACTGTTGCTGGCCCAAGCTCACCCATTCAGTCCCCTCCTCTTCGCCGCTCCCTTCGTGCGAACAAGGGGGTTCCACCAGCACACTTTGACAATTTTGTTGCACATGGAGTGCATGGATTTATAGTCCCTACTCGTTATCGTGATGCCCAAGGCGATCCAGTATGGGAGGCAGCCATGGGAAATGAATTTGATGCTCTCCATGCGAATGACACTTGGGATGTGGTTGATCGTCCAGCTCCTGATACCCAACTATAGGCCCACTACACTACACGTTACTGCATATACACAGGTTGCGGATTACATATATTCAACAAAAAGCATAACAAATGTTAAACCAGTTTTGTGGATATTAGAGTTAAAACGTGACATACATGTTCTAATGGAATTGGAAAAAAAAATCAATGAATACAAAGTTATGTTCTTTTGAAAATTTTGGTCAGAGAAGCGAGAGAGAATGAATAATATAATACGCAAATTGAATTTATGCATCATATGAATCGAATTCGGAACGGTAAAAAAAACGAGGATAAGACTGGAGAACTAAAATCATTCCCTCCAATTTTTTCAGCAGGGGTTACCCGTATCCGGCCAATGCAGTAATCCCAACTTAGACATCTTTTCTTAAATGAAATATAAAAAAAACTCCACAAATCAACCATATTTGGGATCCAACTTATCCAGAAATCTGAACTTGAATAGTCCAACCCCCCAAAATTTACGAATCCTCCAGTTCATCACGGTACCAATATCGACAAAGGGAATGGGGTTAGATGAGCGGGATTCTAGAGACCGTGAGGAAATCAGATTTGGCCTGCCAAAAATGATTGTTGTCGGTGTTGAATTCTGACTACCAGCTGCGACAGATGGAGCCAAGTCGTCGTCCTGTGATCATAAAAATACAATTGATCGCTTCAACTACCAAAGCTAGCGGTGGTTCAAAGTCAACTCTTTTGTCTACTACTCTAAATACTTGGTCCTTTTCCTAGAACTAGTCTGCCACGTCACTGCCACGAATTAGGTTAATGCTGATAGATAATCCAAACTCCTGGAACACTACTCAAAATGGTACTCTTCCCAACTGTTAACCGCTACCCACCAATTACTTCCTCCTTCACACATTCGACAAATTACCTTCTTTCCTCCTCATTCGTCAAAGATAGATAGATAGATATATACGTACATTCTACAAATTAAACATACGGCGATACAATCACATTTATCTGTAGTTGTAAGAGGGATTCGTATCGTCTTCGTGTGTGTTTCACAGAGACAAATTTTGTAGCGTTTTGTCGCGACTCTACTAGCACATACGGGTATTGTATGAGCTCGATAGTTTCGGTTACCATGCAGGATTTCACGCAAGGAGGATCCGACTTTATGGGCGGGAGAGAAATTAAAACGATCTCATGTTCTGTATATCACACGCGCAAATTATACGGCCGTAGTTCCTCTTTGGCTCCTTGGAGCCAAAAACAAGGAAGCAAAGCTTTCCCCAAAAAAACGCAAAACCGAACCTACTAATACTTTAAAGTTAGTAACTAACGGCGTCGTAGTATACTACCGCGGGCCTACCGGGGATACCACGTCAGCAGATACACCGCAATGCACGGCGAGTTGTTCCAAAACGCCGAGTGCTCCCTCAGTATCCCACGCGCCTTCTCCTTCAAATACGCCGCGCAATCCGCCTGCATCACCATGCACAGCTTCGTCACCGCCCCGACCCTCAGCATCTCCGTCAGCACCTCCTCCTTCCCCGCCGCGTACCTCGCCACCATCCCCAGCACCTGCACCGCCCGGTCGTCCGTCGCCGCCGACACCCTCAGCGTCCTCTTCGCCACCACCGCCAGCCCCGCCGCGTGCCCCACCAGCCTCTCCCTCCCATCCGCGCTCGTGCACAGCCTCGCCAGCAGATCGAACGCCAGCTCCGTCGCGTGCTTCTCCCCCGCCCCCTTGCTCCCCGCGGACGACATCTGATCGAGCTGCAGCTCGATCAGCGCGTGGATCGCGTCGGCCTCCACGATCTTGGCCCTGTTCGCGCCCCACGGGCACGCCTCCACCAGCGCCTGGAGCGCGTACCGCCTCGCTTGTTTCGAGGCGGTCCGGCTCTCCAGGATTCGGACCACGATGGTCCGGAAGAATTCCGGCTCGAGTCTTTCCAGGAGACTTGCGCCGGCGTAAGCGATCACGCGGTTGGCGAGGCACATTGCCTGCGTCAGCGTGGTCTGATTCTGTTGGGAATTTGAATTTGAATCGTTCAAAATCCACGTCAGCGAGTGGAGGAGTGGGCCCTCGTTCTGCCTCACGAGAAGCTTCGTGGTGGTTTCCGGGGTGTGGTTCCACACGAGATTCAGCACTCTAAGCGCGTGCTCCACACCTCCGGTGGTACGGAATTCGGGGTTGAGGACGAGGGAGACCATGGCCTTGGCGGCGCCGGCGTCGGCGATGGTGGCGCGGTTGCGGTCGCTTTCCGACGCAAGGCTGTCGAGCTTGTGGAGCGCGTGGAGGGATCCGGGAGACGGCGCGTGGTGGAGGATTTCGCGGAGGAGCTTGGTGACGTGGGGTTTGGCGAGTGGGGATTTCGGGGTTGGGATCCGGTTGACGGAGTTGAGGGTGCACCAGGCTTGGATGAGGCGGCGGAGGGTGTGGTTGGGAGTGAGGTCGGCGGTTCTCGGGAGCGGCTGTTTGGAGACTGGGCAGACGGCGGCGGTGGCGGTGGAGGAGTTCTGGAGCCATTGTTCGATGCTGTCGCGATCGTAGGTGATGCCGGTGATGGCGGTGACTGGATCTTTCATGATTTGGAGGGAGATCGGGCAGAGGAAATAGTGCGGGATTTCAATTTCTAGATCCTCCATTTTTTTTTTTTCAAATTGGAAAAGAGTTGTTGGAGAGAGCTCTAGAAAGGATATGCTGAAGTATGCAGTATATATATCATTTGCATGTGAATGTATAATGTAAACCACTTGAGTTTGGTGTATATTTTATTGGGTGGAGGGGTCACTTCTTTTTGTCTCTTTTTCTTTTTTTTCTTTTAGGGTTAATACCCTAGTTTGGCCCGAAGTTTGGGGTAAGTGACAGTTCTGGCCCCATTTTTCAAATAAGACATTCATGGCCTAATTTTGAAACTATTGGATGAATTTGGCCCAAAATTTTTTTTGACTGTTAATATTAACGATTAAACACTATTCCGTTAGTGACTCAGCAAAAAATCGCTGATGTGGCATGCCACATCATTAAATAATATTATTTTAATTTAAAATAAAAAATAAGAAATTCCAATTCCCCTGTTATTATCCCAAAATCCCTTGGCCCCAAATCCAAACCCTAAACTGAATCAAACATCATCGTCAACAGGAGGCGCCTCCCTCCTGCTACTTCGGTCCGGCGAGCTGGCTCTTGACGCAGATGGAGGAGGAAGAGAGAGCGCGAGCTTAGAATCTTCTGCGGAGAGAGCTGCAGTGGCGTGGCGAACTTGGAGCTTCGAAGCGGCGGATTCGGCCGCCGTGTTTCCCTCGCACAAAGTGAGCAATCGCTTGGATTCCGAGTCCGATAGGTAGAACTCGAATTCCTTCACTGTGCAGGCGGCGTTGAGCGGCGCCGCTGTTGCTCTGACTCAAATCACGGTGTTGGGGAAAGTGAGCGCGACCACGATGCCGACCGCGGCTAGGCGAGAGGTGGGTGAGATCGAGTTTGCCGGAAACAAATGGGATGGGGCGTGGCGGTCGGGGAACTCATGGGCGACGCGCTTAGCAGTTCGGTGAGCGTTTGAGTCGTCATTTTTGAAAATGGGCTTCCACGAGGATGTTTGATTCCGATGTGAAGGTGAACGAGACAAATTCTTATTATAGTTCGGAAGAAAATGGGTTTCCGATCTGAAGGTGAAGGAGACAAATTTAAAATGGGCTTCCATGAGGATGTTTAATTCAGTTTAGGGTTTGGAGGTTTGGAACTGGAATTTCTTAATTTTTATTTTAATTGAATTATAAAAGTAGGCCATAAATGTCTTATTTTAAATGAATTATAAAAGAAAATTTTGGGCCAAATTAGTCCAATAGTTTCAAAAGTAGGCCATAAATGTCTTATTTGAAAAATAAGGCCAGAACTGTCACGAAAGCCAAACTTCGGGCCAAACTAGGGTATTAACCCTTTCTTTTATAGGTTTAACCTATGTTTTCATAACTCGTTCCGTCATTTCGGATGTTGAATTTGAAAAATTTATGATTTACGTTGCAGAGGTAAATCGTTATAGAATTGTTAGGTAATTGTTAATGAAAAATTGAACGTGCTTAATAGTATAAAAAAGTTAGTCTTAACCAGAAATAATTTTAAATCCGTATCATCCATTACCAAAACTTCCAACAAATCATTAAAACTATATCACAATTTTTTTTATTACTAAACTCAAATTAGTAATTAGGGCGACAATTCACAGTGGAACGATAAGGAGGCAGAAAAATGAAGAAAACGAAGTTTTGTGTTAAAGTTTTGTTTTCTTAAATTTTGTGTGGTTAAAATTACAGAACAATGGATCAGTTAAACCAGCCCAGTTCATATGGTTTCATATCAAACCGTTTAAAACCGTTCGATCCATCCCCAATTGTCCAAAAAAATGCACCGAACCGCCTTAATAACTCATTAATGGTTCTACTGGTCCAACCCCTAATGTGGTTTGGTTCACATGACAATGGGTTTTACTATGGAACTTATGATGCTTAATTGCTTACGCCATGCTTAACATTTGCGTTCTTTAACTTATCTAGTAGGTCTATTTAGTAATAACGACCCGTTTCACATATATTTATTAGTGATTCGTGAAAATATTTTAGTTGCGGACCAAATATTTTATCTTTCATATGTTCGTTGCGAAAAGCAGCCACACCATAGATCATCGACCTCGTCGGGAATACGATATGGCAATAGGATACCATACACATTTTCCTCCGACATATCCCTTCCCACCATCGAAACTTTCAAACCAATATTGATCAACATGCATTGCAAACTGTCGTTTTGCTTTTCATCTTCACTCCATCAGAAAATACGAATCACCGTATACCGAGATAACTAAATCGCGTCATTTTGTCGATCTCAATAGTCAATAGTTGTACGCTGGACAATGCTAGAAGGCATAAATTCAACTATGCACCGGACAGCACGCAACCACACAAAATGTTGCAAAAGGAAAAAAAAAAAAGGATGAATGGTAAGAGATAACGGCTGAAAGGGAGATGTTGAATAGATACCATATATTATTGTGGGTGGAAATTGAAGGTCTTTCAGGTTTCAGCCATTGAAGTAAGCCGAAGCCGGTTCAAAAGAAAACCCAATTTTTAATTTTGGTTCTTGTGGGGTGGGTGGTGGGTTTACCGGTCAAACTAATTACCCTGCTGGTTTGGCACTTAGTTTTTGGCGGTCAACTTTCGTTCGGGGAAGGAAGGAAGGAAAGGAAGTTTCTTGCGGCTGCCAAACTCCCACCACTACTTAGCTCGTTGTACGTACTTGGCGTGGAAAGGATGCTGATTTGAACTCTTCTCTTGGTTTGATTAATATACCAATAAACATTCTAGATACGTGATTAGATCATGGCCCAATTGATTTCGATCCCCTCCTGATATCGTGGAGATAATGACAAAGTGCTTAAGACGTACTTAGTAGTCCCTTGATCCAAGGCAAGTCATATATATATATATATATATATATATATATGCCTCCTCTCGTTTAGGGCTGTCAATTTGGTTTTGGTTTTTCGGTTTTAACCGAAACCAAAATATTAAAAAGTTAACGGTTATGGTTTTTCGGTTTTAAACCATTTAAAATGTTAATGGTTTTCGTTTCGGTTAAAACCAATAAACCGATAAGGACCCCTGTTTTCTTGAAGGACCCTAATTTCTTTGAAGTCAACCATGTTTTTGGTTTTTGGTTTATCGAAACCATTAAGGAGCTTATCGGTTTATGGTTATCCAAAAACCGATAATAAGCCTCTTAATGGTTTTGGTTTTGTTTTTTTTTTTTGTGAATATGCCTAATTTGGTTTTTGGTTTTCATGCTAATGGTTTGGTTTTGGTTTTGGTTATCCAAATTGACAGCCCTACGTCTCGTTCCAAAACTTAACCAAACCCATTAATCGTGTGGCAAATGGATTGGGTTTATGAACTAGTGAATTAATGAATTAGATCAAATAGATTGGTGGATTAAAAATTTAGATACTAAAATGTAGTTATGAGAAAATTTAGGTAGAAAATTTATAATTTTCAATGCTATTTTCCATTAAAAAACATACAGTTTAGTTATCAAAATGTGAAATATAAAAATATATGGGTACTGAACTGTAGTTTTCAAAATACCCATTGAATCCGTCAATTCAATTGGTTTCGATTTAAATAGACCGGATTAGTTGAAAATTTTGGATGAATTTGATTGGCAAATTGGATTTAAATTGACACATCTGATTGTGATTCTAGGTATATTGTTAACTAGCTCCCTTTATTATATTCTCTATTCTGTATGTATATCTTATATTGATTGAAGTATCAAAGAGTATACTTCAGGTCGTTCAAACATCTCATTTATCTTGTAAACTTTGTTCATTTCAAGAGAGATCTCTTGGTAATCTCAATTTTTTAAAAAAATAGGTAGAATAAAAAATTATTTCCATCTATTCAATCCCAAGAGCAACTTAATAGGAATTATAAAGACTCCTTTTTCGTTAATGTAGTGTTTTTATAGGTAAATACAATGTATTAGTCAAAATTTTCAAACTTCATAAATTATTAGTTAAATATATCGAAATACAAAATATTAGTAAGAGTTTTTATAAAACATCAAAATATTAGTCATTTATTTATTATCATTGGCAATTTTATAACTCTTTTTTTAGTTAAAATACAAAATTTTGAAATGTTGATAGTCACTTGTCTCTTTCAATTCAGTATCATGTTACCAAGTCAATATTACTCACAAAACTAATAACGAGAAGTTAACATTTGCGCCTGCCTTCTCACTCCATCTTTGTGGGCTTGGGCCTACTTACACTTCCCCAACAGCTAATATTTTGTATTGGGTAAATACATTTTAATATCCAAACCTTTTATTTTAAACAATATAATAGCCAAACCTTTTCGAAAACAATCTAATATCCAAATCGTCAACTTTCTGTCTGTTTGACCGTTAGTTGACACTTCAAAAAAGTTCGAAGTACGACATTTCATCAATATCCATCGATATCTTCTCTGAAAAACCACCAACATATCGTAGTTCCAAACCCGAGAAGTCCATGACTCCACCATGATGGTATAGAATATCTAAATATTCAGTCATCTGCAATGCCACAACAAGAAACAAAGTTGTATTGTGACAATTTCACCTAAACAAAGCTTTTTTGAAGTGTCAACTAACGATCAAACGAACGGAAGGTTGACGATTTGGATATTAGATTGTTTTCAAAAAGATTTGGCTATTATATTGTTTAAAATGAAATGTTTGGATATTAAATTGTATTTACTCTTTTGTATTTGAAAAGTTTGTTAAGTTTGGCTAATAAATTGTATTTACAGAATGCTAATTAGAAGTTTATCAAGAGTAGTTCTAATGGTTTTACAATTTACAACCTTCTTCCATAAATGCATGAAATATGATCACTAATTATTGATTCGATCTCAAACATTGCAATGGATGTGTACCTCATAGCTTGGAAAGACCGTCTGTCGGAAACTTGTAATTTTGCATCATATACTTGCAAGTTGCAACATTTATATGTTTATATATACTGGCAATTGGTAGGCTAGTCTTCCACTCTCATTCTAAACACATAACGACTTGATCTGGTTCTCAGTAACCCTCCATAAATGGCTACAAGCTCAACATACTATGTTTACAGTACTTTTAAACCACGACCTCTCATCTCATATCATGTTGAGCCTCGCCGCTGCGAGGCTATTGAAACAGATGAATGATTGAAACCACCATAGGCTGACTGAACAGCATGCAGCAAGTTCCTGATTGTGTACCACGCTACTTCTAACAAGAGAGTATAGATTCATTTCTCCCTTCCTACTTATCATCCTGCACCAAAATCCCACATACGTTAAAGAAGGCCGGAAGCTTTGTTAGAAGTTTAGAAGCATGTCGCTATAAACTGCGATTGATTTCCAGCCAAACAAGCAAAGATATGCAGCATCACGCATCTGATAATGATTTCAATCAGAAGGAACATTTCAATCATGTATAGAGCAGCTCGACCAACAAACTTCCTATTAAATCGTCTTCATTACTGGTGTGACATGCATAATTAGAAAGATATCGGCTGTAAAAAAAGGAAAAAGCTACCTGATAATTTCTCAGTGCAACTGAGAACCATTCTCTATGCTGGCTTCCAAGTTCCATCCTCTGAATCCAATGAGAAAAATAATTAGCTTGTGATCTAGTACGTATTGAGTTGCTCCACAGAGAATAAATTATCGATATTGGTATTACCTCTCGGAGGCTTCTCCCTTCAGCTCATCTATCTGTCTCTGAACATTGGCACATGCTGCTTGAATTTCGATATTTTTCAAGGTAAGCTCTTTCCACTGTGTTGACAGGGCATTCAGCTCGTATGCAGTTGTTTGCTGTCATTCAATTGAAAAGGTTCATCTTGTCTGTTAAAAAGTTCAAGAACTCCACCGAGTTAAATACAGGAGGTTGTAATGAAGTCTTGGTAAATTACCTGATGGTACTTCCTCGCACGGTTTACTGCTTCAATCTTTTCATTGTGTTCCTGAGCCAGTTTCTGCATCCTGAAACCAATGACACAGTATTGACAGTAAGAACATGAGATATTGATTTTGAAAAGGTTAAGTTACAGTTGAGCAATACTTTGATTTCCAATTATATGCAATGCTATAAGGAGGCCTGAATGCAATGAGGTGAAATTCAACTTTAAGCAAGAAAAGGGATAAACTTCACATCAGCGGATACGTAACCACATATAAATAAAAAGAGACACAGACAGAAGAGGGTGAAGAGAAAAGGAACAAAAAGAACATAAGTGTTGAACAATATCAATGCATACCTGGATAACATTCCTTCTAGTTGCTGGTTGTTCTGTACCCATATATCAGGACCATATTTTGACATCAAGTCCAAGTTCTCCACCCTGAAAACCATCTCAATAGTACGTACAAAGAATCAATTGCTCGATTTCACAAAGTGAATCACTTCCTACTCAGACCAGGAAGATATAATCAAATTAAATTAATAAGAGACAGAAAGAAAAAAAACATGAGCCTATGAAGACAGTTAGGACACTTTTAGTTAAACAACTTTACCCTATATATCTATAATCTATCATCTGACATTCCAAAGGACTCCAAAGCAATTTATGAAAATAAGTACACACCTAAGGACTTGATGCTGAAGCAAGCGTTGTGCTCTCTGAAGTGACTGCTTCCAGGCGGTTTCATCATTCACCTTATTTGCAGAAGGCTGATCCAAATGTGCATATCGCGAAAAATCAATAGCAACTGGAGGCTTCCCTGCTCTCACGCGTTCATATTCTTTGGCAAGCATTGGATAGCTCTGTATGCAAATTTCAATAAGAGAGACATGTTAATACTCATTCTTCAGATAAGTCTAGTTTAGCTCACCAATGAACAAAGTTGTGTCGATCCGGTTGAACATGGAAACATTTTTAAAAGCTAAAGGACGCCTTCTCGCTCTAACAAGATCCTAAATCACACATGACTACTTTTTACCAGGCAACTTCTCATACACATTGAACTTGAAAAACAATCTTCAAGGAGGCCAAACCTTCACGAATAAGACACAACGATAGCAAAAAGTGGGTTTTAGCCTAGCTAAAGAACTTCAACATCCCTTACAGCACATGAAAATCCCAATCCAAATCCAGTGGGAGCATTTTCAACACACCATTTTACAGTTTATACTCTTCCTTCCGTCAATCAATGACAATGCCTGATACTTCGCGGCGCAAAGCAACGTTACATCAGAACCACGAGGGATGAATTTAAAAGCATTCCCCCCTTTTCACTGGTAATTCCTAGTTCAAACAAAGAACAAAAGGAAACTTCTTTCTTTCATGGAGGCTAACCTCGAAACTGAAGCGAGGTAAGGGAGGCAAGTCCTTCAGGAAGTCGGTGGGTTTCTTGGAACTCCTTCGCATTTCTTCCTCCACCAGGCGGTCTACTTCTGCCTTGATGGAAGGATTTCCATAGTCTTCGTCAATGTAGGGCAACGCGTCTATAATTTCGGCATTGGAAGCGCTTGACCAGGGACGAGAGGCATCTTGAGCGGCCTCCAGCATCAAGATATCCCCATTGTTCTGGCTGCCCTGAGCAGTCGCCATTGTAGTAATTCTCCGGCGGGGGGGGGGGGGGGGGGGGGGGGGGGAACAGCACTGATAACTTCGCTGTTTAGACTCACTCCAGCTCGCAAGTCCTGGGATGAAAGACGGCCAGGCTTGAATGCTTGATGTCTGTCGAGCCTGTAACGGGAGCTTTGGCGCGGCAGACTGTAAATCTAGGGTTACGGATTTCACTGCTAATTTTGGTACTTGGGGGCTAGGAATGGGGACGCTGTGGCCAAACTCCGGGGTAAATATACATATTGGAGCCCAAATTTCAATACCATTATCAAAACCAACACTTAATTAAAAAGAGATAATCCCACTAATCCATGATCCCTGTACACCAAGACACAATAGCCTGTTCACCTAGACGACCCGAAAGCACTATTCATTATGCTCCCATTGGTCGATGGCCTGGGCTGGGCCTGCGTTCTCTTTCTTTGGCATTTTCTGGGGATAGTTGCCACCCTGCCGCTGTTGCGTGGTCGTTGGCCCACTTGATGCTCTCCCTCTTGCTGCCTGCCTTTGTATCGGGACTCGCGTCGGCCTCAGGTTGTGGCCCATATCCACGACTGACTCCCCCGTCGTCATTCCTCACTGTTTCCCACTCCTTCCCTTTGGTTTGGTGAGCGACTGATTTGATTGCTCTCTCTCTCTCACTCACTCTCTTTCTTATGCTCTGGACTCTGCATCGTCGGCGCATGATTTGATGTTTGCTCTTTTGCCTGCCCTCTATTGCTGCGAGATGCTTCGGGAGGACCGCCGCTGGCTGCGGGTTCCCTGCCATTTGACGCGACGCACCGCTTCGACTCCACCACTACATCAAAGGTCAGCCTTTTTCTTTTGCAGCTCTCGCTTGCAAAAAACTCTCTTTCTTTCAACCGCAACCCGCTTTTTTGTCGTCCCTGTTGCTCTTCTTCTGTTGATTTCACCTGAATCGCGATGGAACATACTCTGCTTTGCAATCTCAGCGGCCCGCGGAAGGCAACTTCTGTCCTCCGGCTTCGGCTGCTTCATGTGTGGCCTGCGAAAGCGTCGGGGGATGTCAGGGTATACAACTGCTATACTCTGTGGGCAGATGAAACTGTACGAAACTAACTCGATGCGCTCTCTGGTTTCCTATTCGTTTACTGCGTCGGTCGATTGTTGCATGGCTTGACTTCTGTTTTTTTAATCCTTTACAGGGTATGTTGATTCACGGCCTTTCCCCGCCTTCGATGACCTCTGCGATCAAGCAATCTTAACGCGTTGGGAGATATACATTATCAAGTCTTTTGGTCTCACCAATCCGCCCAATCTGTATCGTGCGTGTTCTTTTGATCTGGCCCTGGGTGTTACTCTGGCGACTTCATTCCAGGAGTGCGTTCTTCCGCACGAGAGCTACCCCATTGATGCTTATGAATTCCTCCCCTTTTCTCAGCTGTTTTCGCGTGATGGCTAGCACTGCTTTCTACAAGTGTTGGTCGTTTTTGTTGTCGTGTTTTGCGATGCTAACTTTCGTTGGGGTTTTCCTTTTTGAACGTACTCTTGTCGGGTCTTTGTTTGTGCTTTTTAGATGTGGTTGGTCGCCTCCATTCCATAAGCGGGATATCACACAAAGTTACAAACTATGGTCCCACGGTTAAACAGACTGTTGTGCTGGAGGATGAAAGGTGCCTTGCCTTCTTCTTTTTTACTTTGGTTGGTCGTTCTGCCTCTAATTTGTTGTGGTTGTTACGCGCAGTGGCGAGACGGCTATAATAACTCTGTGGGATGAGTTCTCGGGAATTCTCGATCATGTTGCTTTGACTCATGCAGATGCAATAGTATTGGTTGTTTTGGCATTTGGAGGTCTGCTGGTGAATCGATTGGGTGGTAAGAGTGCTTTCCTTTCCTGTTCTCATCCAATTTTGTTTAGACTTTGGGGGTTTATTAGTTCATGTTTGTGTGCAGAATCTTATGTGTTGTCAAGTTTGGCAGCTACCCGGGTGGCTGTCAACCCTCCTGTGCCAATGGCCTACCATCTTGCATCCAGGTTGTGAGTTTGTGCATGCGGTAGCTTCTCAATGTGTATTCTGTTACATCTGCATGATTTACCCTTTTCTAGTGTTCAGGTTTGCAGACATTCGGAAAGTCGTTGCCTCTCTGCCTGTTGAGTTTGCGACGGCTGGTGATGCTGCAACAGATAGAGATCAACGCAAGAAGACCCTCCATCAGCTTATCGAACTTTCCCACACGAATGCTTCTGTGGTATTGCTCAATTTTTCCACTTGAGCCTTCTGGGTTGCTTTCATTTCTACATTGTTTATCGTTTCTTATATATTCTTATTGTTTTCCTCAAAACAGGAAGAGAAACACCGCTGTGGTGGAGTTGTGGTGGACATTGAATCACACGTCCCTTGGTACTATAATTCGTGTAGGCTTTGCTCAAGGGCTGCTTCAAGGCGTCGCGACAACACATTCTGGTGTTCCAAGGATTGGCAGCTTCAGGAGGATCAAACACGTGTTTGGTACAGATCCGACCTCCATTTTTTGATGTATTTTCCGGTGTGCTTGGTTTGCCACCCCTGTTCAGCCGCCTTTGTGTTTTTGTTTTTTGCTCATGCAGTTTTAAGATCCAGCTAACCCTCAGGGATGCAACTTCAGATGCCCGTTTCATTCTCATGGGTGGGTGTGGCCATGCATTGGTCAACGTTTCGGCAGGGTACTTGGCCCAAAGATTCCCCTATCGACTAGGCCAGCTTCCACCTCAGCTTAACCAACTGCGTGGCCAGTATGTTAAGTTCGATTGCAATTGAGCACCGTGCTGACTATTGTTTCTCAATGTTGTAGGTTAACTGCTGCTGCGAAAGGTAAGGCGAAGGTTGGGGAGCCTCTTCTTTATGAGACCACAAGGAGAGAGTTTCGCATTGGGACCATCATGAAACCCCTGACAGGTTTCTTTAGTCTACTGTTGCGAGAACCTTTTTTTCCCTGCCATCCTTTGTTTGCCATACACTGATTCAGCTCTAATAATTTCTGCAGTTTGTTGCCAGCTGGTGTACATAATAATCCTCACTTGATTACTAGGACTCATGTTTTGCCTTTTGTGCTTCGTGCTGATTTGGTTGCGGGATCACAGCAGGGTGAATTGGTTGTTCCTTTGGGGAGTGAATCTGCTACTAATGTGTCGAACCTTGCTCTGCCCAAGTTCGAAACCTCGGTCACTCCAAAAAAATCAACAGTCATTGATGAGGCTCTAGCTCCAAAGGATGTCCAGCCTGATTCTCATGTTGGTGGTGTGAAGATCATGAAAACGAGTTCGGATTCCTCTCATGGGAAGCTTCTTGCTTCTGCCTCTCCTACACCATCACTTTAAGTCACATCCATGCGCGTGTTGCTCTTCTCAGTTTGTCCATTTACTGAGTTTTGCTTTCTCTGTGAACTTCAACAGGTTGTTGTCCCCATTGGCAAAGATAAAAGTTGAAAAGTTGAATGCATCTGACTTTACATCCCCAAAGAGTGTTGGATCAGCAGCCTCTTTTCACATTGGGAGTGAATCGAGTTCGCCTGGTGATAAGAAGGAACCATCTGCCAAGCGCAGCTTATTCCAGGGATGAATGCCATGGTGGAGGCCATTTAGGATTTTGGTGCTTTCTGGGTAATGCCTAACATGATTGCTGCATGGTTTGTTGTTGTTCTTTGATAGAATCCTCCATTTTTAAGTGCCATGTCCGTGTTTTCATTGAGTTTTAACTGTGTAAGTTTTCTTATGTTCCTCTGCGTTGTAGGGGTACATCACATTGCTTTGCTCACAGGAAGGTTGATTTTGTTAGGGACGTTTGTGTTTGTTTTAATGGTGTTCTGGATGTTGACTGGGAGTGGTTTTGCTTGGCCTGCTGATTGTTCACAAGGTGTTGCACGTTGCTATCCAATTGTGCAGTGGTCTCACTGGTTGTTTGGGAGGTCCCTCTTTTGAATTTGTCAATGTTTGTTGCCCCATGAATTTGTCTAATGTCTTCCTGTGAGATTTAAACAATGCAACTTCGGTTTCTTTTAAGTAGGTGGTGCTTATGTGCATGCCTTTTGTTGTGGATGGGTTGTATGCGAACGATCTGGCTTTATGTAAATTATGTCAGTTGGGTCCATGTTCGCATGTAATTTTCAAGTCTAATATAAGAAATTACTTTCGTTATAGACTTATAGCATTTCCATAAACTATTATTTGTTGATCGATCAAGCGAGTGTGTGCTTGGTTTTAGTGTGTGAGTTTCTCTAAGTTCGTTGGATTGTATTAGTACCATTGAACACAGTTACTCTTATCGTTGTGCCTTCCTTGCTGTATTTTAGTTCTTAATGTTACAAATACAAATGCTTGATGGTCGTCTTATGATCCGTGAAATATACAGTTTTTTCTTACGAAAAGGCAGCTTATAATGCAAATCAAATGTGCCGGTTACAATGAACGTAGAATACAGGAGGGATAGAAGGCCCAAGAACCCAAACAACTAGATCTCGTGCCTTGCAGGAAAAGTCAAAATATTAAAATAGCGTGCAAGTTGTGCCACAAACACGTCCTAGGTGAGTGCCATTGTCAAGAACACACCAATGAAACGGTTGCACTGATGTTTTGCTGGGAACGATGGAAATTAACCAGCCTCACCAAAATATGCGTTGGATTGTGGTTTGCTGCTGAATGGGGTGGTTAGATTGGAACCAACATGTTGAGTGAGCCATGTGTTGCATACTGTTGCCATTAAATTCATGGTAATGATTACGAATTATTGTTCTTTTTATGCTCCATATAACACCCAATTTTGCGTCAGTGTTTTGCACCCATGTGTTTTGAGGCAATGCTTAATTAATGCGATTTGGCTTCTCTGTGGTTTGTCAGTAGATTTGTTTTTGTATTTCTCTGAGACAAATCTGCCCAAGTTGCAGTTTAGTTCAAAATAATAGTTTAAAAAATTTGCCACGCCATCACTGGCGCCCTTCCTCTTTTCCACAACACCTCAGTATATTGCATCTTCTCCTTCTCAAGCAATTGATCGGCCAGGTCTATGAAAAAGATCAGTTTCTTATTCCCAACTGTTTTGTCATTTCCAGCAAGGGTGGATTTGCTCATGCATTCTCAGCTTCTCTGATATATCGAGCTGAGCCCTACTACTATATTAAATCAACAACTCTATTGGTCCAGGCAGCTTGACCATTGATTACCTCCCTCCAATGAATGCACTGAGCATTTAAGTTCTACATCTGCAATAATTCTTGGTGTTGTCTATTGCAGGCTTTGCTATTTCATTTGCTTCAATTTGTTTCCACCAAGGAAACATCCTACCAATAAATGCTCATGTAGTTGCTTTTACCCTTTATGTTTTTCACAGCAATGCCTCCACGCAAGAGGAAACAGCAGAGTAAACCGTTGATATCAAACAGGCTAAGAAGTTCAGTTCCAGAGCAGATTTTCCCACAACAATCGCCCCCTGCCTCACTCTATGAGTATGATCAACCAAGTGCTTCTAATTGCCTGACACGCACGCCACCAAGGAAATTCCCTGTCCCGAGTTCAAAGAGTGTACCTGCCTTTATGAACCTTGATCAACCACCCCGAGATCCATATATAGATCCTTCCATTGAACAAGTTGGGGTTGCTGGCGCATCAAATGGTCGTCGACAAATTCCAACAGCAAGAATGCCCTTGCATGATGATATTCTTAATATAGGCAAACCAGAATGTGTATGTGCATTCTGTGGTGCCATGTTTTGGCCTTTGGAACGCCTTGATCGACGGAGACCTACGAATAATCCAGTCTATACTTTGTGTTGTCAGAAAGGTCGTGTTTCGCTCCCACTACTACAACAACCACCTCCATTGTTGGCTGATTTGCTACGACTAGGTGGTAGCCCTATGTCAAAGCATTTCAAAGACAATATTCGTCCTTATAACGGTGCTCTTTGCTTCACGTCTTTTGGTGCTTCAATTGACCCCAGATCGTTGTTGAGTGGAGGACCTTGTTCGATGGTCATATGTGGAGAAAATGACCACCGAATAGGATCATTGCTGCCACCTGATGGAGAAAAGCCTAAGTTTGATCAACTCTATGTCTTTGAGCCAGAGAATGAGATTGATCATCGCCTTTCCAACCTTGCCTCGCGGGACTCGCAACTACTTCCAGAGTTTCTCACTGCCTTGCTGCAGATGTTGGACCAGCACAACGTGTTAGTGAAAACATTCAGGCGTGTTCGTCAACATCTCCAAGATTCTAATGCACCACATATGAAACTGCGCATCTTCAGGGCCAAGAGCATAAATAGGCAATACGATTTGCCAACAAGCGCTGATGTTGCTATGCTTAATCCTGGGGATTTCATACCTGATAGGGATGATAGGGACATCATTGTCGACCACATTTATGAAGGTTTGAAGCGCATCACAAGTTTGAACCCAAAATTTGATGCTCTTCATTTCCCGTTGTTGTTCCCGTACGGCGAAGATGGTTATCATCCACTCATTAAATATAACCAGTCTCGCGGCCCGCATTCTATGCGAAGGCAATGTGTCACACAGCGTGAGTACTACGCATTTAGGCTCCAATATCGTCAGCATGAGGGCCGTACATTGGTCCAAGCAGGTAAGGCGCTTCAACACTATTGTATATATGCTTTCTCTTCTGTGGAACTCAATCGGCTGGAGTTTTTGAGGTGCCACCAACCCGAGCTGCGAGCAGAAGTCTATCAAGGTTTGCAAGATGCTATGGCACGTGGAGATCTTGATGGTGATAAGGTCAGACATGTTGTCTTGCCAGGGACTTACATTGGTAATCCCCGTAACATGCAACAGTTGTACCATGATGCGATGGCAGTGGTTGAGTTCTATGGAAACCCTGATTTATTCATAACATTCATGTGTAATTCGTTATGGGAGGAAATGTCACAGGCTTTTGATGCAATGGTTGGCACGAATAGTGCTGACAAGCCAATGGTTGTGGCTAGGATATTTCATATAAAGCTCTACATACTGATCGATGATATTAAGAGAGAAAACTACTATGGAAAAACAATTGCAAGTGAGTTATCCATTGTGTTATTTTGGGTATGTTAATGTGCATTCTGTGAGTTTTGTTTAGTTCCTTTCTACTGTTACTTTTATATTCTCCCCAGTTTATTCCCAAACTTGCTTTTAAAATTTTATTTCCCTTCTTTCAGTCATGTACACAGTGGAGTATGAGAAGCGTGGCTTGCCAAACATACATTTGTTGGTTTGGCTCGAAGAGCCTGATAAGTTAAGGACAACAGCTGATGTGGATGCAATTATATCAGCAGAAATCCCAGATCCTGAACTTGACCCAGTGGGATATGAAGCTGTGGTTAAATACATGCTGCATGGGCCATGTGGTGATTCCAATAAAAATGCACCATGTATGAGGGACAAAAAATGCTCAAAAGTGGGTAAGTGTTCTAAACATATCCCCAAAGAGTTCAATTCAGCAACCACGTTTGACAAGTCTAGTTGTGTTGCTTACAAAAGATCGGATTCTGGAATCCAAGTTCAAAAGGGAAGCGCATTTTTGGATAATCGTCATGTAGTGCCATACAACAGGAATCTTTTGGTGCGGATGCAAGCCTACATCAATGTTGAGGTGTGTCACAAAGGGAAACTCATCAAATACCTTTTTAAATACGTGACAAAGGGACCCGACATATCATTGGTGATTGCTGAAGATTCTGTTGCACCACACAACAATCCACTAACTCAAACTGCAAGGCGCAGGGATGAAATCCAACAATTCATTGACTGCAGGTCATTGTCATCTTATGAAGCTATATGGAGACTCAATGAGTATCCAATTCAAGTTAGAAAACCATCAGTGGTGCGGCTGGGAGTGCATCTTGATGGCCAGCAGAAGGTGTCATACAAAAAACAGTCAAACGTTCGGAATGTGTTGGGGAATCCTAATGCAGGGAAGACACATCTTACAGAATGGTTTGCCCTTAATAGGAGAGATCCTGAAGCAAGGAAGTTGACATACTCACAGATACCTAATAAGTATACATGGCTTGCAGATTGTAAAGAATGGGATACGTGCAAGCGCGGTTTTGCAATCGGCAGGGTTGCATATGTGTCGCCAAGCAGTGGTGATGTTTTCTTTTTGCGGATTATGTTGTCCAAGGTTCGTGGAGCTCTTAGCTACACTCTCCTGAGAACTGTTGCTGGTGAGGTATGCCCTGATTTTGAAAAGGCTTGCGATCGGTTAGGCCTTCCGTCGGATTCATCGGAGTGGATCAGAGTTTTTAATGAAATAGCAAGCTCCAGCATGCCAAGAACAATTCGAAGCACCTTTGTATCTATGCTTATGTTCTGTGAAATCTCAAGTCCTATTGCATTATTTAATGCCGCTTGGCGCCTTATGGTAGACGATTATGCTTATACCATCAGCGGGAATCGGCAATCAAGAGATCAAAACCCAACGGACGAAAGACTGCAAAATTGGGTTCTACGGCAGCTTCAGCAATTGCTTGGGTCTCACTCCTCGACACTCCAAGATTTCAATTTACCCATTCCCAATAACGATGTGGTTGACGATGGAACAAACTCACTCATCAATGATCACCTTAACTTTGATGTCGAGGAGCAGCAGCATCTTTTAGAGAACATGGTGCACTCGCTAAACATGGAAAAACTCCACGTATATTCATCTATGGTAAGCTCAATGCACAACAACAAAATGATGTCCCTTCTTATACGGCCATGGAGGAATGGGAATGACATTTCTCTACAACGCAATAACAGCCAAGCTAAGGAGTTTATCAAAGATAGTTGTTTTGGTTGCTTCATCAGGAATTGCAGCAACTCTATTGCCTAAAGCAACCACTGCACATTCAAGGTTTAAAATACCTCTAACTCTTGATGCAACATTTACGTGTTCAATTAAAAAAGGAACACATCTTGCTGAATTGCTTATGGAAGCTTCTCTGATTATATGGGACGAAGCCCCAATGACACATCGAAGAGCTTTCGAAGTTGTTGATCGTAGTCTCTGCGACATAATGAATGTACCTTTGAGAGGGCTGCTTTACAAACCTTTTGGAGGGAAAACAGTGCTTTTTGGCGGGGATTTTCGACAAACCTTGCCAGTGATCACTGAGGCTGGTCGTGAGCAAACCGTCGATGGATCGTTGACATGATCAGTCCCGTGGGATTCTTTTAAGCAGCTAAAGTTGACAAGGAACATGCGTAGTTCTGAATCTATGCCAGGTGAGAGACAGTTTCTTCATGGCTACACATTTGCAGAGTGGGTCTTGTCTTTGGGAGATGGAAGACTGAAGACAGAATCATTCAAACCAGATGCACCATCAGATTGGGTTAGAATTCCACAATTATTTATAGCGGAACATGGGAGCGACCCCATTGCATCTATTGCAAGTGATATTTATGATGGGTTTTCACAAAATTACAAGTCCCCGTCGTACCTTGCAAATAGAGCAATTATCACGCCAACAAACGCTACTGTTGTTGAACTCAATGAATATATGATGCAATAAGTGCCTAGCCAAATGAAGACGTACTACAGCTTGGATTCACTTTTGCAGTCAACAGAAACAAGTGATTCCTTCGATGATTACTACCCTACAGAATTTCTTAACACATTGACTTTCAACGGGGTCCCAGATCATGAACTTGCTCTAAAAAACAATACTTTGGTGATGTTGCTGCGCAACTTGAATCCAGCTCTTGGCTTATGCAATGACACAAGGATTATGATAACATCGTTGGGCGACAATGTCATAAAAGGAACCATTTTGGGTGGTGCTAACGATACAGATGAGGTTATCATTCCAAGGATTGTGCTTAATGTTGAAAATTCCAGGTGGCCATTTGTTCTCAAAAGATGGCAATGTTCGCTTATGCTATGTTATGACTATAAACAAGAGTCAAGGCCAAACGCTCGACAAAGTAGGTATATATTTACCTCAACCAGTATTTAGCCATGGTCAGCTTCACGAGAGAGTTTCGAGAGTAAAGTCGGCAAAAGGTTTGAGGATGCTCATACAGAACCCACCAGAGATCCCGAAGGACTATACAAGGAACATAGTCTTCACCGAGGCTTTTGCTGATATCATGAATGCTTGAACTACATATCAGGTTAGACCATAAAATTGCGCCACTTTCGTTTTATTGAATGTAGTTTAACATTATGCTTGCTGATCACAGGGTGTGTGCAAGTGTATCAATGAGTTTTATTAAATAAATCCCTTTTTCCAGGATTGCGGCAACAAGTTGTGTGCTTGGACGAGCTGCAGAGTGCCCAGGGCTACTGATTTTGCCAGAGATGAGCAGCACTTTTGTCAAGAACAGAGAGTTTATGTTCCTCAGTGTTTGATATTGGTCTGCTGTGTAGGTTATTGATAACTAAGAAACAGGTTCCCTAGTAAATCTGGTGTTTGGTTTTCCACACAATGGTTCCAACCAATTTTGTAAGCTGGTGACAATCAGTAAATCTGGTGTCTCGAACTGCCAGACAGACCAGAGCTCGGAGGTAATTCCCCATCTTCTTTTGCGTCACAAAATTTACAGTTTAAGATTACTACTCATAAATGGGTTTCGTCTACCACTCAGGGACCCCACCGAAAATGGACGATTTGGAAAATGAACGCCGCTCTAAAGAATGCGATTCAACGGTCCCCATCGATCCGCAAGGTAAAAACTAAAAGCCTTTATTTTATGAAGTGGTCCCACGAAAGTGTCTCGATTTCTCTGTGATTTTTCGCACGATTGTTATTTTACTTATGTGTCTTGCCTTTATTCGTGTTCTAGATGCCATTGTGGCTTCCATGGGTTTTCGCGGTTTGCGTTTGGGTACCAACCATCGTACCGTTGTGGCTCGCCTTGTGTCAGAATACCGACACGGAGAAGTTTGGAAGAAAAGGACTTAACACATGCTTTGGCTCGACAAAAAGGTTCATTCCCACTTCTCAAACCATTATATGCATAAAAAGAAACATTTACCGACACAATTTTTTGATCGTGCAAAGATTCTGGGTTACTCAAAAATTCGCTTACCTATGCAAAATACCAAAAATTGCTTCTCATATTTCAGAGCCAGCTGATCGAAGCTTTGGTTGAGGAGGAGCACATTCGTGAAATCTCTAAGAATATTAAAATTGGTTGCTTGCTGGACCTGCAAGAGAAAAGGGACGCATTGTCCCGAGAGAGTTACGCCTGCACCTGACTCCGAACCAGATCATCGGCCGCATTGAAGAAAAGGCAGGCACATCACAATTTCCAATGTGCCGATACATGCGATTCACTTTTTCAACATTGCCAATACAAACACCCAAGTTTGAATGCTATGCAGGTCACGTTTCCTACCTAAGATCCTCACACAATAATTTTACAACTGCCAATAACATATAAACAATTGAAATTACACAAGTGACAGGATGTGTGAGGCGTATCACGCTTCGAGAAACCATCGAAGGTTGTCTGAAGAAATTCGACTTTGTCATACAAGATGTCTGGTATACTTTTTAGGATTAAAAGAAACTTATTGTTGTTTGCAAAATTTAGAAACTCACATATTTATCCTTGCAATCAGTGGAGAAAAGGCAATTGTTCGCCATTATGGGTATGATATTGGTGAATTTTTAGAGAATGCACCAGCAGCTGAACAATGCATGCCGTTGATCGTCAAAATTACATCACTGATGCGAGTAGCTCTTACCAACGACCATAAATACCAGTATGAGTTTGAATCCACACCTGCCAGTCGACTCTGTGAGGATGTCATGGACATGTACAGATGAATTGCTTTCATTTGCCATACATTACTTTATTAGTTTATATTACCATAACAGTAGAGGAGAAGTAACCAATTTTTTTTTACCACAAAATAGCTTTGTGCAGTGCCGCAAACCAGTTTGGTACATTGATGAGAAAAAATTGGTTGCCTCCGCACCAATCGCCCACCAAAGAAAACTCTGGCAGAAATCAAGGAGCAACTCAATGGCCAACCAGAAAGACAAAAGGTACTTACAGAACTTAATGCTTTGCAGAATAACAAGCAACCGCAACATTCTTTCTCAACTTCTTACTAACCAAAACATGAAATTCTTTGCTGCAGACCCTTTATCGATGCATCATCAACATCTCGCAGGTTGTGTATAGAAAGAGCATGTGCAGTTCAACTCCAGAACGACCAGAGTGAGTTTGCAACACCCAGGTCCACCTTTTTCTAGCACACCAATTTTCCAAATTTTTTTGGCAAAACTAACTGCACCCTTTTTTATTGCAAGTTTGCATTATAAACTGGCAGTCAAATGTCATCAAGGTTCAGTCGAAGCTGATGTTGTGTTCGAACATGAAGCAGTCATCTCGATAATTCATATGTCGCCCACTAAATTTCGCTACATGGAAAAAGAAGAAGTTGTGGCACTTATTAAGAGGAATTGTGTCCGAACATTTGCAGCAGAGTTGTACATTGCCTGGCCAAATCTGAGCAACAACGATTCCAGAGCTACCGGACAGATCAGAGTTGCCACACTCTGGGACCGAACTGCCTTCGACAAGTGATCGTGCACTCTCAAACATAACATTATTAGATCAGGGAATCGGTCACCATATGTTTCTTTCTTGGTCAGACTTCCCAACTCCCTGAATTTCATATCTCCCACTCATCATCAGACAGTTGATTATATGTATGTTCGCAACTATCAGACACTTTTGCATATTCATGGAGTTTGTTTTGTGATCCGTATGGTCCTTCTGGAAATTAGGACATAATGTTTTGTGTTCCATCAATGGATGCATAGGTTTGATTAAGTTTGCGGATTTGAGTAACCGTGTTTTCGCATTGTGCAAGCTTGCATGTTGATCTGTGCATTTTCCATGACATCAAATCAAACTAATGAGTGCACAAAAAATTGTTTGACAGTCCATATATTTTTTTTACAAAATACACGGTACAAGTCTTGCATCCAACGATGCACAGATGGTAGGATCGAAGTCAGGAAAATTGCGCAATTCCAGCATTTCCCGCTGCAGAGCACAGGCTTATTACTAGTTTTCATTATTAAACAATCAATTGTTTTTTTTTTCCATATCAGCACCCAAACTTCAATACCATTATCGAATTCATCAGTCAATTTATTTTATCAGCCTTTACCGTAACAACTTTTTAATTTGTAGCGACTGACAATTTTTAACTAGAATCACTACCACAAATTAGGAAAAAAACTGCGAACGAAAAAAACTGCTACATAACTATGCAAACCACTATCAATAGTTGATAAAAATCAATACTAAAAAAAAAATTACTACATCCAAATCACTACTAAACTATAACTAAACCCTATTAAAAACGTAAAATCAAACCAGTTGAAAATAAATACCACAAATCTGAAAATTCCTACAAATCTACTACCAACGGAGAGGCAAATCTTCTGGCGATGCAACACTGGTTCCGACACCCCTCATCGCCAGAAGATGGTCGCCGAGACGACGATGCTCCTCGCACACGAATCCTTCAGGAGAGACGAAGATGGTGACAAGGGTGGCACAATACTGGTTTCGGCGCTCCTCCGCCGGAAGATGGTGGCTAGATGAAGATGCCCCTCACACTAATATGTTGGGAGAGACGAAGATGGAGGCAAGGCTAGCAGCAAGCGAGGGCGTCGAATCTCCTAATCGCACAGGAGGCAGAGAGGAGCAGTTTGTGAAATGTGAGTGGGAGAGAGGAGACGGGCCAGCTAGATTTATAAAATACTATTTATATTAGGGTTTACATGAATATTGACAAAACTAACCTCGATATAATCCTAACCCTAATCTTGTAGTTAGGATGATGCTAACCATTTTAAAAAGTTAGCAACTAAACCCATCCCATACCAACTTCATCATTCTAAGCAATAAAATGTGTACATGAGTACTAAACAAGATTATTGAGAGGGTGTTAGGACGGTGAAGAATCAATTATACGAGGATGAATATTAAACTCAACAAGGAAAAGGCTAAAAGAAACCCTCCATTACCAATTCCATTTCCCTTCCACCAGCCGATTTCTGTGTTCTAAAGTATTCCTTTTCTCTTATGTAGTGTTTAAATACTGGAAACCCAAAATCTACCTAGTTCCACATTACAAACCCTTTTTACATTTCCTGCTGCTGCTGCTGCTGCCTGAAGAACAAAATGCTGGAACAAAAACCAGAATGAATGTTGTAGTAGTGTGATGGCATTACAAGCCAAGCCATGCTGTCTACTCTATCTAGGGCTGCTGTGGTGGTGTATTGGCATACAAGAGAGTGAAGAAGAGCTCAACCTCTGGGGATTTTTGGATTATCTGGATATAACGATTCTCGCTTGGCTCTTTGAGCAGGGATGAACCCATCTGGGCAACTCGAGGTAGGAGTTTGACCAGTGGCAACCCTGATTTTAGTGCGCCCTCGGTGGTCTGTGTTTCCAAGTCTTCCACCAGTGCATCAACCAGTTCTTTCAGAGATACCTCCACAACCCTGCCAAACTCCGGGCTGCCAAAACAGAAGCAGTGAGCATGATTAATTGTCTGTATACCACGGGGGTGTGTTTGTTTGAGCTTTTGCTAAAAAAGTAACATTGCTATGCCAAGTTAAATAATGAAACACACCTCAGTATTACTTCACGTGTCTCCAGCATAAGATGATCAAATTTTGTAAGATCGGTGGGAAACATGTCACTGCCGTCAGAGACCATCAATGCATGTTCGTGTAACCTGCTGTCCTCGGGCATCAAGTAATCTACCCACCTGCCAGGACTCATTGTGCTTATGAACTTGTCAGTTATCTTTATGACAGTTTCACGAACTGCTGTTGCGTCAAAGGAATCCTTCAATTTTTTCCTGCATGCAGCGGAATTGAAGTTGAGAAAACCTTCATGAACAAATTGGTTTTAAGACCAACATTCTCATTGCATAATTCGCAATCATACTGAAGTTTCAAACTTGAGTAAATGGACAAAATGTGATCCAACGGAATATAAGGTAGAGTTCTAGAGATCCAAGTGAGCAGATTCTAGGTCAGACAAGTTCATCATGCATATGTGAGAAGCCTTACCCCTTTAGAACCTCTGTCACTGCTGTTTGGATATCATCAGCCAACACAAGCAAGCCAGAATGAGGGAGGTAATCGGAGCCAGCCAAATATTTTTGCTGGTCATCTCTGTCTATGAGATCCGCATCATCCTACACAAGGGAAATAAGACAGATTACTACTACCATAAATACATTAGACAGGTTTATCTGTAAGGAAAAATCCGTGGGGAACATAAAATAGGCATTCCAGCATCATGTAAAGAGCCAGCACTGATATGCCTGAGCTGTAACCAAGAACATAACGCAGGGGAACTAAGTAAAAACAAATTTGATCCTCATTTGTCACCGAGGGAAAATGACAAGCATAAGTGGTTCCGAAGTAGAAATGTATATGATTAAAGAAAACAATAACCGTAACAGTTTAAATACAGTCTACAGTCCTATGAATTCAAACTTGAGTACAAACGGGTATGGCATGTATAGAGATGACGCTTGAAAAAAGGGGCAAGATCCATGGTATAGCCCAGAACCAATGTCCATCTCCTCAATATTTTCCAAATGCATAAACAGTAAACGAATAATTCCATGTGCCCCTGGTCGAGAACATACAGTTTCACTTTTTCCATCGCCCGTCTTCGTTTCTCTGTGGAGGCAGGTCAGGATGGACCCTCAGCATCCCAGTGGATCCAAATCCAAACAATTTGGAAGAACATGGTTATGCTAGTCACTAGTGGTTATCCAAAATTACTAAACTAAAAACCATGCGGAGTTTCCTAAAGATAAGAAACTACAGCATCCCAGTGAGCCCAATTCCAAACAATTTGGAAAGGTTATGTCACTATTAAAGTCACAAGTGCTCATTCAACATTACAGCGCAAATTAAAACCATGCAAAGTTTTCTAAAGAAGGAAATTGTTTCCATTTCTTGCTCAATCCATATGATCTAAACCTAGTACGCTAAGCCTTGATTTCTATTACAGAACTGCTTGGCCAAATTCACATTTAATATAGCCAGTCCTGCTAATAGCTAGATTAATTACTATTGAGGTAGTTCAGGCAGAAAAGACAAAAAAGCGGAACAGAAACGAAGACGTGTGACTCGTGCAAGGAGAATGTAAGATGCAAAAGTCGTATGTTCGTGCAGCTAAAAAACAAGTCATATCGGAGAAATAAGATATCATACATATATAACGAAAGAAAACTGAACCCATAAGCTTCTTATTAATGAATGAGCGACTTTATTTCAGAAAAAAATTGTATACTTCCAATACCACAATTATTGTACTTCCCGAAGTGCCGATTCTCCATGTAAGAGAAAATTAAGGAGGATCCTTGCCACTGACACTAGATCAAACAAAGACTTCATTTCCATTACCCAAATCCTGATACAAGGTATGCTAACAACCATCCAGCGGTGATCAAGAGAGACTCCAAATTCAATATATGTACCTGAGGTACTACCAAAATTTATTTCTTTGTCACCCACCCTAACCAGAGTTGAATACCTCCTCTCGTCAAGCTTTTGTCCCTTTGGGACTCCCTAACCTAGGATAGATCTTCTTCTTAAAAAATACTAATTTTGGACGCGACAACGTACAGTATTCTTACTTCTCTTGCTGCATGAAAACGATAGTCAAAAACTTTCATTCAGCAGTAAAAGAACCAATAAATTGTACCTGGTAAACAACAAGTCTCAGCTGAACAAACAAGATACATTAGCAAAGATTACACCAGACTCAACTAGGCTTTAACTAATGACATGTATTCAGTTCAACTATGGGGGTCACAATAGAAGATGCAAATACTATAGGCGCATTATCCTGTGGACACGCAGGCTAAGACATGTAACTAATGGCAATATATCCCAGAAATCAGGATTTTTTCTCTCTCTCTAAACTATGTTACCTATCCATTAAATTAGAGTCTTAATATGATTTCTACGCACAAAATAACATAGAATCAACTAGGCAGTGCACAAATGAAGATATAAATGGGGGAAAAAGTGTCAAATGTACCAGGTCTTACCGACATAAAAGAGCTCTCCAGATTATGTGCTATGTCAATATACAAATGTCTTCCAAGAATATTCACTTGAACTCTAATATATAAGCTAAGTAATGTAACTGCCCACAGTGATGCCACCATCCTCGTGAAACCTGGAGAACAAGAAGAACGCATCCATCATAACATGCGTGCTAACCAACCAACAATGGAACAACTAGACAAGATAAACCTATACACTGTCAAGCATAACAAACATAAGAAGCAAAATTTTCCAGCCACATACTTATGATTTTGAGCTTGTCCCATAGCTCAAGTTTCTCCGCCGTTGTCAGAGTAGTAGGCTGGCTTTTCCCTTTCTGTAAGGCCTCCGTGATAAACGAATGGTCCAACTCCTCTGTTATCCTACTATTCAAATAACTAATAGAATGTGGCAGTGTTACAGTATCAGCTATTGTCTGTATGTTCTCGAAATGAGCTTGCATCCTGTGAACCAAAAAACACTAAAACCAGTCAAAAGATAATACCAAAGAACCCAGCTTCCCAGCTCCCAACTACATCAGGGGAAGTGAATAGAGACACAAAAAGAAGAGTTCTTTCTCGTAACTGAGCCTTAACGAGTTCATCATTCTCTTGCTCAGCAGCAAGTAGTCTCTCCAGATCAGCGAGCTGCTTTTGATATGTATTATACACTTTGTACAAACAATAACCGCTTCCTACAACACCAGCAGTAACAAGAATCTTCCTCTTATGCCTTCTCCAAAAGTCCCTACAATGTCACAGTCCGGAGAACACACTCAATATCAATACAGTTAACAATTGTCTTCAAATAACTTCAAGGAAGCAAACAATCAGAGAATTGAACATGCAACGTATGAAAATGGAGCAATACTTGAAGTAAAATCCATCCACTTGAGGAATCCAAAAAAACCCATGAGGCAAAAGTCTGTATTCAGAACATGCACCCATTGCACAAAGGAAAACAAAAACTGCCCAGAACGAATTACCAGATGATTGATTATCAATTTTCAGAGCAAAGACAGCAAACAGCACAGGTCAATGCGGGAAAGAGAATAATAAACCTTAGAGAAAGCATTGTTCAGCAGCTCCTTTTTTTATGCCACTCAGCAGCCCAAACTGCTGCCACAAAGCTCTAGCTAGCACCAGTTGTACCCACCATATCCAGCACAAGTGTGAGTTTATAACAATCGGTCCCGAGCTGATCGGGGAAGAAAGAGATTGGACTTAGAGGAGAAAGGGATGAATTGGAGGAAAAAAAGGAGAATTGAGGAGAGGAAGGGGAAAGCTTGAGGAAGAAAAAACAGGGAAGGACAGAGAGATAGAGGGTTTTCGGAAGAGAGATTGAGAAAAGCGAGGGGATCTGATTCTCAACTCACAAGAAGCAGCCTTCAAAACAACGTTATGACCATCAAACTTTTCTAGTTTGATAATTTTGGTACAAAAGTTTTATGTTAGAGAAAACGATAAAAGATAGAAATCATTTAGAAGAAATTACTAATAATCGATGAATAATGGGTAAAAAAAGTCAATTTTATGATTTCAAGAGAGATGAAGAAATGAAATTGACGATGAGAGTGAATTGAATAGTGGGCGATGATTTTGAGGCATACATGAGCTTTCAACTTTTGGAGATCAACTCAAACAAGTTGGTTAATTAAGATCTTTAATCACACAATCCAATTTGATATTTCAAGTTTCAAATTATATCCTCACGTTAAAAGGAACTTCCATATGCAACAATACCACTGTATGTTCTGAACAAGTTACTTGAGGTAATTCAAAGGAAACAAATTACTATTACAATCAAATAAATAGGTCGATTTTGGGAGAAAATCAAACTTGGGTGATTGATTTGTCAATCACAGAAACTTTGGCAACCACTTGATCATTTAACCGGTGGCCTTGGGCCGGGTGATCGGGCCGCCGGCAGTCTCGTAGCCAACCGGTACCCGCTTGCGGTCAAGCGGTTTATTTGATTCGGGCCGGGTCCTAAAACCCCTCATTTACCGACTTCGCGATTCAGCAAGCACGGATTAGAATTGAGGGAAAAACCCTAATCCAAAATCGTCAGACTCACTCCAAGGAGAGCTGTTGCTGAAGCCAGAAGTTGCTGTTGCCAGAATAACTCGTCGATTCCGATCATGGGGAAAGTAAACTACAAGAAAATGAAGGGCTCCCAGAACCTCCGGCAGAGGCTTCTTCTATCGACGCTCTCCGGCACTCCCATTCTCGTCGAAGACATTCGCGCCGACGACAAATTCCCCGGCCTTCGCCCTCATGAAGTCTCTCTTCTCCGCCTCTTTGACCGGGTCACCGATGATTGCGTCGTCGAAATCAATGATACCGGTAAAACTCACTTCATACTCGAAGTTACATAATCCAGTGTTCATTCATGCCAACTGTTAGCTGGGCTTTGGTGTTTCGATGGGATTAAGGATGTTCTGGTTCTTTGAGCTACAGTCAGCTCTAGGCTAAGCTTTCAATACTTTGTAAAGCTTCAAGCTTTATCTGAGGAGAACTAGTAATGATGATGAATTGCTAGCATTTTTCTGGCTCGTGATGGTACTTTGTTCCAGCTCAGGTGTGGGAAGTAGCCTTATGGTTATACGTAATTTTGTTGAACATGTGTTTGACAGGTACAAAGTTCAAGTACAAGCCTGGTGTGGTTATGGGGGGAAGGCGTGTTGCTCATGATTGTGGTGTGAGTCGAGCAATTGGATACTTCCTGGAACCATTGATTGTTCTCGGATTGTTTGGCAAGAAGCCGCTCGAGATAAGGCTCAAAGGTACGAGCTTTTAGCTGTTCTTACTCTTAGTGCACATTCTTGGATTCTACAGCCTGCATTAACTAGACTTAAGAAGGAAATCAAGGGGCCTGATTGTGTGTTTGAGAGTTGCAAATCAATGTCGTGGGTTACCTAGCCTTTGTGCAGCTCAGAGTATGATTATAGCTTCCTCATTTGTATTTCACACGGAACAAGAATCCATGCAATTGATTATTTTTCCATTGCCTCAATTGAAATTTGTCACCTGATCCTGTCATTTCCAGGGATTACGAATGACTCGAAAGATCCATGTGTTGACACATTCCGCTCGACTACCCTGCCAATATTAAAGCGATTTGGGGTTCCTTCTGAAGGACTGGATCTTAAAATAGAGAGCCGTGGAGTTCCACCATTGGGTGGAGGAGAAGTTGTTTTATCTGTTCCTATTGTTCAAGCCCTGTCGGTGAGACTCTAAATCTGTTGGAACGTTACTAGTAATGCCGACCTCCTGGTTTTATATACATTTCCTTGCAATACAGGCTGTCACTTGGATTGATGAGGGAATGGTCAAAAGGATTCGAGGGTGGACTTTCTCCGCCAAAGTATCTTCTCAATTCGAGATCCAAATGAT
Organism: Linum trigynum; assembly: GCA_964030455.1. NCBI lineage: Eukaryota > Viridiplantae > Streptophyta > Magnoliopsida > Malpighiales > Linaceae > Linum > Linum trigynum. The sequence continues at coordinate 44,903,710 of OZ034820.1, forward strand.
CCATGCTGCCCGTGGTATCTTCAATAATCTGCTTCCTGATGTTCATATATTCACCGATCACAAAGCAGGCTTACAGGCTGGAAAGTGAGTTTCTTGTTTATGGTTCAGTCTTTGTTTGTTTTTTTCTAAAAGAAACTGGTTGATCTGACATAAGAGTGCTAAAATGGCAGTTCTCCTGGCTATGGAATCTCCTTGGTTGCCGAAACTAATGCTGGCTGCTGCATTTCGGCTGATACTACGATTTCTTATGCAAGGGGAGATGATGTTGGTGACATGGAAGATGAGAAGAAAGAGTTGAAGCCTCCACAGGATGTTGGTGAAGACATGGCTTCCGCTCTGCTTGAAGAGATCGAGCTGGGTGGAGTGGTGGACTCCTCACACCAGGTTCGTCTATTTCCACCCTGGGATCAATATTTTCAGAATATCAATCGAAGGACTATTATAATCATTTTGTTACTTCTTTCGCTACAGGGTTTGTTGTTTCTCCTCTGCGCTCTATGCCCTCCCGACATTTCCAAGATTCGCGTGGGGAAGTTGATGCCATATGGAGTCGAAACATTGAGGCAGATCAAAGACTTTCTGGGCGTGGAATTCAATATTAAAATGGACACATCAACAAAGACAGTTATACTGAAATGTATGGGATGTGGGTTGAAGAACCTCTCAAGAAAGAGTTCATAATTAGTGAGTTTGCCATTCTTAAGGTAGCTGGCATTGCATCATAGACTTCCTTGAGTATTAATGTAATAGTAAACAACTATGATGAGGCAAATTTTGATAGCTCCAACATGGGAGCATTGTTCAGATGTAGTTGAATCGTACTTTCATTCTCTCAATTTCCTCTACTTCCACAAGAAAATCTGACGTTATAAACCAGCAGTTTTTCTATCACCAGTCACCGGTCAGAACATGAAGACAAAACAGAGTAACATCAAGAGGAAGACAAATAGCCAATATGAAACCAAGTTACGTTCAAAGGCCACCTTATAGCTCTCAAGGTCAATGCTACAAATCTCCAACAATATACATAATTCCGCAGACTAATTTGGTAAGTCAATCGTCTCCCCAAGCGTCATCCCTCAGCTTTTGCCTGGTAACTATCCGAGTCTTTCTGGCTTCTTCCTGGTTCTTGAGCTCTCGGGATCCAAACCCAGGGGAAGGCAACTTCAGTCCCATCCCTTGGGCAATCAGCCTTTGAGCCGTTCTTGTTGATGTTTGAGGCCGTTGCCTCGGAGGTTCCAAGTCTGCATTCACCACAGAATGAGGTTATTGCTGTTACTAATAAATGGATAATTATTCCAAAACATGCACCTGTTAAGACATCTCCCATTTCCCCTATGGTTTACTTCGACATTCATCAAGTTTCCTAGGTTCAAATTTATTATTTTCAGATGCATTATCTCATGTAAGGTAACAAATAAGAAAGCAGAAAGTAGACTTACCTTTGGTTGAGATGAAGCTCATAAGGATATCATCGTCATTGAGAATATGTACAGTGAATGGAAATTTAACAGAGTTGCGGGCCTCCAGTGCTGTATTGGGAGATCCAATGTGTAAGTACAGAACAACAGTCTAAACAAAATCAAGGATAGTAGCAGTATTGACATATGAAATGTCCACTTTGACAAAGCTGGTATGAAAATATATATTACCATCTGATGGGTTGGGGGGGGGGGGGGGGGGGGGGGGGGGGGGGAATTCAGTTCAGAAAGCAGGATTCAAGTCCAGAGTGAAAGAACTACATAAGGAAGTTAAGTTTACAATTACCAGCTGATGGTGTTCTGAACACTGCAAGAGCAGTCGTGTCATTAACCCAACGGATTGAGACTCCCCGATCTTTGAAGTCGTCCACAAACCTTTCTAGATCTGTTGTTTTTGTGCTGGGAGGGAAGTCAGCCAGGACAAGAACATGATGTGTGCCATACGTAGATGAAACTGGGAAAAATGAATCATGAGATTTACTGTCATGCTGGGAGAATTCAATTAGTCAAAACTTAATCCTTAATCACACTACTCCAAGGCAAAAAGTGGGATCATGCTAAAGCTTAAGAAAGGCATTCTCTTTGACGTTTGTCCATCTATTAAAGAAATTATGTCTCAAAGTTTTGAACCTCTGCTCAAGAAGAACTACAACACAGAAGAATGTAAATTAAGATGCGAAATACCATGTTTCGATTCTCTACTCTGGCCAGTTTCTCCGACTTCCTCATCCTCTTCATCATCAGAAACAAGTGCATCAGATTGCCGATCACTATACAATCCATTCTTCTTATATGAGAATGTGCCCCTCCCACGGCGCTTTGGCTTTTTATCAGCCTCTTCTTTCTTTGAGACTTTTGACACACTCGGCAGGCAGTCAGGAGAGAGCAATTCACTGGGTGCACGATCTGCCGCAGCTTCCCAATCTACCATTTTACCATAATACCAGTCAACACCACTGTCGACCCAAATTGTGAAATTACTAAATGAAGAGTTATGCACAACTTAGCAACAACAACAACAAAAAACAAGATGTTCGAGCTACATCACATGAGAAACCAATCATCCTACATTAAGCTAAATTCAGCATCCAAGCACAAAGAATGGGCAATCTTTCGATCTCCTTGAAGTAGAAAAGCATTCAGCAAGAATGTTATCAGGGCGATATCAGGAATCAAATCAAGAAACCAGGTGTTAAACATACCATCATCTGAAGCTTCATCACCAGCAGCAGCAGCAGACTGTGACGAGGGTTTCTCAACACCGCCTTCACAAGAATCAAATCAATAAATTGCTATTTCCGCAAAGCATAATGACGAGAATCGCTACTATAATCAAACAGAAAACTTTACCGTCACATCGAGAAGAGGAAGCGGCACCAAAGTCCGAATCTTGATCGTCCACGCGGGAACCAAGAGCGCGGTGTCTGAGGAGCGCGGCGCGGGAGCGAAGTTCGTCGGACTTGAGGGAGAAGTCGTTGGAGGAGTAGAGATTGGCCAATTCGGTGAGAGCGGAAGCCAATTGGAGATCCGCCGCTTGGGAAGGCGGAGTGGGTTGGAGTTGGAGTTGGGACACTACGGATTCCAGACGAGAGATCGCGGCGTCTGTATCGCCATACGATAGAAGATCCTCGACGGCCTCGCTCCAGTTCAAGTTGTTATCGGAATCGCGCGGTGGCTCGGCGTCGCTCTTTTCCATCTTTGCTGCTCGGCCGGGGAAAATGAAGAATGACGAGGACGGCGTCGGCGGCGCGGCACAGCAGCAGCTATTATAGCATTTGGATTGAAGACGATCGAATGGGCGGGGCCGGTTGATGGGCCTAAACCAGTCTGGACTCTGAATTGCCTCTCCTACCGGCTTTTTTTTATTTATTCCTTTTCTTCTTTGTGAAAAACTTCCGTTTTCAACGTCAACATTTCCTAATCAACATTCCAACCTTGGACAAAACCTAGGGTGATCACTACTATTCGGTCCATATCGAATCAAATATAACCGATTAACTTCGGTTCTATATCAGTTCGATTAGTTTCGATTATATATCAGTTAGATGAGATCTAATTCCAAATGAGACCATTGACGGCTCGAGATATTAATCTCAATCCACTAACGAGGGGGCCAAGGTCATATCAATGGTACCTAAACTAACTACCAAGCACAAGAGTAAAGATATAAACAGTGGAGCAAACTGGTTGTGTTTACTAAGAAACTGCAGCAATGTGGAAGCAGGAAGTGTGAAGAAGACTACCAAGACTCATTTCTAAAGTTAAAATTACTGTGCCTTTGCAACGATTCAATACAGAAATATACACTCTGCAAGTGCAACAGATCAATGCTTTGGGAGATGTCCTTCCATCCAATGCATACTCTTCAGCTGTACAATACAAAAGCTTCAAGAATCTTTAGCTTTCGACTCCGGCATCAGCTCGGATGGCAGTCAGTTCGCGTCAGGAGCGATAAGAACCTGCCACATTTCAAATACATTTGTTCTATCAGAACCCACAATTTCATGAAGATTCATCAAACCCCAAAACTGATATTTTACACACAGAGGCCTTTTGTTTTTTTTTTCACTGAACAGAAGCTCCTATTTAAAAACATTCCAGAAGATACTGCAAAGCGAAATGGACGACTGCGTTCTATAACCAGAGAAAATCAGATCAAAACTAAAGAGAGCTATTTAGAGTTGCATACCAAAATTACAGTCAGCAACACCAACAAAACCGTCTGGTTAGAGGTGCCAAAATAATCTTCAATGCCTGAAATTCAAGAAAGCAAAGAAGGTTAATATCAAAAGGAAGAAACAATTAGAACCATACAAGCAACTGTTCAAAAATTCAATCACCGGCACACGCCTAACAGAATCTCATCCTTTAAATATAGAACAGTTAGTGACAATGCATAGTTTGGCAGACACTCTCCAAATTACTAGCAAGAGGAGAGAGCCCTTGGATGTTAGACATTGACGACATAATTTGGTTGTAATTCGATTCCTACAACTAGTATGAAATGCACATCATGCAAGGTGGCTACATTTCAATTATTTCATCCACATTTTCATTCTTCGAGACTGAACAGTTGGATATCAGTAAGACATTTCGTAAACTTCCCTCATTATCTACTTGAAATATTCACATAAGAGTTAAGACTTTCAAGTTTCAACAGTTACCAAACTGCATCTTTCAAGAAAAGGTACCAGTGATGAATTTAAACTCTGCTATCTCAATTCCCTTGAGCTGAAATCTATCACAAAAATCTTCTCAGTGAAATTCATTCAGGACCCAAGAAATATACGCAATCATGAACGTGATGATGCCTGCAACTAACTACATTTTATAGTGTAAAACCCTCCAGGTGCAAGAAAGCTCACAAGTCACACATTCTCTTGTCTACCTTCCTCCATCGACAGATCTAAGATTCTTTATGTATCTTACTGTAGCACTTTTCATTAACTTAATATGGATGCATGACCTGCTTATGACTTACATAATCTATAGTAACTCTTCGTGGCTTGCTTATACCTGTTACTTTGCAATGCTTACGAAACAACACGTACAATTCTGATTCCGAATCAACTACTGAAAGGCATAAATCCTTCAACGAGAGGCAAAATGTACAAATCACAACATTAGGAACTTACAGAAGTTGCTACAGTTCAGGTATCCTATTGCAAAATTGAAATTCATCATCAGGTCATGGCCTACCCAAAAACAGTATGAAAAACACCTCCAACTATCCGGAAAGGTCATCAAATGAAATGCAGAGCAAGTAGCAACACCAAGAGTCAAGCCTGTGGAACTAGCAAAGTAGAGGTCTTTGTACTATCACACTTACGTACAAATACAAGTAAACATATTTAGCTAGATGATTACATTGTTATGACAAAGTCCCCATATCTTGAAAACCAGTTTGATGTCTCTAAACTACTACCACCATAACTAAACAGTGAAAAGGTAAAGCAATTAGGAAACAAAATACTTCCACTGCTAAATCAAAACAGAATGCAGAGAAAGACTAAACCTTTCAAAAAGACTTATCCTTCAACGTTCATTTCTCCTCCGTCCCAAAAGCATTCTGAATACTCTCAATGATCTTCTTCTCAGCATCCAAAATCATATGCATTCTCTTATTCTCCATCTCCATTCTCATCTTCTCCATTTCCTTCACCATCTCTATCTTCTTCTTCTCCATCCCCAACAACTTCCCAGCAAATGCCCTCATTTCCTCTGCCAAAACCAATGCCGCCGCCCCTCTTCCATTCTCCTCCCTTTCCTTCACCCCCTCTCTCTTTCTCTTCTTCCCACCCATCTCCTTCAAACTCCCTGAATCACTCCCACCAAAACCATTACTAGAACTCGGCTGCCGAATTATGTAATTGATACTCCTTGACCTACTCCTATACCCAGATTCCTCTTCTTCTTCCTCCTCCTCCTCTTCTCCCTCACCGTAATCATAATCCTCTTCTCCATTAAACCCATCGGGAATTGGCAATAGCGGCAATCCCCTTTCCAGAGCCTCCATCAACCGAAAGTAAGGCCAGGAACACACAGCGCCAAGGGAAGCGCGGCGTTTCTCCTCCCTGTAACGCTTCCGGAGCTTGTCCATTTTGTGGCGGCACTGCGTGGAGGATTTCACCGGCTGGTAGCCGTTGTGGCCGCACCGGGAGACCACAGCGGCGGCGACCTCTTCCCACTGGCCGGCCTTGAGCTGGCCGCGCTCCAGGGCGTACCATTTCTCCTGATACGCCTGGATCAGGTGGACTGTTTGCTGGTGGGTCCAGGGCACCGGTTGGGGTTTCTTGCCGGCGACCAGCGCCGGCGAATATGGCGTCGACGAGGGGTGATCGAGTGGAGAGGAGGAAGTAGGAGATGGAGTGGACATTTGGTAGTGGTGTCAGGGGAAGGGGAGTTAGGGTTAGGGTTTATGGCGGAAGTGGTCAGTGGGGAATTATGGGAGGTGGTGGTGGTGGTGGCGGCGGCTGGCGGCGGAGGATGGTGGTGGTGGTGATTGTGGATGGGGTTAGGCTGAGTTTTGGAGCTCAGCTTAGTGGGCTTTAATGGATGGGCCTGTTAAGCATAGCCCGCTCATCAACTAGTCCAGCCCACTTACAAGTTACAAGCTCGGGGGTCTGCTTTTCATCTCCATTTCGTGCCTTTGCTATCAAATCTGAAACGACAGCGAAAGCGACGATGAATCTCCGGCGCCTTCTAATAGGCTCCGCCGTCTTCCGGCTGGCTCTGATTCTGTATGGGGAATGGCAGGATGCCCACATGGAAGTTCGCTATACCGACGTCGATTACCTCGTCTTCTCCGATGCAGCTTCGTTAATGGCTTCTGGGTCTTCTCCTTACAAGAGAACAACTTACCGCTACTCCCCTTTGCTCGCTTTTCTTCTCATTCCCAACTCTGTTCTGCACCGCTCATGGGGGAAATTCATCTTCTCCGCTTCAGGTGCGAAAAAGTTTCCAAATTTGGTCCTGTTTCGACTTCCAGATAACATTTCGTGTGTTAGGATTCTTAGTGATTTTTACCAAGTTGGAATCTTTGATGAGTTCACGATTTGCCCTCTTCCAGAATAGCTGAACTGGCCTTCAATTGACCTTGTTTCCGTTGCTGTTTGTTGGGCACGATTAATAAATGGGTATCTTGAACTGATTGTTTACAGATCTTCTAGTTGGCTACTTCATATACAAGATTTTGAAGCAACGTAAGGTGGCTGAGGATCTATGCTTATACTCAGTAATGGTATGGCTCCTCAATCCATTTACCTTCACCATTGGAACCCGTGGGAACTGTGAGCCCATTGTTTGTGCCATGATTTTGTGGATCCTTATCTGTCTGATGAATGGTATTATTTCTTACTTCTGTATTCCTGTCTCCACATTTCAATTGCATAATCAAAGTTATGTTTTTGGAAATGTGTCTCTGCTCTGTTGGGCCTGTTTTAATCGCATCGGTAGCCCTCCTGCTGCATAATTTTGTGTTTTTTCACCTGTTAGTCGTAGTAACTTATCCGAGTTAATGGAATACCCTCAAGTTATCGTCATGTTCGTGGTTGATATAGAGCAAAACTGATTTAAGTTTGGTCTTCTAGGTTGATCCTCTTATGGTGCCTTAGATATCTTGTAGCTTAATATTGATCCAGCATTTAGGTTTGACCTACATTTCAGTTATAGGGCTTGTTAGTGCAGCACACAGCAGTGATATTCTAATTCTTCCTTCATTTTGCTGCATCTTAATTCGGTTACTGTACAGGTAAAATAATCCAAGCAGCAGTTTGGTATGGACTTGTAGTCCATTTCAGAATCTATCCAATAATCTATGCCCTGCCAATCATTTTGGTCCTTGATCCACGTTACGTCCAACTGGGAAAGAAGCCTCTCCTTGTGAACTGGAAATCAAACGCCCAAAGGCCATCATCCCAAAGCAGCATGGAAGCATCCACCCGATACAACCTATGGACAGCAGCAAAATCCATGTTTTCCAAAGAGCGAGTACTATTCGGTCTAGTCTCTGGAGGCATCTTCTTCCTATGCACCGGGCTTTTCTTCCATCTATACCAATGGGAATTCTTGAACGAAGCGCTGTTGTACCACCTCACTCGTGCAGATCCAAGGCACAACTTCTCCATCTACTTCTACCACATCTATCTCCAGTATGGTCACCAGCTTTCCCCGATCGAAAAGCTCATCTCTTTCTTGCCTCAGTCGATCGTGCAACTAGTTCTCATATCAAGCTTCGCCCAAGATCTCCCCTTCTGTTTCTTCCTGCAGACGGTGGCGTTTGTAGCATTCAACAAGGTAATCACAGCGCAGTATTTCGTCTGGTTCTTTTGCCTTCTGCCTTTAATCTTGCCGTGGAGCGATATGAAGCTGAGATGGGAAGGGTTGGGTTGTGTCGGGTTGTGGATGGGAGCTCAATTGCATTGGCTTCTGTGGGGTTACTTACTCGAGTTCAAAGGCCAGAATGTATTCCTTCAGCTTTGGATGGCGAGCTTGGTTTTCCTTTTGGCGAATGCTTCCGTGATGACTGTGTTCATCCGACTGCAGAGGTTTTCTCCCATCTTTCTGCAGATCAATGTGACAGATCCCAAAAGCGGAGTCAAATCCGAGTGAACCCGATGTTGATTTGGTGCCAGGAGGCCAGTTGAACCTTTGTAGACAGTACTGTGAAGTTGGGAGGATTTTTCGCCTTCTGCAATATTTCCACTCTCGCAAAGTTGGGCAGTTTGTCCAACGTGTAAACTCATTCTATCACATGTATGTCTTTCTTCCTGTTCAATCCACATCATCAATCACTTCCACATACTTGAGAGACTACGAGGCTGCTGATGTGGCTAGATGCTGATAAAATATCACCATCAGCTGCCCACGTCAGCTCCACAAACGGCACCTCTCCGTACACCTATCTGGTATTTGCAGTGGCAAAACCCAAATCAGTGCATATCTGCTGGATCAGCCGGCCCAATCATATGCATTGAATTCCAAGTGCTGATAGTTCATTGCAATCCGCTTTTGATTTCATATTCAGAATGCAATTGCAGGTTGCTGACGCTGATGATCTTAATTTTTTTTTTTTTGACAAAGGGATCACTTATATTGCTCAACTAATAAAATCGGTTACAAAGAGGGGATACAACATGAGAAAACAAATCAAAAAAGAACAACCTCAACATCTAGAGGAACACACAAACCAACGAGGGGAAGAACAGAACAAGAGAAAGCCAAGCATGATCCAACTAGACAAGGGCATTCTATTCTTGAACCGCAAACCAAAGCATCTGAATCACTCTTTGCAACCTCATTTATCAGAAAAACTCAAAGGAAAGCTTCAGCTCATCCAATACAGCAATGACCATGATGATTGAACATTGCAACACCATATGCCGCCTCCTGGGAGTTGTTCGAAGACGACCCATCACAGTGAATCACCGAGGAGATTACATGGCGGTGGGCAGCACTATACAGGATTGTTCAGAGCTGAAACAAAGAGAGGGAGCCGGCAGCGGAAGCATCCATGACAAACCAGAGAGCAGGGAACACAAAGAGTTGAAATGCCCACAAAAACCACAAGAAAGAAGACCCACCAGCATGAGCCTCACCTGCAGAAACACAAGTGGCACAAGTGCCACTGTGTCACGAGAAGCTTATTAATGGCGGCTGGCGAGACAAAATCAAGCCAACCAGCTGCCAGGATTTACTAGTGTGTCTTTTTCGATAATGGGTTTCTGGGCAGAGTCTTATCCGCCGGAGTTCACAAGCATTTATAGCAGCTGAGAGTCAGATAAGCAAAAACGGTATCTTTAGCGTATCTAATATCCTGTTATTTATCTGCTAACCGTGATAACCACTAAACCACACATCAATAAAGAGATTAACCAAATGTATATATACACATACGTCAACATTGACCGTAAACTAATTAGCTTATCAAACTTAGCCTCAAGAGTGTTAGGTAGGTATTTGTGGTCCAGGACAGTCACCATGGTCAATTATTGAACCAGGTCATCTTATCAAGTTTTTGCGCAGTCGATTTAGGTTTAGATCATATACGAACAAACTCAGGTAAAATAAGCAAATCATTTTAACTGTCAGCAAGTTCTTTTTAGAGCATATTCGGGCTGACCTTGATTGGTCGAATTCAACATCAACCCACTTGGTTGATATACTCGATGTTTAGAACCGACTCGACGATCTCGACAATCACGGACCACACGACCGTTATCCCGTCACTAAAGAAAACTTAACATATTAACATGGAAAAATATTTCTAAATTAAGTCTAAGAAAATTGGAGGGTTTAGTTTCCATTGGCACCATGATGACAATGAATGATCAGGGGAGCTTTGGCAAGGGGCAACTCGATTGAATGGGTGGGCAAAGGAGAAAAAAAAAAGGAAGAGAAGTGTGAAATTGATGTTTGCTGTTGTCAATAGAACTGTGATGATATGTGTGGACAGAATGAATGAATATGCACTATTGCCATCCAACAATGGAATTGGAAAGAGATTTGCAAATGTGCAAACTAGTGAATAACACATCATTCTGTTTAACCAAAGTACCAAACCCCAAAAAAAGAAAAGTCAAGATTGTCATGCTCCCCTAACTCCTGATCTGATCCCTCTGTCTGTCTTCCTCACCAAATGAGCTTTCAGAAAGAGAGAGAGAGAGTTACCACTTTGACAAATCTCCTTGCAATTATAGCAGGACGATTTTGCTGCAAACCCTAATGGAGAGTCTTATCGATCAATTTTCGGCACCTTAATTTGTTATATGATGGTCAGTTGGTCACTAACACAAGTAGTTGTACTTTTCTTGTTTGGCATCTAGTCCATTATATGGCTAACCTCATTGTGGACAGTTCTGGACAGTTATTCATTATTGCAATAAAAATGCGTTTCTTTATGGTGACCGATAATGCTATGAATGTTACTAAATTGGTTAAACTTTTCAATCTACCTTTGTGCCCGATATTGAAATTAATTTTGTTGGTTTTAACTTGAGACCTTTGTTCGAACTATATGGTGGAACCATTGGTCATCTTTGGATCACTTGGTTGTGTGTGATGTATAGGATGGAAGGTCGTAAAGGAGATTTTTCTTTTTCTTTGGAACTAAATAGTCCGTTAGTTGATTTTTCTTTTTCTTTGGTAACAATTTGAAGGTCAAAAATATATACCCGTATCACGGGTAGCAAGATCAAATCATAGTAAATCAAAATGAATGAAATGAAATAGTAAACATATATACTACGGTAATCACTAATCAACAAAATATACTCACTCTTTCTTCTGTAAATATGAAAAGTACAAACTCCTCGACTTTCAGAGAGTAATCAAACACAAAATTATGCGTGATTAGATGATATTGTTTCACCATACATGCTTTGTATTTCATTTTGTTCTTTTTTATACAATGTCCACTTAATAAAGTCAAACTTACCATATCCATATAAAAAAAGGGAAACAAGAACATTCTTCTTACTTGAGAAAAAAAGAAATCAACCAACAATCACAATGTATTGTATATTAAGAGTCAAAGTCAATGTATTTGGAGTTTAGACCAAGTTACTATAATTGAACCAAGATTTATATAATTAAATGTCCGTAATTTTTTTTTCTTAAATGGATAAGTTACAGGCGTGGGAAAAAATCCAAAAGTACCATTGTTAAAAAAAAATTCCAAAAATACCACCCAACCCCAAAAAATTCCAAAAATACCACCTTTTTAAAAAACCACCACCCGACCCTGCGGTTTACACGAAAACCGCTGGGCGGGGGCACGGTTTTCTATGCAAACCGCTGGGCTAAGGGGCAGTTATAAAAACCGGACCAAACTGCTGGGTGGGTCGGCGGTTTGGGCCAAACCGCCACCCCATCCAGCGGTTTGGTCCAAATTTTTTTTTCCGATCAACTCCTAACTTCGGTCGAAACTTCAAACGAACATAACTTTGCACTCGGATTCAATAATGAGAATGAACTAACTGTGATTAAGACAGAAATTTTGATTAAATTAATGTGCCCCTCAAAATCACATTATACTTCTTTTGTCCTAACCAAAGCTTTCAATAATATTTCAAACAAGAAGGAAATTTGTTTAATAATTACGGAGCCTGAATGCAGCTGCAGCGGTTTGGTCCGGTTTTTATAACCGCCCCTTAGCCCAGCGGTTTGCATAGAAAATCGTACCCCCGTCCAGCGGTTTTCGTGTAAACCGCAGGGTCGGGTGGCGGTTTTTGAAAAAGGGTGGTATTTTTTGGAATTTTTTGGGGTTGGGTGGTATTTTTGGATTTTTTTTTTAAACAGTGGTATTTATGGAAAAAAGTCTGATTAAGTAAGGGAAGGAGAATGAGAAACAATACGACGTTCAAAGCTAACACCCATCATATCATCTCTAATAATCGAAGCTAGCCCGGATGGTGGGTGTGCAAGCTCATACATACCATAGGGATAGACGAGACTGTGCTTCGAGAGCCAGTCCGCGACTCTATTCCCTTCCCAGTATGTATGAGTGATGCTAACCAACCAGTCTTGACTAAGCTTCCTGCGAATCGCCGCCAGAATCGTGGAGTGAGGGTGAAGTGGATCATGCCTATTCTTGAGTAATTGAATAGCTAACTTCGAATCAGACTGAACCACAATGACGCGATGCCCACTCCTCTAAGCTATGTCTTGTCCATGAAAGAATGCCCACAGCTCCGCTAGCACAGCCGTTGCGTGCCCAATGTTAGCCACAAAACCACCCAACCAATGTCCATAGGAGTCTCGCAGTAGACCACCAGCTCCTGCATGTCCCGGGTTTCCATTGGAGGCGCCATCAATATTTAAAGCCACCCATCCAAACTGAGGAGCCTTCCAGCTCACCTCGGCTAGAACTCGGTTCGGAGGGTGGTTTCTCGTACCCGGTAGAGCTGCAGCTGCATTCCAGGCTCCGTAATTATTAAACAAATTTCCTTCTTGTTTGAAATATTATTGAAAGCTTTGGTTAGGACAAAAGAAGTATAATGTGATTTTGAGGGGCACATTAATTTAATCAAAATTTCTGTCTTAATCACAGTTAGTTCATTCTCATTATTGAGAAAACCTACATATCCAAACCAAATCGACACACCATTAAAGCATAAATTGATGAGCTGCCGACAACAAAGATACAAAATTATTAATAATAATAATAATAATAATAATAATAAACTGTGAATTATTACTACTTGTTTTTTATAAATTGGGCATTGTCATCATTACTACATTCTAGCCGTATCAAGTAGAAAATCCAAAATCAAATTGTATATAGATACGGTATAGAAACGACTCTTGAAAATTTGATGGCAATTAAGTCTTGGTGTCCAAATTCCACAAGAGAAGTGAGGTGGGTGGTGGTGGTGACGGCGGCGGCGGCGCGGGCTTGTGGGCGGTGACCGGTGATGATGACGGTGGTGGAGCCACAAGGCACAGCAGGTGCGACATCCCATAATTCTACTCTTACCTTTCTTCTTGCAAATTTCTAGACATGAGATTATGAGATTCTTTAGTTTTGAATTTATGTTGGGATTTTTGGCAATGCATAATATGGGAAAGTTTAAGAAATCATGTAGTCTATAAGTTGGGATTGTGATCATTTGTGTAATAATAGAATGCAATATGTTCATTTGCAAGGGTTATGGTGTTAACACTTAACATGTAATCTAACATTGCATGAAAGTCAAATAATATGATTTTTTTCCTTCAAAACACTGAAACAAGAGATGTGGTGTACCGAATTTGTGTGGTTTAGACACTCAAGTGGGCGAAATACGTGCTCACCAAGCGACCTGCTATAGGATTTGAAGATAAATATTCGAGGTGAAAAAAATTTAATGCCTTTATCGGCTTACTTTGGCATAGGACGACAAATCCTTATCCTCAAGCAACAATTAATCTACTCGAATGATTAAGACAAAGACGAAATTGTTGTAACGATATTCGCTAAGAAAGTTACATGAAAAATCTATGGTTGTCAATACATGAATCCATAACCTATTAAATCCAAATCCTTTACCGGCCTACTTGGAATGTCACAGAGAAGAAACCCCGATTCCTATAAATACCAAACAAATCTATTAGTCGAACCATTAAGACATAGACACAATCATCTTAATGATGTCCACCGAGCTGAGTTACACTCCGACGTGATAATTTCCACAACTCGAACATAAAACCTCTCGAGTTCAAATTCGCGCACTCATCACGATGGTCGGAGCATGGAGGGTTAAATTTTTGGGACCCTTGAAGTCTCTTTCATTTTAACCGATTAGTGTGTTCGTGAGTGATTGGGTGAGTGTTGCTTTGTGGGTTAGTCATGATTTGTAGTTATGTGCTAAATTGGATTATATATGTTTTGGACGGACAGCAAAATCCAAAGGGTGGACCAAAAAAGATTTCTCCATCAATAATATTGTGTAGAAAAGAAGGGGATGAAATCATCACTAATTTCTAACCAAACTACAAAAACAAAAAGAAAAGTGGGGGCTGAAAAAGATTAGGGAAGATCATCATCATCATCATCATTCATCAAAGATCATGGCGATGGATGGATCGATCGAGTACGATACAAAGAAGTCCACCACTACAGATTCTCCACCATTACTACGTACTACTTCATCTCTATCCAGTGGCGCCAGAAATTTTACATAAGGGTGTCCTCTTTTAAAAAATAAATTAAATACAAATAATTCTAAAAGAATTAATAAAAAATAAATAATATTTAAATAAGAAATACTTTACTCATATAATTTGAAAAAATTCACAATGTGTTTTCATATTAAAAAATGATTGTAGAACACACTTGGGGGTCAACACTATTAAAAAAAAATTGTCTCTGTATATCATATTAGACAATCATTCACGAACTGATCACATATTCAATTTCTAAACTTGAATTACCCAAACTACGACTTAATTTCTCATACTCAAACTAAAAGATGAGAGTAGGATAATCACTTTTTTAAAATTTAGGGGTGTCCCCGACTATCAATTATATTTTTTTTTGTCAATACGTAAATAACTACCAGGGGTTGGATAATCGTTTTCCCAAAATTTAGGGGTGTCCGGGGACACCCCTAAACACCCGTGGGTCCGCCCCTGTCTCTATCTGCGCTAGTGGGGAATTGTAATGTGGTCAAATCTTTCACACTAAATGAGAGAGATTTGAAGGAGGTAGAGGTAGAGGTAGAGGTTGAGATGCATACCGAAGAGAATTGAACATAGAATCAGGAACTGAATGCACCAAAACAACGCGATATGATTCCATTTAGAGCATCGAATTAGGAATTGCAACATGATCAGATTGAATCATGTATGATTCATCTCAAACTTAAATCAAAATTTTTAAAATAAAACTCGAAGTACTCCAAATTGGGACCTTAAAACTGATTTGGAGCGACCTGATAATAGATTTTGATAGAGAACTAACTGCTAGCATGATCGGTATCAAATCAGCTATACTACGATGGATCCTCGAACTTAGATCCCAGCGATTAACATGAACCATGATTCCTTGAGTCCATGACCCATATCCAAATTCAAGTTACAATAGAACATTGATCCATTCTGAAGTAGATAGAATGTTGGAACCCTTGTTGGGTATGGATACAAAAAGGTTAATTATCATATATATATGGCCTATTTAATTTGAATGTGCATGGAGTATGGACCGATCTCTTTTTTTTTGGTAGAAGACAGGTGCAAACAGCACCCTAGATCATCTCATTAACCTCACGACAACAGGAAATACCCATGTTGTCGTAAAATAACCAATAACAAAGGTTCGGGTCGCTCACATTGAAGAGATGTGAGCCAAAAGAGAGGGAGTGACCCTTGTTCGAAAGGAAATCAGCTGCAAAATTACATTCACGGAATATATGCTTCATTTCAACATTCCATTCCCTACTAAGTAACTCCCCAAAATAATCAGCAATAGCTCCATGGCAGAGATCAGTCTGATCCCTGTTTCTGATGATGTTGAGAGCAGTGGTTGAGTCAAGATTGAGCTCAACTCTTCTGTGGCCGAGCTTCCAAGCCATTTCCAGGCCTTCCACTGCTGCCCTCAACTCGGCTCTTGTGATTGAGCAAGCCCCAAGATTGGAAGAAAACGCCCCTAGACATCTGCCAAGGTGATCTCGAAGAAGTCCACCTGCAGCAGCACGACCTTATGGACCGATCTCTAATGATGTGCAATGCCTTGAAAACAAGTATTTTTTATATATATAATATCTCATTTGATTGAGTAGAACTTACTCCTTTCCTAGTACATTGATAATAGCAGAAATATATATAACAATTATCTATTTATATATATGTTTATTCTACAAGCAAAGGTTGTCTGTCTGCAGGTATAAAACAAGGACACCTTCATGCGTTTCTGTGGAAGGAATCTTTTGCTATTTACCACAAATATTGTGATTTTTTTATCAAATTACCACAGAAATAAAAAGGTTTAATCATGAACTTTTTTTTCACCACATACCAAAGAGGAGTAGCAAACCCCAAAAAAAGAAACATATCCCTTTCATGTGTCCCCAACTGGGGCTATGCATATCCTTTTTATGCATCATTTATCATCACACAAATTTTATCTTTTTACTTTTGCTATTTTCTAAAATTATTTATCTTCTCAAGGCATCCCTTGCAAACTTGTATTATGTTTTTCGAGTTTTATACCTAGAAGATTATATACTTTTATCCATCAAAATCATTTTATATATACTTTTCGCTTATTCTTGATCGACCCTTATTCACATTGACTAGGGGTGGACATTCGGTCGGTTCGGTTAAAATCGAACCGAAATTGTGAAGCTACTTGTATTTTATCACTTTTAAATTATTTTTCACCCCTAATATAAACAATAAATATCAATTATATGCATCATCAATGATAAAATCAAATTTTTCAACACATAAGTCATAAAACATTTCAAATATTTAAGTCTAAAAACAACTACAAACATAAAAATCCATCATTTGGAGCTTGCAATTATAGTATTTCGGTTTTTCGGTCGGAAATTTGGAAATTCGGTTCGGTTGAAAGAACCTTGGTTTCCGAACTATCCATATTTTCCTTCCGAATTCCAAACCGAATAGCATTAATTCGGTTTCGGTTTGGTTTAATTTGGTTTCGGTTCGGTTCCATCACATGTCTGAATTGTTTCTCTTCCTTTCATGACCGAACTGATTGCACTTGCATCACGGTACAACTAAATCACACCACATAAACACAAAATAAGGAACAATATTACATTCAATATATCGTTAAATTGTGTTTGCAAGATTCCTTTGTCACACAAGATCTTGTACAAAAGATACTAAATAAGAGAGACAGATCTCGATATTTGAACTCACTCTTCCACAAGATCTTGTGTAACACTCTTACTCTTGGATTCAGGTTGAAAGTTTTTAATTCAAACGATTGAACCATCAACCTCACCTGAAAATGATCTCATATTTGAAGTCACCCAACCCACAAAAATTCCTTCAAATATAACCATTCACACCAATAGAAAAAGGTTAAAATAATAAAATACAAGCCGTTACCAGCTTTTCGGATAGAATATGCAGTCCACTAGGGCTATAAAAAAAAGTTTCTTTAATACATTTTTCTTTTTCTCCTTCTACCACAACAACAAAAGAAAAATTAATACGAAGCTTGGAATTTCTACTTGACCATATGAAAAACTTTAAGAACACTTTAGCAACTTACTTACCCACCCATGTGACATACGGCTTTAAACCCCAAAAATAATCCATAATCAAGTTTATTTAAATCGTTGTTAAGCCATCACATGCTTGTTTACTTACAGAAAAGAATGGAATTATTATAAATATAATCAAGCTGATATACGTACGAACCCTTTTTCCTTATTATTAAAGAATTCACCACCCGACTATATGTTTGAATGGAAACTGCAGTAAACAAGGCATGCATGTCAGTCAGGCAACACCAAAACCATAACCCACACAGATTAATCAAACATTAAACTCCAAGGTAATATTATTATTATCAAAGTACGCAGAGCAAGAAAAGAATGGAGAGTCCACAGAATTTGCAGAGGAATAACATAAAAGAGAGTGTCGTGTAAAGACTAAAGACAACAGAGATCAAAGAACTAAACATTTAATTATTATCACCGTTGTTGCGATGGAAAGTGACGACAATACATGAAAATCAAGCTACACAGATTTATATGGTTCACTAACACGACATGTTAACTAATTAGCGGAGATATAAAGAGATCAATTTTACTATACTAATATGCATAGGACTAAATTGCATGCTCTTTAAAACTTAAATGCTTACGCTTTTACGCTTCTAGTTCACCAAAACCCTAATTCCGACTTTAAATCATAGCACCGTTGTTATTATAATATAATATTATTGTCTGGTGTAGTCCTATGCATATTAGGGGTACAAATGAGTTATTAAGGGCACATCATGAATCCAACCATATGGGGGTTAGGGCACAAAAACCATGGCAGCAGCAGCTAGCTAGCTTAGCTGGTTGCAGAAACCAGTGTAGTGGTCTCTTCTCTGGGGAACTTTATTAGTGGAATTCATCAATTGAAGGTCTGAATATATCGAAAACGGGAAATGCCATTGCCAATGAGATAGCTAGGAAGAGGTTGGGGGACTCCTTATTCCCTAGGAAATGGGGAACAATGGAAGTGTAGTGTAGTTTTATGGGCTCAAAGATAGTTGGGATGTGTTCATATTCCTCTTTTTCACCCCCCACGATACTGTCCCCCAATTAGTGCAAGGGAGACTGAGAGTAACATTGGAGGACAATTACAGAAATGGTCACTCAACTTTGAGGCGCCGATAGATCGCGGTTTTTAGTTTGTGCCCTGCTGGTAGATTTTTAATTCAAATTATCTAAGCTTCGTACATCAAATCACTCAAATTATTGAGGAAAAGAAACACGGAGCCTCGTTTTGTTTTGTGGAATCACTCATTGCGCGGGGGGGGGGGGGGGGGGGGGGGGGGGGGGGGGGGGGGATCAAACGTCGCCCCAAGCACATGTGAGTAGCATAAGCGAGTTGCACCAATTGACCATCTAATTAGATACCAGGCTGAGTTTAGGGGCGCTGTGGAAGTTCTTCAGGTGGCGTGGGAGCAAGGACATAGACGTGTTTGAGTGCAGCTCGACTCCTGGGCAATGTGCTGTCCAGCTCATTCAGCAGCCGCAGTCCGTGGACCACCATTGCGGAGCGATCCTTGATCGATTTAGGGGTCTTTTTGTCGAGACCCTGGGAGGTTACTATTGGGAATATTTATCGAGAGGGTAATTGATTGTTGTGCTGATTATTTAGCTAGTAGGGGGCCATGTTCTACCATTTGGCTTCTATGAGGTTGCGAGTTATGATCCGCTACTTTATTATTGGACCATGTATGACTGTCAGACGATTTCCGAACCCCGGTTGATTTTGAATGAAAGGTAAGATGTAGTTGCATCCATTATTAAAAAAAATAATTGAATTAGGGCTAAGTAACCTGTTTCATTTAGGTTGTATAAGTGAAATTAACTTGTCAAGGTCATCTAATATGTGGACATGTATGTGATAGTTTTATTATTAATTGGACAGTTTGTTAAAAAAAATGATAGAGATGTCCGGAACGAGTATTGTGTTAGTTACCTAAAACCTCAATAGTAAGTTTGCTAACTAATTGAAGTTCAGCTATCAATCTGTTTGTCACTCCAAAGACCATTGATGATCATTTGTGTAATTGACCAAAGTGACATATGAGAATGACGAAAAAGCTGGAGAATGATAATTTCCTTGAAGAAATTACCGCTCCACTCGAATTCCACCATGGACATGTAAGGAAAAGGAAAGAAGGAGAAGAATAAGAGGGGATAAAAATGACTTCTCAACTTCTGGGAATCTTTGTCTTCTGATCAACAGACAATGTGCCCGTTTTGAAGCATTAGTACTATTTCAGGTTGTAGTTTTCATTGATAAACTTAAACATACTTGTATTCTTTTTTGTTTTGTTATGGTTCTTAAATTATTATGGCATTTGGTATGGGGGACTATTAGCAATACAGCCAATACTATCATGGTGCCAAGACTTATTAAATTACATAATGTATTAATATAATGACATATGTTCCAAAATGAAACAAAAACAATGAAACACGAGATATCATGTAATATAAAAATCACGAGATAAATTAGTTCTAGTTATTGTCAAAGGACCCCTAAAACGGTTAAATCTCTCATGAAAAGGAACGACAATCGACTCTCATCCCATACAACCATCACACAAAATAATCCCTGTTAGTTCGAGTCTATTATGGTACGAGTTGCTTCATACTTATCAAGTTTAACGAAAAATATCCGACCAAAATACATAAAATTGCATTGAAATAAAATGATATTTATATCCCCTTTATATTATTATTATTTTGTGGAATAAGAAAAAGTAGTGGGTAGCCGAGATACAATTTGAACCCCCAGTCCCTTAGTTATGGCAAAACTAAATCTGATAAAAATGATAATAATAAAATTTTATATAGAAATCATTAGAAATGATAATAATAAAATTTTATATAGAAATCACAATTGATTACATCCAATTTGATCCAATTTCAATAGGTTCTGTTTACAGTAACTTATACAATCCAATACCTTGTAAACCAACAGTTCAACGGCTCAATTTCTTATCAAGAAAAGGAGAGGATTAAGACTCCTAAACAAATCACTTGTTTGTGTCTTTCCTTGCTGGAATATCCAATCCATGAAAAAGATGCATTCATAACCAAAATTAAACAGTGAGTCAAATATATAGTTGATGATGATTTGTCCTTTGAAATTTTTTTTCCATCCCTTCACTTTCTATGAGTCATCATGGACACTCACTCATTCCATCATTCCATGCCCTCTAGAGAACAATAATATTGCTCCAATTTCCATCATCCCCCCTTATTTGAACCATCCACGTCCCCAATTCTTTTTATGTGAATGTACTCAATCAATCCTTTATTTTGGTGGGAGAGTGCATTACTTACTCTACTTATGACAACATTGATGCATAACAAGCCTTTCAAAACCAAAGAGCACCGTTGATGTGACTTGAATCGGACTATCAGCCGCTACGACTGGTAGTCGGGGGTCTCGCTGCCCGGTCAGCGAGTGGGGTCCAGGGGCAACGCCCCGGTGGGGGTGCGGGGGCAATGCCTCCGGCCCGCGGTGTATGAGCTCAATGTTATTTGGGTTAGGGTTCTAGACCTGGTCTGTAACCGTTTCTTTTGCCAGATTGGATTAGGTTTAGACCCACATGGAGAAGTACTATAAATACTTCTCATACTCCTCTGTAATCTGTAATCTCCTCGATATAGTGAAACTGGCTCTCTCTCGCCCGTGGACTAGCTAACACACATCGTGTTAGTGAACCACGTAAATCGTGTGTCTGTGTTTTTTTTATTCTCGCTTTCGTATTCTTGCTTTATCGATTCCGGCGATTTTCCGATCCGTAGCAGCGCGTTTATAACAAGCACGTACCTAAAACCATATGTTCCAGATACATATATCTTGCAGTGATCGTGGTTGGCGTGTCAACAAATGTGTCATTCGTCTCTGGTTTATGATAGTATAAACGAAACGCTTGTTCGACATTCTCTTGAGCATGAGATAGCGAATCTCTGTCATGAGGGCTACTCAAGCACGAAAAAATCAACGAGAAAGGATCTCCTATGTGTCTACACCGATTGATCAATGTCCAAAGAGGATGCACTCGGCCTTCCTTTTGGCCAATGTCTAGTATATACTCATATAAAAGAGGAAATAGATATTATGAGTCCTAAAAAATGAAATCCCTTATAATAGAAGTGACTCAAAAAGAAGTCAGAACGGAGTATTACAACTAAAAATCAAAACGATGTGCACGCAACCATCCTTTTGGCGTTAATATGTAGTTATTGAACAACTACACATTTACGGCAAAAGCAGGAACTTGATAAAAACTTTGGTTAAGAGACTGATTTTATGCATATGATTATGGTCGCTCATTATCATGATTTGTGACGAAAAACTCCAAACATCTTTCAAATGTCTTTTGTTAATTAGAGAGGAACAAATGAAGGGTAAAACGGTCAATCCAAACTTATGACGTCAGTAGGACAGCAACCCGCACTAGCAAGAAAACAACTAACCAATTGTCCAATTCCCCATCTCACAGTGGCATATCGTCGTAATTTCATCTCAACTCCAGCCCCTTTTCCAAAACCTAACCTCCCCCACCTTTCCAAATTAAAATTTTAATTTCAATTTCATTTTTCGTTTTAATTTGGGGGGTCTGCGTTTGTCGTCTCCTGCTTTTATCGTTTGTGGCGCACTTTAACTTAAAGTAAAAAAAATTAAAAAATCACTTCCCTCTCTCTCTCTCTCTCTCTCACTATCTCTGCATCAAAAGGAGAAAGACAGAATATTTAGCATTTAGCAGCAAGAGAGAGCTCTCAAGCTGAGCGAAAGAGAGAAAGAAAGACAGCGAAACAAACCAAAATCCTGAAATCCCCCCATCCTTTTCTTCTGCTTCCACCCCTCAAACTTCCTCACTAGCCAATTTCACCGAGAGTGAAAAATGGAGCAGATTAAGGCCACCTTCAAGCAGGAAGCTTGTGGGATAATTTAGGGCTGGCTCTGTTTTTCAGCTCGAGTGTCCAGCATCCCCTTTTCCGAAGGCGATTCTGAGCTTTCTGGGTTGTGTTTTTGTTCGGGTTTCTAGTTCTTCTTCCATTTTCTGATGGGTTGCCTGAGAAAGATCGTACGGAACTTGGATCCAGAGAGGAAAAGGAGCGGTGGGCTCAGGACTAAGCAGGCGGGAAGAGGGTCGTGTCGTGGTAGTTAGCAGCGAGGAAGAAGAAGAGAAGCAAGTGGGAATGCTGAAAGTTCGTCTCTTTTTA
This sequence comes from Linum trigynum, assembly GCA_964030455.1. Classification (NCBI taxonomy): domain Eukaryota; kingdom Viridiplantae; phylum Streptophyta; class Magnoliopsida; order Malpighiales; family Linaceae; genus Linum; species Linum trigynum. The sequence continues at coordinate 44,926,613 of OZ034820.1, forward strand.
TTCTGGCAAAGTAAATTATTCACTCTAGTTGCTGGTGGTGTAGTCCGATTTAGAGGTTGATAGCTGCTCTGTTTTTTTGGGAAGAAACTAATTCTGGTAGTTGTATTGAGCTGCCATGGGTGTTCTGTTGAGAGAAGTCTTGAGGCTGCTCTGCGGCGTCAATCACTGGTCTTATGCTGTGTTTTGGAAGATTGGCTACCAGAATCCTAAGTAAGTGTGCTGCTTTGAAAGTTGGGTCTTTTTCTAATTTTTACTTCTGCAGTTTTGTTTCATCTGGTTTGTTTGGTTGCTGGGGAAATGGAGGTATATGGAATAAAGCTTAAAAAAAAGTGGAAAGAAAGCAGCTTTTTATGAGTCCTGTGATGATAATTAGAGCTTGCTTTTCATACTTGATGTTCACTCAACTTGGCTAGGCTAAGCAGCTTGTAGTGTTGATTGAACTATGATCCATTTAGGTTCTGTTTAGAATCATTCCAATTTTCTTCTTGGTAGCCGAGAAAATTGAAGGGAAAGCTAGATAAGGTATTATGTGCCCTTTTTTAAATACTTTTTGCGTTCTTAATCCTTTTTTGGTACTTCGATATGGTTGTTAATTAAGTTAAATGGCTGGCTCTACCGCCCATATAGTGGAAGGGGATCTCAGAACCTAAAAAGTATTAGCCATACTTGCCTTTATCTTTTCATATGCTTTCTTAGCCACCAAACTAAGATCTGATTCACATAACAAGGATTCAACTCTTTGACATGTTGCAGAAAAGACTGTAGCTTTAGGTTATATAATAAAATGTGAAACAAAAACCTCTTCTTTGGGGGAAGAAAATACATAATAATTTTCTTTCTGACTTTTTTCTCAGCGACCAAACGGAGATATTCTGTGTTTAGTCATCATCTCTTGTCAAGTAGCTCAATTTTTCAGCCTCTCCCGGGCTGTGCTAGCCTGGCTTCTACCTACAAACATGTTTCAATGATAATTAAAAAAATAAATTAAAAAAATAAATAAGAGAGAAACAAGAAACAAGTCTCTTTAGTTGGGGTATTTTGGTCTTTGAGAGAGATGGTTTCTAGGTCTGATTTGGCTACTGTTGTCTTTATCAATTTTCTCCTCTTTCTACTTCACCAGATTTGTTCTTTACTTTCTTTGTTTTTCTGCCTTTCCCCTTTGGAACTTTGTGTTATGGTTTTATTCCCTTTTGTCTTTAAGAATATTATGTGGAAAAGTGGATTTGGTTTTAACTTTGGCCTGACTGACCCCTCCTCCCTGTTTAGATTGATTTCCTGTAGTTAGATCCACCTCCCACTTTGTGCTTTATTTCTAAATTGGCTGCATTTCTAGTTTCATCAGCGGTGATTATTCTGCAAATAAGTTGTTCTGTGTGTCTTGCTTATAGGTCCCTTAGAAAATGTAGTATAAGAAAATGTAATTATGGTTCTCACTTCTGCTCTCAATCTGCAGGTTGTTAATATGGGAAGATTCGTACCATGACTCTGTATCGTCAAACAAGCCTGTCTCTTCCTTTGGAGAATGGGAAGGTTTTTGTGGTACTGATGCTCAATCCTCAATGCTTGGGCTTCAAACTGGTGGTAGTGGTGTGCATTTTCTTGTAAACAAGATGATGATGGGTAATCAGGTTATCATAGTGGGAGAAGGGTATGCCTTAGTTTTCTTCTTATTCTGACTTCCATCCACATTTCCCTTTTTCAATACAATACAGTTCGGTGAAACTCTTACGAATATGTGACATATTGTGCTTTATGGTGACCAGAATTGTGGGTCGAGCTGCATTTACGGGCAACCATGATTGGATTCTTGCCAACAATTACACAGGACACTCTCATCCTCCGGAGGTAATATTAAGTCACTGTCTTTGTTGTTCCTTTAAGCATGAAATGGTACTGAATAAAGATGGGGCATTTAATATCTGTGGATGGCTATATGTGGTATATATTGGTGCTAATGCTCAGTGTCTAGTACTCGAAATGTAATTCCGTTCATCTTTGTGTCTCCTTCCAGGTTGTTAATGAGATACGCCACCAGTTTTCTGCTGGAATGCAGGTCTTGATAACTTTCAGTTGTTTTGTTACTTTTTCCTGGTAATTTGTGGTATTTTTTATTCCTTAAGAGAATCCTTTTCTTATTTGCAGACTATAGCAGTTATTCCTATTTGTCCTCATGGCGTGGTGCAGCTTGGTTCCTCCTTATCTGTAAGTCTTATTTCTTATTTATTGTGTACTATATAACTCGATAGAAGATCTTTCCCCATGCTAGGTTGTTCAACTGTCTATACTGCTAGTCCAATCTAAGTTGTATCTCATGTGTCTACGTTTGTTTCTCCAGATTTCAGAAAACTCGGGATTTGTGAATAGTGTTAAGAGTTTGATCCTGCGACTAGGATGCGTACCTGGAGCACTTCTGTCTGATAACCATGAAGAAAAGGACTTGACTGGAAGAATTGGGACACCTATTCCTTTCGGACAGCCTATTTCCCCACATTTGTCGAAGGTCCCAACTCCCACTTCTTTGCCGAGTGAAACTTTGAAAATGCAAAGTTTCTCGTCATCGCAATCTTCAAAAGTTCCCTCTCATCCCCAACTTGGACAATGCCAGGATAATCTAAAGTATCCTGCTGCTTCCATAATTTGTGGTCCAAATCTAACTGACGGAGTAGCTCAAGTGATTCCCCCAACTCCTGAACCGTTGTTAAACCACCACCGTGCAGCAAATTTCAGTTCCATGACTGGATTTCATCATCTTACTACTGGTCGTTCTGATACCAGCAACCCTGTGTTACCATTACCGGCACAGCAGATAGTGCTAGAATCTGGTGGCCCATCTCATTTTGGCAATACCAAGAATCCATCTGACAGCTTTTCTTTGATGAGAAGAAAGGGGAATGAAAATCTTAATTCTAGTGGAGTACCTGGGAAGGTACACACTTCAACTCCTTGTTTGTCCATCAATTCATCAAATGTGGGGAGACTTGCTTCAACAACACTGGTGGATCAACTAAGTAATGGTGACAGTGGTATGCTTGGCGATGATTCTGATTGCAGATTCAACCCTGCCACGAATTTTAATCATGGTGGCATTACATCACAAGCAACAATGCAGAAGAAGATGGATAGTGATCTGTTTCAAGCTTTGAACCTGCAGTCAATCCAACTAACTGGGCATCAAAGTGGAAGTCAAAATACAATAACAGTGAACAATGAGTTCACCAATCTATGTGCTGCTCAGCGTACGTCTGGAGATGACTTGTACGATATCTTGGGGGTGGATTTCCGGAATAAGCTATTGGGTGGCGAGTGGAACAATGTGATCACAGATGTGCCTCATCAAAAGTCTGAAACTTTGGTTGAAGATAAGAGAAGTTCTGATTTCTACAGCACTACCTTACCTGCAAGGGGTACTAGTGATCATCTTTTGGAAGCTGTGGTATCTAGGCCTCACTCTAGTGCAAAGCAGAACTCTGGTGATAGCAATTCCAGTAGAACGACCGTGACAAAGGCAAGCAGTCCTTCTGTTCCTAGTGGGCCTCGTATGTATGGCCCGGTTAGTGTGCCTGATTCGGTGAAAACGGAGACTTTTGACATTCCTGGAAGAGGTAGAACATCAATGGATGACATGATAAGTTGTTCTCAGACGACTTCAGTTTATGGATCTCAGCTGAGTTCACTTGGTAGCCATAGTGGGAGGCGGGACAATAGTGTATCAACAACTGGATTTTCGAAGAAGAATGAGGAATCAAGCAACAAAGCTAACCGTAAGCGGCTGAAGCCTGGAGAAAATCCTAGGCCTAGGCCCAAAGATCGCCAAATGATTCAAGATCGCGTGAAGGAGTTGCGGGACATTGTACCAAATGGAGCCAAGGTAACTTACTTTCGTTGTTATTATTATCCTTTTACTGCTTTTTGTTTCGTTGCATAACATGGAAATTTGACTCTTTTCTTTGGATGATAATGTGATTTGTTAACAGTGTAGCATTGATGCTCTTCTTGAACGCACCATTAAGCATATGCTTTTCCTGCAAAGTGTTACTAAACATGCCGACAAGCTCAAGCAAACTGCGGAGTCAAAGGTATTTTTTTGTAGCTTATATGTAAATCATTAACTTGAAATGCATGACAAATAGGTGGAAAATAGGGAGTCTAAGGTAATTTGTGGTTCAAACATGCAGTTCATTAAAAAAGATGGCGGAATACACTTAAAGGATAATTTTGAGGGAGGGGCAACATGGGCATTTGAAGTTGGGTCACAGTCTATGGTGTGTCCTATTGTCGTCGAGGATTTGAATCCGCCTCGTCAGATGCTTATCGAGGTAAATTGCTGATTTGGACTTGATCATGCATGGAGGTTTGCACCATTTTTCTGTTATCTGGCTTTTCTGATCATCTCCTTTCTTCTAATTGGCAGATGCTTTGTGAAGAACGAGGTTTCTTTCTGGAAATAGCTGAAATGATTAGAGGAATGGGGTTGACAATTTTGAAAGGCATCATGGAGGCTCGCAATGATAAGATATGGGCTCACTTTGTGGTGGAGGTAAATCTTTTGGATTCTACTAGCTACTTCCATTCCACAAGTTGTTCTGTTCTGAAGTGGCTGAATGAGTTCTTGGTGTGTGCATGGCAGGCAAACAGGGATGTAACGAGGATGGAAATCTTCGTGTCACTAGTTCATCATCTGCAACAAACCATAAAGCTAAGCAGCACACCATCAGCAAATGCCGTGGAGAACAGCAGCGATTTAATGGCGCAGCAGCACGGTTTCGCTCAGGCTGCTGCTTCCATCCCTGCAACCGGTGGGCTCATTAATTTACAGTGAAGAAACTGGGAAATTGTTAAGAGCAAGCGTTGGTCTTCGCTTGCCGTGACTAGCAGGACTTCCGGTCTAAATCTCTCTCGCTCTCTATCGGCGGCTCGTACATTTTGCTTGCTAACCTTCATTGCAGATGCCAATCGCGCGATCAAAACTGCTGTGGCTGATTGATGACTCGATCCTATTAGCGGAGGACGATGATTTGTGACAATGTAGGCGTGAAAGGATGTAGAATTTTGGTTTAGATTGATTGATTTTCATGGTTAATCCTTTTGTAAGCTGGTTTTGTTGGTAAGTGTGAGATATGTATATGAGGGGAACATAGGGTGGTGGTGGGCGGTTTAATGAAGGCGAGTCTTGTTTGGCAGGGACTTTTGCCCTCTTTCTGTTCTGTTGGTTTTTCTTGTAAGTTCTGTTGGTTTTTCTGCAGGTTGACAGTAATGACTAAACACTTGCCATGAGTGATCGAGCAAGGTGATAAGTGACTTGTTACAGAGCTGTCGATTAAACACTCAGTATCGAAATCACGCAAGGTGATAAGAGCATATATCGAGGGAGAAGGGTCCAACCTCTTGCCTCATGAGTCAAGATTACAGAATTAGATTATTGACCACCATGCAAGTTGCAACATGTTTCTTTTTGTGGGTGAGATCATTTTTCTCAAGAAACAAATAATCCTCTTGTCTGCGGTTGACATTCACATGACACATGGGACCAAAAACCGAACCATAATATACTTGGTTTGGTATGGTCTGATCTAAGCTAAGCGTCGATTTGGTGTGGTCCAATACGGACCAACCTGTTGCACAACCCTACTTAGGAGACAACTACATATTTGGGGTTACCATTATAACTGACGAGCCATCATCTTTTGTACCGAGTAGTTGATTATCATCTCGTTATGTGTGATCGTACAAAGCGGCAAAAGAATGGTCGTAGAGTGATAAGCTCGATCTATTTCCGAAGAAAAAGTGAACCTTAAGTCGAAGAGGAAATGTTAATGGGACTAGCTAGTAGATCGAGCATCGGATGCCATTAGTTCATTCCCAATTCACCAGCTATATATACATCTAACATCTTCAAGAACTGGAAATGCCCGACAATATGCGCATCCCAGCTGCTTCAATTCTTAGCGGTCTGCATTCCATCAAAACTGCCGTATTTGGTAACAACTGATCTCCCCCTCACATGCTGTATATAAACCATATATATGTAGTTTCGTGGATATGACTCGATTCCTAGAACATTAAGGCATGCAACAGAAAAAGCAACATCTTTTCTCGTCTTTCCCTTCGACAGTCTTATCATATGTTGTTTGTTGCTGCAGAGAATCATATTCCAGATTGCATGATCAAAACCCCCAGAATTCACAATCACGTATGCTATCAGCTAGCTAGCTCTCTTCCATCGTCTTAAACTACTCCCACACCCACCACTGAAATCTACGTAATGGATCTTATACCATTTACTAACAGTTGCGACGACGCTGCTCTCTACTCGATTGCATTATGTGCAGAGAAATCTGGAAAAAGCAGAGGATGGCGTTTCCCGACAATGTCAGAAACAGGGGAAAGGATCGTAGGAAGCCCCGAAAACTAGATCAACCGGGCTAATATATATCCATGAAAGGACGTGCATGGACGGACGAGAATGAAACTGAGACTTCAATTTGCTGGACGAATCATATCTTCGTGCATATGGCCTTTAATTTGTTCCCTCTGTTTCACCTTTCACTTTTCCTGCCTAAGAATCAAATAAACTTGCAAGATGGAATAAGAAGAAACCAAAACACTATATTCATGCAGTCAGGGGAACTCTAGGTTGTCGTGCTAACTTAAGTTTATATGCAAGGAAGTTATTAGGATCTATATGGTTCTTTCCCAAAAATTTGAGTTGGTGGGATGGATCGTTTCTTTACATGTAACTAGTTTTTTGACCCGCGCTTCGCAGCGGTAAGAAACTAATTATATTTAAAAGTTCATCCATTTATTTAATGATTCAACTGAAATTAAATAATTCACAAAATTATCATAGTAGGGTTGTTCCATAAGTTTTATGTAATATCTTAATCATTATGAAATACATAGACCATATGTTTGTTTGAGTGATATATAACTTACCTTAAAGAATATTTGAGAGCTTTATATAATATATTTTTAATTACAAAATTTTTATAGAATAGTGTTACACAAATCTTTTCGTACAGTGTGGTCCAATGGTGAAGTCAACTAAAAACAATATCAAATTAGATTAATTTGTTATGTAAAAAATAACTTACCTAACAAAAACAACAAATTGTGAAGAAAAAATGTTGAATTTGTGAGCTTTATATAGTATATTTGTAATTAAGAATAGTGGTAGATGCAAAAATCTTTTGTACTATGTGATCTAATGATAAAAAGTTTATGATGAAATTAGGAGCATTTTTAGTTACATGACTTTTAAGAATACTGTTACACAAATCTTTCGTACTGTGTTATCCAGTGGTGAAGTCAAGTAAACAGAATTGTCAAATTTGATAAAATTGTTATGTAAAAAAACTACCTTACAAAATTTTGGTATAATGCAAATAATAGAGAAATAATGCTGAATTTGTAAGCTTTATATAATATATTCTTAATTACCTAATTGATATAGAGAAATAATGTTGATATTTGCAAACGGTTTTGTAAAAAAACTAACCTTAAAAACCTTAATGTAATGCAAATAATAAAAAGATTATGATAAAATTGGATGTAGGAGATAAATACATCTCATGAACAGTACACGTGGTAAAAAAATATACTAATTGTCTATTAAAATAAAATAATGTTGATATTTGTAAAAACCTAACCTTAAAAACTTTAATGTAATGCAAATAATAAAAAGCTATTGGATGTAGGAGATAAATACATACTAATTGCCTATTAAAATAAAATAATGTTGATATTTGTAAACGATTTTGTAAAAAAAAACTAACTTTAAAAACCTTAATGTAATGCAAATAATAAAAAAGCTTGTGATAAAATTGGATGTAGGGGATAAATACCTCTCATGAACAGGACATGTGGTAAAGAATATACTAATTACCTATTAAAATATAATAATTGTCTATAATTTCGTATGCTACAGTGCCGCATACTTGCGGCTTTAATATACTAATAATTAGAGCTGGTTTGATTGTAAGGTCATGTGTTCAAAATCCTCACAAGTCACAACTAGGGATGGTAATTTTGCTCATACCCATGGGTTTTTTACTATCCAACCCAATTGAATTGGGTATGAAATCCAAATAGATGGATATAGGTAGATTTTGATGGGTTTGTACTCATACCCATTTACTTGGGTTGGGTTGGGTTAGGTTTATAACAAATGGATTTGGGTTTGCACCCATGCCCATATGCAAATTACAGTTTGGTATTTAAACTTAATATATGCATATTTAGTACCTAAATTTATTTATTTTTGCATATAAGTCATCAAAATATTGATGGAAAATTACATTTTGGTACCTAAATATTTTGGTCTTACATTTTGGTACCTAAACTCTTCAAGTTTTACAAATAGGTCCAATTTTTGCATGTGTAGTTAAAACACCATCAAATAAATGGATATCCATATCCAACCCATACCCATTTAGATTATGGAAGTAATACTCATACCTTACCCAAACCCATTTACAAACCCCCAAACCCATATGCACTTCACCCATACCCAACCCATTATGAATGGATCTACTTGGTTTTGGGTATAATTACCAATGGGTGGGTAATTGACATCCCTACTCACAACCCCCCATAGTAATTGTTGTCTTAAACCCCATGTCATAAACCAACTGATTCCAAAAGCGAACTCATGAGCTTGAAATTTGCACATGCTCGCCATACTGTATTCTTGAAGACAACGGTTAATGTGTAGGGGTGGTGAGGACTTGAACACGTGACCTCAAGGACAAACCAGTTCAAATACCATGTCATAAACCAACTGGTCCAATAACTCGAGTGGTTGAGGAGATGCCCCATATATGATGTATGGTACTTAACCACTTCCTTACATGACATACCTATGCAAACTTCAAACCCATGAGTTGACTTCTCGCCTTACTTTACTCATGGTTGTTTCTTATATCTTCATCATTGTTTCCTTTCTTCCCTTTCCATTTGTTTTGTTGTTTTCTTTCTCGCCACGAGTCAATCCTTTCGAACCGTGCGGAACTTCTTATGTGCCGACTTCTTTCGATTTTGTTCTAGCAATATTTCTTCATCACTATTATAAAGAATCGATACATATATCTCTTCCAATAACTTAGAGTAACTTGTACCGACGGGTTCTTTTTCGACAATGATGATTGTATGCGATGATTAAAAAGTCTATATCCGTACACACTGGCGGATGCAGGGGTGGCAACCCCAGGCCCCGGCCCAGCCCTCCTATGGATCCGTAATTACTATAGTCCTTATGAAATTTTTGATTTTAGACATTCAATCCAGTGTTATTCTATGATAAGATTGGGTTTAACTAGAAACATTATCAAGTTGAACATATTCAAATCACTTTTCTAAAATTAGCCTAGAAATTTTAGCCCCAAAGATTATGCGTCTTAAAAAAACAATGAAACCTAAAATTCTAATAAGTTAAAAACGTAAAAGACTAAAAGAAATATGAGGTTTGTTCCCTTACAAATTTACTAAAGCAGCTGGTGTGCAGGGATGGACACACAATGTAAATTGATTAGTCGATTGATTTATCTAGTGTTGATGTTGCTCGTTTCAACAGCTACTACGAAGAGAAACTTTTTAACAATGAAAGATATGAGAACTATTTGCTCAACAAAATGAGCGATGAATTTCTCGCCGATTGCTCAAGTATTTTATTTGAAAAAGTGTATACTATTAGTATGGATGTAGACTTCATTATTGATGCATTCCCTAAATTAAAATACAGTTGTGTACAATTTACATTGCAAAAAATTATAATTATATTTTTTTACGATTCTAATTTTCTAATGAAATGCGGCCCAGTGCTCTTCTGTGTTCTGGATCCGCCGCTGTCCGTACATGTGAGGTAACAATATTAGAATTGGGCAGATGAGATTAATCCCCGTTTCACATTTGCTTTGCTTAGTGGATAACGGGAAGCTAATTATAGGAAATCCGTGATGGAGGCTGATTAGATTTTAGACTTGCAAGAAATGGGCAGTTATGTTTATGAACATTTTTGCTAGCTAGGTTTTGTTGTTTTCCCCGGCTGGCCGGCGGCTAGCAATAGCATGCATGCATTCTTGCGGCCGTATTCTACGCGTATAAGCTTTTTACTCCTCCACATTATTAGTCTTTCAAGGATATCATCATTGACGTGCGTACGTACGTACGTTCCTTTTCCCGTAGAAATCCAGTTCTTGTGATGGAAAGCAGAAATCCTTCTAATTACCCAAACTGTTGGACAGGCTGGATGCTATGATATTTTAGCCGAATGTGATGGGCAAAAATTTGGGGTTTTAAGGCTGTTTTAGTTTTTTAGTCACTTCGAAAACAGAAATAGCTGTAACCCTGATGACTAAAAATTTATATTTTATATTAAGTAATCCTAACTTATGGATAGTAATATTTATGTTTTTAATTTAAAATATATATATTCATTCACAATAATTGAATACGAACATTTTCGATAAAATTTGAATGAATTCTAAGACACTTTGTTTTTAGTTGAAATGGAAGAAAGTTACATCGAAATGAACTTCGTTCATCAAAATTATCAAGATTTTAAACAATTTCGAAGATGCCTTTTTTTTAGTTGAAATGGAAGAACGTTCCAATTTTTTTTTTTTCAAATAGCAATCGAATGGTTGAAAGTTACTATGAAAGTAATTTCGTTAGTTAAAAGCACTCACAACAACACAAGTATATTCAATTTAAGTACTAAAACAAAGAAAAGGTAAAATAATCTCCACCAGTTTAGCCCCCCTCTTAAAACCCTTCAAAGAAGAGCTAAAATAGACCCCTAAAACCCCTTATAGTCTTTACCCCCCTCCCCCCAATTTGCCTCATGGTTAAAGATCATTTATTGGGCCTAAAAGGGCAAAATGTCCTTTTAGGCCTAGGGTTGTGGATAGCTTTAGGAAGGATGCTAATGAGTTTGAGCTTTTCAGGAGCAAGTTGTTGTTCGACTTGGGGGAAAAAAATATTAACTCGATTATTAATGAGAAGTTTGAGTAAAACCCTTGTTCACCAGTTTGCCAAATCAGCTCGACTCGGTAACTTGTTGATCAACTCGTCAACTGTCTTGTTTTGAGATCATGAAATGTCTCAACATTATGACTAGCGAGCCACCTTGATTGCCGGTTTATGAGAAAATAAATAAATAAAATTTAATTAAATTGGTTTTTTGATAATTCACATATTTGTTAATGATATATCTCTCCCCATGTTTGAGACTTTGGGTATGTAAGCATATATGTCTCATTTATGATTTAAAAGATAAATTATGAATCATAGATTTTTTAGATACTAATTACTATGAAATTACATTATATGAACTAGTAAAAATTGACGAACTAAAAAATATGATACCAATAGAGTATATGAAGATAAGATCACTAAATCACATGTATCATACATGACATACAAATATTAGGGTATTTAATTTATAAATTATATTAGAGTTTAGTTTAAGGGTTCAACTATTTAAAATAAATGAGTTATGAATCCGCTAGACTAGACCACATCATACCAATATACGTTTGAACTTACAACGTACACATGTAGTTATTGGCGTAAAGGTGAAATCCCATATGCTAGTCCACAGCTACAAAGCATTCACTCTGTAACTAAGACTATAAATGAGTCGAGCCGAGTTTTACTTGACTCAGGCACAACTTGTTAATGAACAAGTTAATGTTAAGCTCGACTCTTTTACTAAAATTTTCACCCGTATCTAACTAACTTAGGATTCATAATTTATCTGATAAATTATAAACGAAACTTATTTGCTCAAATAATCAAAGTCTTAAACATCATATGTGATAGATATATAATCTAACAAATTCATGAATTATTAACAAAGTCAACTCATCAGATGTAGATCCATTCACTCATAATTCAATAGTCGAATTGGTTCACTAGTCACAATATCCTGCCAGAGTGCCCGCTCATAAGCTCAAAACAAATAAACTCATAAATTGAACTCAACAAATCACCAAATCAAGTAGACTCCCACGAATCTCACGAGCTGAACAAAACTTGGATGAAACTCAATTGATTAGTAAAAGAATCGAGTTTTCAACAAGGAATTTTCCGAGCCAAACACTGTACAACTCCTTGATTAGTAAATTGAACAAGCTGCAGCAGCTCCATAACAAACGCGCCGGTTCTCCATCACCTTTCCTGCACGAAATCACTTTTTTTTTTTTTCTTTTTTCAATTCCCCGCGGCTGAAATCTCCTTCTGTACTTTCCAAGTACACCCAAACATGGAAAATCTACAAAGAAAAAGAAAAGGAAAGAAGAAACCCAGAACTCTGTCCAATTCTCCCCCACCAAATGGCTTTTCCTCTGCTTATAAATAAGCTTCCCCGCGACCTCCTCTGCTCTCCACAACACCACAAACCCATTCCCCCCAATCATTTTCCTGTCTAATATCTCCACCCCTGTAGTTCATGCGAGTTTCGCTGCAGCAGCCATGGAGATAACGGCAAAATCTAACAAGCTGCAGCGGCTCAAGAAAATGCCGGCGGCGGTCAAGAACAAGTTGGCTGGCGTCATGAATAGCTTGATCGAGCTCGGCAGAGACGACCCGAGAAGAGTGATTCATTCGCTCAAAGTTGGAATAGCCCTCTCTTTCGTCTCTGTTTTCTACTACTACCAGCCGCTCTACGACGATTTCGGCGTCTCCGCAATGTGGGCTGTCATGACCGTCGTCGTCGTCTCTGAATTCTCCGTCGGTAATATATTCGTTTACCCCGATACAAGGAGACGTTAGTGTTGGAGATTTGTAATGGAGAAATTTCTGATTTTTTTTTTTCAGGGGCGACTCTGGGGAAAGGGCTGAACAGGGGAATGGCGACTCTGCTCGCTGGAGCGCTAGGGATTGGAGCCCATCACGTTGCGAATCAATTTGGGCATGCGGGAGAGCCCTTTGTTATTGGGTTCTTCGTTTTTATGTTGGGTACGAACTGTTTGTGAAAATGCCCCAATGAAAATTGACCCCCTCAAGAAGTTCTGAACTAATTAAATGGCTGTGTTTTAACGTGAACCAGCGGCGGTGACGACGTTTGTGAGGTTCATTCCAGGGGTGAAGGCGAGATACGACTATGGACTCTTGATCTTCATCTTGACCTTCTCTTTCGTTTCGGTTTCTGGCTACCGTGACGACGAGATACTGGATGTGGCGCAGAAGAGGGTTTCGACGATCATGATTGGCGCATCTGTATGTGTCATCGTCTCCATTGCTCTGTTTCCTGTTTGGGCTGGTGAGGATCTTCATTACCTCATCGCTCTCAACTTGGAAAAGCTTGGCAACTTTCTTGAAGGTAACACGTTCAATCTCCAAACAGAATTCAGTTCAAGACCCAGAAGAGATTTTGCATATTCAGCAAGAAAAATGAAAGCTTTCTTTCTTTTGGGATGCTTTTACAGGATTTGGAGATGAGTACTTTCAGGATCATGAGTCCAAAGCAGAGGATTTAGCCTCGTCACTGCAAGATTACAGGACCATTCTCAACTCCAAGAACACTGAAGAATCTTTGGTAAGTATCTTTCATTTGAATCAAACTCACAAATTCATCATACTCTATGGACTATGTGAGTGGACTATGATTATGGACTATAACAATGTCATGGGTGCAGGCCAATTTTGCAAGGTGGGAACCATGCCATGGAAGGTTCCAGTTTCGCCATCCATGGAAACTCTACCTCCAAATCGGCACTCTGGCTCGCCAATGCGCCTACAGGATCGAAGCGCTCAACCGCTACCTAACCGCCGAAATCCAGACGCCGGTTTCAGTGAGGGACAAAATCAAGGAACCAGGAACCAAAATGAGCAGAGAATGCGGCAGGGCACTGAAAGAGATGTCCACGGCAATCAAGGCAATGTGCCAGCCCTGTGCAGCCGATGCCCACATCGAGGCTGCGAAAGCCGCAGCCAAAGGGCTCAATTCGCTGCTGAAATCCGGGATATGGGAAGGCATTGATCTGCTTCAGGTGACGCCAGTGGCCACGGTGGCTTCCTTGTTGATCGACGTGGTGAATTGCACTGAGAAAATTGCTGATGCTGTTGCCGAGCTTGCTTCAAAGGCCGAGTTCAAGAGGTTGAGTGATGGTAGTACACCGTCGCCGGAGAAATTGGTCCGGCGAGGTCATGTTGCTATTACGGTTGAGGAGTCTAGTATGAACAATCGAGCGTCGGACGAGTGAGTACTCGAAGAATAATAGTGTAGAGTAACATGAACATGATTTGCTTGATGTCCAAAGGTGAGTTATGTGATAAAGAGACTTTGGATCATGATGGCAATGATATTTGACATGGTTCTGTTGTAACGTAAATAACGATGCAGTATATTTGTACTTGAATATTTTTTCTTCGTATTATCAGAGAAACGACGGTGATTAAATTCCGGTTGTATTGTCCTCCACTTTATTAGGATAAAGCAAAGTTTTATCTCAACAAACATTCGATATATTGGATATTGTTAAACTATGAATATAGAATGGAAAATGGTTGCATAGTTTAACCTCAACCAAGAATTTATAAAAATGAGAAGACACGATACATTTTGTAATAACGCGGATGGTTTTATACGTCTCGTACCAAGGATTATGAATCTATAAAAGGTATGTGTTCGTCCAACATAGAAAACAAATGAAAAAATAGTGTTAACTAGCTATAAAAGGATATAGCAATACATATAGAGTAAACTCGTCAAGAATATGATAGAAATCCCTCTATATAAAAACGTGTGTGAACTCATGATATAACAAAATGGAGATCTCCATTAAGTGTACGAAAATGATGGAGCTATAGCCTCATACTTCTTCTCCAGTTTGCTTGAGGCAGGCAATATGTTTTGGCTGTTTCTCTCTTCATAAGTTGTTGAAAAACAGAATGCCTTGTGTTGATGAATAACTTGGTAAAACTTAATGCTAATTACCTTCTAACAGAGTTGGCATTTAAATGCATGTTTTTTCTATGAATAGGATTCAAATGTGAAATTTAAGATGGATTGAACATTTTTCATTCACATTGTGATTATAGCAACTCTTGACAATTACGCTACATGGTTGCATATGTAAGCTTAACTTATGGTTAATATATGGAGGGTTTCTTGTCGAATTTACCAGACTGTTTGATGTGATTCACTGACGTTTTGTTAGAAGTACTGGACCGACCATAACCTTAACCAAATTACTTATTATGTGGTTGTTAAGTATGTGCTTTAAACCAATCAATAACTCGAATAGCTGAAATTTTTTCCAAAAATTTGAATACCATGTACGTCCTAGTCTTGTAATATGTTGCTTGGATTTGTATGAATTCGGTACTAGGTTGGAATGCTTTTGATGTCCTGATTATTACCAGTTCGATACTTAACTTGTTTAGTTGGATACGAAATTCTGACGCATCTTAATCTAATTTGTAAACAACGTTTACATGGAATCGATCAATGATAAAATTGAGATAAAAGAACTAGAATTCGTAATGCTTTAACATTTTCAACAAAGAAGAGTAGAGAGGGAAGATGGTGAAGATCATGATTCATGAGAAACAAGTTTGGTAAGATATGAGAGGATATAGGAAGTTATATTTAAATTGTTAAACCCCAACTTTTTACCCTGTATTCCTATATCAATGTGAACCCTCTCATCTATCTCGAACAAACCCTAATAATAAGTAATTATGAGATGGGGATGTCTAAGCCATGGGTTTAGGCACCTAATTTTTATCACTTTCGTGTGCCTAATACAAAGTTCAGATATACATATTAGTACTCTTATGTCCTTAGAGAAACTAAACCTAAAACTTACACTTTGTTTAGGTACTTTAGTGAGTGCCCTAGCTAGTCGACGAAATTGCTTGGACATTCAGTAAGTTCTCTAAACTGGAAAAAAGTGGGCTTGTGGAGAGTGCAAACTAACCACAGAAAAATGAACTTGAAGGCAAAAAGAAGAAGAAGGGCAAGTGGTGAAGAGATTAAAGCGTGGGAAAGAGACAACATGGTGGTGGGGCTTGAGTTGTTTCCCACTATGATCGTAAGGACTGAAAATGAAAGGAAGTATAAAGAAGAATTTGAAGACAAAGTTTTGGCATGTTGTTGATAGGTACAAGAAGCTAAGGATTGTGCTAGGGTTCTTATAGGGTAGGCAAATTGGATTATGTTGCATGATTTGTGATCTCGACTATTAGAAATATGTGGGTAGATGTTTCATGTTATCTTGTGCATTTCACGATTGAGATCACTAGAGTTGTTGATGTCAATCCATGTGGATTGCAACTCATATCAACATATTAAGTATATAGAAAATGGAAGGAAAAGTTATAACGTCTTGCTGATAAGTATAACGGGATTTTGCTAGGGTTTTGCTAGGGTGAGTATCATAGAGTTTGATTAGTCGAATGATTCTATTTGTGCTCTAACTCTTGACTATCAGAAGTATGCATATTGATTTTCAGTATATTTTTTTTTATGAATGATGAACTTCATTACCAACAAAAAAAAACATGAGAAAATACAACAAAACGAATTCATATACATACATGAGAACGAAAACCCAAAAAAAGAAGTCGGACAAAGCAACCAGAACTCAAAGAGAACAAACAAAGATTAATATGCGAACTCCTAAGACTGGAGACGAAGTGCTTGACTTTCATAGTTATTTTGTATGTATAACAATTGAGATCCTACAATGATCCGTTAGTAGCGTTCATATTAACTAGATAGAAAGAAGAAAAGTGAGAAATAAATAAACATTCAAACTCTTGATTTATTTAATGATGTAAATGTGAGAGCATATATCATCAACTTTTCATGAATATTCCACCCCACTTATCATAGTAAAGATCCACTTACATATCCATCTTTCTTATAGCCTTTGACTTGTTGTGCTTATCAGGCACTATTTTATTTTTCAAGGGCACCTTGTAACCCTTCTTTTGTGTGTTCACTTTACTTAATTTCCAGCTTATTAATTCTCTTTTTCTCTTTTAATAAGGTGGAACATGCTAACCATCATTATCATCATGGATCGAATATTCACTTTAATTAATTCAGTTTACGTGGAACTGAAGTCAGCAGATAGCACTAACCTAACATTTTGGTGATGATTCAGTCTCTTCAAAACAATATTATATTTCATGTTTACGTAGATTAAAAAAACAAATATTTTAATTAAACAAGCTTTATAAACAATGTTAATAGTAGGGGTGGCTATACGGTCCGGTCCGGTTAAATTGGACCAAATTGATCCGGTCCCAGTCCGGTCTTTTCGAGAATATAAGGACCAAAGATTGGATTGGATACACTCTGGTCTTGATCTGGTCCGGTCTTGACCCGGTCCAGTCCCAATTTGATTTTGATTTTAGATTGTCCCAATTTGATTTTGATTTTAGATTGAGCTTGTGGGGATTTGAGTGTTGGGGTCTCTTATCCGGTCTTTATCCGGGTTTTTTTTACCTTAAATCTAACCCCGAATATGAGAATGGATTGTTTGCTATCTTGTTCCAGTCCGATCCCGATCCGGGTTATATGGTCCGATTTCGGGTAAAACCAAACAGTCCTTGACCAAATTACCAGCCCTAGTTAATAGTAGACAACAAATTCCGTTTTACTTCTTTGTCATACTCACTTGTGTTGGGAATGATACGTTATGTTTGATTTTTTCATACATTTATCGGGTGATTGAGTCTCCCATGGCTAACAATATATGTTAAGCCACCCTTTTGTGCATGTTTTTTCATTAAAAAACAAGACAAAATCATGATCTTCGATTTTGACCCAAATGTTTGAGATGTTATCTATAAAGGATTAAAGCGTTCCAATAATTTGATTCACCTTACAACACTCAAGATCTTATCTATAAATAAAGGAACAAAACTGAAAGAACTACTGGTTCCATCAATTCCTCTACAAAACCAGATCAGGCAAACGAAATGCAACAGAATTTTCCAAGGAATCCGACTCAGTAAGACACCACAGGCATTCAGGCAATCAGTGTTCACCACCCAACCAGTAGAAGCTTCAGAAGAGCCATACGAATATAGAGCCCGTTCTTGGCTTGTCTGAAATACGCAGCTCTAGGATCCAAATCGACATCCACAGTTATCTACATTCCAAACGAAGATTAGATCATCGTCGGCATTAAGAAGGAACATGACAACAGTTATCTACATTCCAAACGAAGATTGTATCATGACCAAAAAGTTCCCAACAGTAATCAGATCATTTGCATTTACCTCGTCAAGCCGTGGGAGAGGGTGCATGACAACAGCATGCTTCTGCATCACATCCAGCACATCACTGTCTACTATATACTTCCCACGAGCTTCTTCATAGAGATCAGTTCTCTCTCCAAAGCGTTCTTTCTGAATTCGAGTTTGATACACGACGTCACATTTGGATGCCACGTCGATTAAGTCGGCGCTCTCTTCCCATTCTACCCCCTCGGATGTTAGATAATCCTTTATGTCGTCCTGAGTAGGGTTTTCAGGTCGAGACAACAAAGATCCAGAGATCAATCATTCTTGTGAAGTGTTTCCAGTTCATAAAAAAGCACTTTCAAGTTCAGTGACATCAATGGTTCAGTTACCTTCATCTTCACCACCTCAGGGGAGACAAAATAGATCTTCACGTCTTTATATTTTGCAAGTAAATATGCAAGTGATCGAACTGTCCTTCCGTTAGCAAGATCTCCCACAAGTGCCACTTTGATACCATCCAATTTGCTGATCTCTCTGTCAATAGTGTAGATATCCAAAAGGGCCTGTGTAGTAGTGATAAAGCTTCAGACTTAATCAAGCATGAATTTTTGCAAGTACTAAGTTCAGAGATTTTGATAGTAACTTCAAGCAAACCCTCAACTATGGAATATAATCAATTTTTCTACCATTAAGTACACCTGAAGTAGAATAGTTGTGAAGCAACACTCTGTCAAATTATACATCGAGTAAGTATGACAACATCATCGCCAGCATGCTATCGGAGTATCTGTATAATCTGTTTCTTTTAGGACTTTATATATATACTATTAAACATGTCTCTGCTGAGTAAATCACACGCATGGATTGATTCCCATAGACAAGTTCTTACATGTGAAGAAAACAACAAAAGCACACATGCAAAAAAAACCTGGGTAGGATGCTGTCCAGGACCATCCCCTGCATTGATGACCGGAATGCTAGCTGTTGCAGCTGCTCTCCTCGTAGCACCACTTTCAAAATGACGCAGCACAATGATATCCGAATACCCTTCAACTGTCCGAATCGTATCTGGAGATATCAAATTCCTGCGCCATAAGTTATCACCAATGCAACCAAAAGCTCAGCTAAAAGATGAACCACACAGTTAAATTGTTACCTTCAAGTGTCTCCCCCTTGGCAGCCGAAGAAAACTCTCTGGCATTCTCGGTCGTCAAAACTTCCCCGCCGAGCCTCTTCATCGCACATTCAAAAGACAGCCGAGTACGAGTAGAAGGCTCGTAAAAAAGGGTAGCCATAATAAACCCCTTGAGAATTTGGCTTCCGGATGGATTCATCTCAATCTCTTCCATCTCCCTAGCAACTTCAAATATAGCATTGAGAGTATCCCTATCAAATTGCTGCGCCTCGATCACATCATCGAGATGGAACTTCTTCCCTAATGTGAACAAAGGACTGATCTTCGTCTCCACGGCACTGCAGCAGCGAGCGGGACCTCTCGTAGTAGTCGACGAAAGCCTACTAGCCTCCATGGACTGTCTTAGCCTAGATGACATAGACAGTGACTTTGCAGACACTGCTTGCTTAGCGGTATAGCACTTTGCAGGATCACCGGCAGCGATTCCATGATCGCTCAACAAGCAGGAAGAGAAGGAAGACGATGTAGCAGCCATCGGTGGATAAACAATGAACAGCACAATGTAACCTGTAAAGAATCATACTTTACTCGTAATACTTCCTAAAGAAACAGAATTCAGGATTCAATTCGGCCAGATATGCAAACCATCTCTACCCAAACTTCTCAACCAAACCATTTAAGAAAGGCAGTGCTTAAAAACAGTCTAATGAAATCGGAACAAAGGGGATTTCGTTATTCTGTGCAATGAATTTTTAATTACAGCGACAAGGAAGCGAGGGAGAGTCTAGATTAGGGGTATTACCTCCGGCGAAGTTCCTTCTATCGAAGGAGACGAAGGTGGTGGTGGAGGAACAAGCGAGCAAAGGCAGCCGGAGGATTTTGCCGGAGAACAGAGAACTGTAACTGCGGCGGAGAAGGCGAAGGAGTGATAGCCGAGTGACGACGGTTACGGTGGAGGAGGCAGAGTAATCTCCTCTGCTGTGGACTCTGATGGAGGGAAGCGGCGGCGGTGGCCGGGGTGAAGGGTTTATGGCGCGGTGCGACTGAGAGTGATGAAAGAAAGGAGTCTCCTACTTTCCTACTACTTGCGACTTACGAGGGAAAGCCGAAGTCCAGCTGTTGAATTTTTTTTCCTCTTTATTTTTTTGGCTTTTTTTATTTAGGGGTATGAACAGTTCTTTCTTCTAAAAAAGTCATATGTGAATATTAGAGTCAATCAAGAATTAGGATTGCCACAAATTGAGGTACTAATCAGACTATCCATTTTCAACACTTCCTCTTCCTCTATGTATCAAGCTTCTTAGTCTTATTCCGATTTTTATAGTGAGCCGTGATTATTACTTCCTATGTACGCGAAAGGAACGTTTGATACTTGTTTGACTTAACTAGGTATCAAATTTTGTTATAGTCCAACTAAAGCATTGAACTCCAAGTAATAGGTAGAATATTAGTATTCTTCCTCAATTCCCCATAAATCCGTTTATGTTTGTCGTTGACTCGTTCATGTGGGCATCCTATTAAGCATACAACTCGCCGCCTTTAATATCATGTGAGTTGAATCTTTGACCGGTCGAGAAGATGACTACCAGGTTAAATTTTTTTGCCTATCATAATGCCACGTCGAAAAATAAACGACAGAAATAGACGAATTTAACCGAAACTAACAAAGAGCGTTGACTACTTTAGTTGTCCTATGTGGAAGGTCAGTCAGTATAGTGTAATAGTGACCAGCTTTGCCTTGGCCAGGGGTTGTTTCAGGGTAAATGTGCTCTGCAGACTGCAGTAAGTTGAGGTTGGTGCAGTGCCATCCAAGACACCTACTTTGCTTACATTCATAGCAGGGGATCCAGAATCTCCTCCATCCTCCATTAATTGCTTGCAAGATCCAAAAGCCGTGCTGCATGCATATGCATGCGAGCCAGGTGTGATCTCTCCGCCGTTTGACCTGGTGGGCAGCGGGAGGACGCTACTGTGCTACCATCGTACGGAACTAAACGCCACCTCTGTACTTCCCCTGCCTTCCATCAATCCTCTGCACCACCTCCAAATGTCAGTACCCAAATGTTCCAATTTTTGCAGTTGGGAGGAATAGTCTTTAAATACACTGACCGCTATATATCTCTCTCTCCGTTAAGGGGAAAGCAATTTCTGGGAGCAAAGCCCGCAGAGGTTCAGAGAAAGAAACAAAAGGAAATGGCAGCTCCAGTTGAGGAAGGCGGGCATGCAGGAAAGAGGGGCTTCGATTGGATCCTCGATTTACCCAGTGGAGCTGCTGCGATTGCAATGCGGGTTAAGGAATTCGGGGAGGAAGATCCCAGGAGAGTGATTCACTCTTTCAAAGTTGGGCTGGCTCTGACAATGGTGTCACTCTTCTACTACTTCAAGCCACTTTACGACGGGTTCGGCGTCAATGCAATTTGGGCTGTTCTCACCGTCGTCGTTGTCTTTGAATTCTCCGTTGGTAAAAGTTCACACCTTTTTTCAAAAACTTTCCGATTGGCGTTTCGAAATTCAAACCTGAAAACACGGTTTTGTCTTTTTTTTGGTGGGTTGCTCTGTTTTTCCTCTGTTTCGTTTGGGGCAAACAGGGGCGACGCTTGGGAAAGGATTGAACAGGATGGCGGCGACATTCGGAGCTGGTGGGCTCGGCATTGGAGCCCATCACTTGGCGAGTCTCTCTGGCCCAACCGGAGAGCCCATTCTAATCGCCGCCTTCGTTTTCATCATAGGTATGTTGCTAAGTGGTTTTTTTTTCTTTGTCGAAAACTTTCCACCGAGAGGTCATGTTTTCGAATTCTTATGACAAATGTCGATATAAAACAATGCATGCAGCTGCGGTGGTGACATTCACCAGGTTCTTTCCCAAGGTGAAGGCGAGATACGACTATGGATTCAACATTTTCATATTGACATTCTCCCTCGTGTCGGTTTCGGGCTACCGAGACAGCCAAGTGTGGACCATGGCGCACGAGAGGCTATCGACCATCATGGTCGGCAGCAGCACCGCCGTGATCGTCTGCGTCGTGGTTTACCCTGTTTGGATTGGGGAGGAGCTCCACAATCTCGTCGTTACCAACATTGAAAACCTTGGTGAGTTCCTGCTAGGGTTTGGAGATCAGTGTTTCAATGCAGAATCCAATAACAATGGCAAGGCCCTTGGTGAATATCATAAATCAGTTCTTACTTCCAAGAGCAATGAAGAAAACATGGTACGTGGATGACTATGGAAGATCAAACATGTTATGTTTCACCTTCCTTCGTCGTCTGTGAATTAACTGACACGTACTGTATTAATGAACCACGTAAATTTGTATATTCTTTACTTTCTTGTGTATGGATTTCACAATCCGTTAGAACATCCACATTTGTCAACTAATGGCATGACATGTAGGCAAATCTGGCGAGATGGGAGCCAGGGCATGGACGGTTTAGGTTGCAGCATCCATGGAAACAGTACCTGAAAATAGGGACACTCACCAGAGAATGTGCTTACAAAGTCGATGCTCTTAGCAGCTACCTCAACCCTCATGTTCAAGTAATAATCTTAAACGACTACAAAAACCCATCTCCGATCAGCTTGCTCACCAGATTAAAAATCCTTGTAGCCTTTTTTTTTTTTTTTTTTTTTGCAGCCTGTTGATGAGATGGGAAACAGAGTCGAGGTGGCATGCAGGGAGCTGAGCACAGAGTGTGGCAGAGCACTGAAGGAATTGGCACTGGCAACCAGGAAAATGAAGAGGCCAAAGCCTGCGGACGCCATGGTTGCGAGCTCCAGCGCTGCAGCGGACAATCTCAAGCTGGTACTGGACACCAGCAAATGGGAACGACAACGTTTGGTCGAGGTGGTGCCAATTGCGGCGCTCGCTGCCGTTCTGTTGGAGATCGCTGAGACTACAGAGAGAATTGCTGATGCCGTTGTTGAGTTGGCTTCCAAGGCTCACTTCAAGAGCACGGACTCTGCCGTCTCGCCGGAGCAACCGAGTCCGCCGCCTGCGGCGGCTCTCCCGGTGTCTAGCGGTGGGGCATGATTGGTTGCTTTGAAGGTGTATGGGTGTGTCTCTGCATCTTGTGCATGAATTTCAGAGTTCTTTGGTGACGAATAAAGTAGATGAACTAATGAAATTTCCTGAGCACAGAGCTACATATTCTAGGATGGGAATGAGTCGGGTTTTTTCAAAATCTAAATGCAACCAATAAGCGTATTCATTGAAAAAATAAGGTAAAATATCCATTGAAATTTGGAAAAGCAAATCCAATCCAATTCAACGGGTATCTACGAATGTATAGACATACGTTCATGAAAATAACTATATATTATTTCTCCAAATACTAATACTGTAACATTATCGAAAATTTCCGCAAAATATATCTTTATAAATATTAAGAACATTCATAAATTGTCCGTACATAAAACTAATATCATCTATAAATTATCCATATTGTTCATGGTAGATACAAAACAAAGTCATGTTTACATTTTTGGGTGCGGGTGGAGGGGAAAGTCGGTTGAATTTTGACAAAATCCACTCCCAACCTATTAATTTCGAAAACGGATAAGACTCACACCCGACTCAAAAATATAAACACTGAGTTGGATCGAATTGAATACCGGTGAATTCGAGTTGAATTGAGATTTCTAATTGTCATTGAGTGCTCCAGAGTCAAAATAGTGACAAAGAAACAAATAATACAAATCTAAGAAGTAAGAATTTAATTATTCTGTTGCAAAAAGATATCCATATCACATTGAGGTCTGAGGAGAAGTAAGGTAACTCCAGAATACAGAAGTCTCACTGTTAAAAGGACCAGCCCAACCCCTTGAGTGCATGAAGTATCAAATTAGGCTTCGCTCAAACGGACCCGATTGGGCCGGGCCGCTTCAATCGGCTCGACAAGTTGAAGCCTAGCCCACGTAATGAAGAAGTAAAATTACAGTCGAGTGTTGACTATGGACTGCTGCCCTTTGACTAGAAACCAAGTTCGAATTTCCGTTATCCAGACATTTCTGGCTGCAAAACTTTCGATACACTCCGCTTCCTTCCATTCCGATCGCCATCATGGCCGCCGCCGACGACGTTACCTCGGCTCCTCCGTCCAACCGCATAGACGTGTTCTGGCACGAAGGAATGCTGAAACACGACGCCGGCACCGGCGTCTTTGACACCGCCGACGACCCAGGCTTCCTCGACGTCTTGGAAAAGCACCCGGAGAACGCCGACAGGATCAAGAACATGGTCTCGATCCTCAAGCGAGGCCCAATCGCTCCTTACATCTCATGGCACCTTGGCAGAGCTGCTCAATTGGAGGAACTCCTCTGCTTCCATACCAGAGGTGCACTCCTAATTCAGGGTTTAACGTTCTTGCTTAGGGTTTAGCAGAATCTTGATTGGTATGGTTTTGTACAGCCCTAACCTTCGGAAATTTGATGTCTTGTTACAGAATATATAAATCAATTGATCAAAGCAGATAAAGAAGGGGGTAAGCAGATGATCTGCGCTGGGACATTCTTGAACCCTGGCTCGTGGGAAGCTGCTCTCCTCGCAGCTGGTACCACACTATCAGCGATGAAGCATATTCTCGATGGAAATGGGAAAGTGGCGTATGCACTGGTTAGGCCGCCGGGGCATCATGCTCAAACCACTCAAGCAGATGGATATTGTTTCCTTAACAATGCTGGTATCGCTGTTCAGACAGCATTGGACTCGGGGTTTGGAAGTGTTGCAGTTATCGACATCGATGTTCATTATGGCAATGGTACTGCGGAGGGGTTCTACTGGACTAATGAAGTGCTTACTATTTCATTGCATATGGATCATGGCTCGTGGGGGCCGTCTCATCCGCAGAGTGGATGTGTTGATGAGGTGGGAGATGAGGAGGGACATGGGTATACCATGAACATTCCTCTGCCGAATGGAACAGGTGACAAGGGGTATCTGCATGCTATGACCGAGCTGGTTGCTCCTGCCGTTAGCCAGTTTGAACCCGACTTGTTGGTTTTCGTGATTGGCCAAGATTCAAGTGCTGTAAGTTCCGTCCTTTTTATAACTTAATTTGCTAGATGGCTCTCAAACTGATCAGTCATATTGGTGCTCAGTGTCATGTGTGGTATGAATGCATAAGCTCTTTTAGGGTTATCTTGTCCATGTCTTTGCAACCTATTGCTGGTGAAAACTTGTTAGAAGGTGAAATTGTCTGGATCGTACTATTTGTCAGAAAGACAGGAAAACTAATGGTCACTGGAAATGTTGTTTCCTGGTGGAATGTTGATTCATGCTTATTCTTGATGGTTTAATTGTTTTTGGTATGGATTGGATCATTGCAATGATAGGCTGTTCGATACATACAAGAACAACCCACTCGCTTCTAGATCAGTAGGTGTAGGTACTTAAGTTCCAGGAACAGTGATGTAAGATATTCGAATTGAGCTACTACAGTAAGCTGGCATATCATTTTGTGTGTAACTCTAGATTCTTCAGTTGTTGGGGCTTGAATGTTGTAGTCTTAAATTTGCCTTCGTAAACTCAGAAATTAACCCTGTAGTTGAATAGACAAATTATCCAATCTTTTTAAACATTCTTTTTCTTCCTTTTCCTTCAACCTAACTCAGTCTGCTTAAATTTGTTTATGATAGGTGAATATTATATTTCCATCATTTACTTGTTCTGTTTTCCTATAACAACAGTGTCGTAAGGATAATTTGCTCAGCAGTGTAAACTTTCGGTAACTGGAACCAAATTTGCTTTGGATTTTTAGTTTGACACCAATGGAAGGCTATGCTTGACAATGGATGGATATCGAGAGATTGGACGGATTGTTCATGGTTTGGCGAATGCACATTGTGGTGGGCGTCTGCTTATTGTTCAAGAAGGTGGATATCACGTCACCTATTCGGCTTATTGTCTCCATGCAACTCTGGAAGGGGTGCTCGACCTTCCAGAACCACTTTTATCTGATCCCATTGCGTACTACCCTGAGGATGAAGCATTTGCTATGAACGTTGTCAATTCAATCAAAAAGTACCAGACAAACGCAACTTTCCCATTTCTCAAGCAAGGTTGACTAGGAGGTGCGTACTATCTATGCTTTTCATCTCATGCCGCCTTCTGTGAAATATAATTGTAGCGAATAATCTCTAGTGTGTTTCTACTTCCAAAAAAGGTTGCATGTTGGCCTACTTAGGCATGGATCTTTTCATGAATTCAGTGAAGCATAGCTTTACAGTTCAGTACTCCTTTTCTGGTAACCAAAGCGAGCGAGTTTATATTTTTAAGATTGTCTCCTGCATACATTCTCCCAAGATTGGTTTGCTAGGAAACTCTTTTACCATCTCTATGCCATCTGAAAATTTTCCGATTGCCGGCCATCAATTTCCATTATAATAAAGATGTGTTAGTTGGTATATTCTACTAGGAGGTTTGGTTAATTAGCACCTCCAGCGGATGAAAGTGTAAGCTGCTATATTATATCACGTTATTCCAGAGAAGCTCATGCTTCTTTCAGTCCTGCATTGTGCTCAAGAACATGAATATCATGCAGTGCACATGAGCTGGTTTGCCATTAGTTGGGAAATGGATTAGGCAGTTCTCATCTATACTTGCCTGCCATATTGATACATCAGAATGTGTGTAGGCAGCATAGTGGAAGGAGGGTTTCTACATTACTTATCTGCCCGAATCTCCATGTTCTTTCCTCATTTAATCTCTTATCTTATGTCAGTGTATGCTGTTTTGTGCATGTTCCAGGCAACTTGCTCGGTTCTCACCTGAGGAGGGCAAAGTGTTTTTCACCCCATCAATGAGGTGAGAGGTTTGGTGCTTTCTCATCCAGATCCAACCTTGATACATAAATTCCAAATGTCTGAGTTGCAGGCTTGTAAGAGATATGATGATGAGTGATAGGTAGACGAAAACTGGTCCCCTAGTCAGTAAAAAAAAAAACAGCTCAAGATATACATAGTTATTATGGTTTGTGAAATCAGAAATGTATCATTCTGTCAGTGGGTTGTGATGAATGCAAGGGCTCTGCTGCCTTTTTTACAAAGACCTTACAATTGTTGCATTATCAGGTGGAGTGGTTGTGTGGCATATGAACCTTATGAATGCCCTATGTACCTGACCACCACGGCAATCTGTTCATTTATTCTCCATCTTTTGTTGTGGAAAGTATGATCGATGGTAATGAGAAAAAACTTTCGAGAATTTTTGGTTCTTCCTTGGTGTAAATATTCTTAATCACTGTCTTTACTGATTAACTCATGTTCATTCTCATGAGCACTTCTCATTATTGTAATATTGTTCAATAAGTCACAATGGCTTAAAAATCAAGAATTGTGTCGGTCCTGGTATGCATTACGGTTCTCGAATCTGAATTAGTTCGGGTTTTGTCAGTTTGTTTACACGAGTCGAAATTAATTTGATCCTCGTAAATGAGGTCGGGCATTGTGTGGAGTACTATATGGATTAGGTGAATTTTGGTTTCATATATTAATTTATTACAACTCGGGTTTAGTTTACGCTAAAATCACAGGTCAAATGAAGATTGCATTCCAACTTGAACAAGATTTTATGAATAATTTGAGCTATGCGTTTTTATGATTAATTTGAGCAAAACTGAAACCGGATTCCCAGCCCAAAAACAACAAAGCATCTGTGGGAAACAGAACAAAAACCAGAAACGAAGCTGAAGATTGTTCTTCATCCCCCTTTACCTTTTGCCACTTTTCTTTTCTCTGCTCACGAATATTTTCCCTTTCCTTTTTTCCTTTGGTGCAGATGGCGGGTCCTTCACTCTTTTATGTGTGTCCCTCTGTCATCAAGTGCCCCTTTTTAACAGTTATCAGTAGCACAAGAACGTGCTGATCTCCTTGAATAGTGGAGGGTCTTTTTCAGTGGATGGGCAGCAGCATATTACTACTGCTAGCAAAATAGAGAAGTTAGCTCAGCTAATTGACTTGACCCACTTGTTAGTATGATTGCTCTCGACAGCTTTTTTACCCATTTGATTAGTTTTACCTGGTCGTTGGTGCTGTCCTCGAGATGAAGAAGAGGGATTGCTTCCTTTCTCGTTGAACTTATGGTGTGTTTTAGTTACAGACATGATTGACAATTAGCATACTCTCATCATTGATGGGAAAAAAGAGAGAGGAAAGGCTGGTCAGACTCTAAAGCTTATGGCCTGGATCATAAGCAATGAGTGGTTGTTCAGAACAGAGAAGAACAGCCGATCACACCATTGGAAGTCTTGTATCATAAGTCTCATACAATCTTCATCTTCTGAACTTTTTTCTAAGCTAGAATCATAACCAGAAAGGTGTGGTATGGTGGTTGACATTCTCGTCCTATAATCATGAAATTGAGGATGGATTTGATCCTTGTTCATGGGAATAAACCTCACCATGTGACCAACCATTTACCGCTTCTCGCGAACACCCGTAACGAAGGGGTGGTCACTGTTGTCGATGGTGGAGGTCAGATGTCGTAATTCTTTTGTTCGTGACAAGACGTGCATAAAGAAGAGAAGTGTGCAATCAATATTATCCAAGCATTACCCGATTGAACTCTAGTTTCTAGAATGTCGATGAAAGTCTAATCCACGTTCATATGACTACCTTCATATTGAAATGCTCGACGTGATGCCTATATGGCAAAAATAAGTGATCTGTTATCGATTTTGTATCAGAAAAATTAATCTGTAACATAGTTTATTGGTCTATGACCATATTGAATAACATCAAACATTTAAATGATAATACATCAAGAGTTACCCCTAACACAATTGTCCACCTCTAGGACAGAAATTGACATTGATACTCTTCTCTTGGTATGAAAGCCATGGTATGAACTACCAATTTCTCGTACCTGCCCTTATCAAATGGGGTCAAAAGATCCTCTCTTTTTCCTCCCCGAAAGAAATCTGCTGACTGCTGCAGAAGTGAACCAGTCCAGAACAGAAACTCTCCTTTCTAGGAATTTGGGAATTGCTGTTTTTGTATTAGATCAATCGAATGTGGAATTCTTTCTCCCAATAACCCAGAACAGAATTAACACATTCTACAATAGAAAAATCAAACTTCCTCTGTCGGTTCCAGTCCCACAGAAAGAAAGTCCAAAAAGGGTCTCTGTCTGTTGCCCCCTAATTTGTTTAGTTTTTGCAGCAAAAGAACAAAATGGGCACTGTTAATCACAGTCTCTTGCTGCTGGGGCCTCGCCATAGCTTTTGGATTCTTGTACAGAGAAAGATGGTACCAAAATATGGTCCACAAAAAAATGATTCCGCGGAATCGTCGGCAGAGTCCTGCCGTCTAACGAACCCTACACACCTTTCATAGTCAAAATGAGGCTGCTCGCGGTGTAGAGGGTTATTGTGCTAACAAGGAGGATCGAATGTACGAGCTGATATCGTTCGATTGTGTACTAATACGCTCTCTGTCATTAGATT
This sequence comes from Linum trigynum, assembly GCA_964030455.1. NCBI lineage: Eukaryota > Viridiplantae > Streptophyta > Magnoliopsida > Malpighiales > Linaceae > Linum > Linum trigynum. The sequence continues at coordinate 44,956,383 of OZ034820.1, forward strand.
ATTACGGTAATGTAAATGTACTGATTTTTTTGGTGAGTGAAAACGTTTGTGTTGGCAACTAGACGGTGCAGGTAAGTACATCAGTTCACTCGAAATTGAATTCGATCATTGTTCTTGAACATGATTGTTGAATCGGTGGATTTACGCACGTGCTTACGCATTCCCGACATTCACTAAGTAATAAGGTTTTGGTGCAAGCTTGTTTACCCATTGAAGAAATCCTCTTTTTTTCTTCTTACCACCTCCCTCTTTTTCTTCTCTTTTGTTGTGGTGGATAAGAAGTTTGTTGCTACCTACTCACCAATTGCCACGCTAGTAAGATATTGACCAGTGTGCCAACTCAACAAAGAATGTCGGTCTGGTTTTTGGAACCTTCGGTGTGGTTGTGGTTGGACCAAAGTAAACCGGGTCAGAACCAATGCGAAAAGGCAAACTGTAGGCTGTATAAGCGAACTGCATTAGTTAACTAACTTTCATTTCTGGCAAACAATTGTAAATGCAATAAAATTTTGGCCATCAACCATAAATACGGTTTTCAAATTGGAATCTAAATCTGAAAAAATTGAAGGGCTTCTCTTCTCTATTAACAATCAACCAACTTCATTAATCCATCCACGTGCTACAGTAATGGTTGGGGATATATGCAAGTTGTAACGACCATGAACATGCATCTTTTCATTTATTCGATTGGATTTTGGATTCATGTATCTAATAATATTTTTCGTTATAATAGAATGAACCGTGCAATTAACAACGAATCGTTCCAATAAAACAAAAGAAACAAGAAAAGAATCTTATATTCACAATATTACCAAAAACAAAATATTTTGACAATATAAAATTATTATTATTCTCCCTTGTTTTCCTAATGATATCATTGATAGATTTTTTCTTTACTGCCGGATTTCCCGTTTAATTCTAGTTTTTTTATATAAAAAGTCAGAAAGCTCGTTAATCGGATTATGGAATCAAAATCTAAAGAAATTGAAGAACTTCTCTTCTCTACTAATCATCCAAATGCTACAATAATATATAGTTGGGGAATTTGTAAGTTGTAACGGTCATGGGCATGCATATTTCCATTCATCCTTTTTGGGATTCATGAATCTTATTCACAATATTTTCGTTATAATAAAATGAATCGCACTACTAACAACGAATCAAACCAATATACCAGAAGAGACAAAACATAAAACGGGAAAAGATATCTTATTCACAATATTACCAAAACAACATTTTTTCACAAACTATAAAATTATTATTATGCTCCCTTATTTCCCAATGGTATTATTTAAAGAATTCTTATCATCTTTCCCTTTCTTCTTCGTATTCCCTGCCCGATTTTCCGTTTAATTTAGTTTTTTTAAATCAAAAGTTATAAGACTCGTTCATCAATTTATGGAATGACCATAGCTAATTACACATACCCATAATCATTTCACTTTCGAGCTCCCATATTGATTGTCATCAAGATACTTAGGGTTTTTGCCGACTTAGAAGCGCGATCGTATAGACAACGTAAATTTCTATTTTAATAGGTTATAAGTATAAACTTTTCGTTAGGATGAACCAATCAACTCGATTGAACATTGTGACAGTCAGTGTAACCTATTGTCCGTCTACCCGGTTTGGAAGAAATTAAGAAAATAATATAATCTTCCACCGTCACTACTACTCATTACCGCTCATGAAGAGAGAGTCAAAGGAGGAGGCAACAATGGCAATCCAAGGAACCGAGGGTGGCCCCACCGTACTAAAAATGGTGGATGGGTACTGCGGTCATTTCATCCACCAACCGAAAACTCGTCCAAAGCAGACAAAAAGGAAAAGGATCAAGCACAGAACAGTCGAATGAGTCGATAAATCTAGTGAGAGAAAAGGGAGGTGAGAGAGAGAGAGAGAGAGTGCAGCCGAAGGAAGGAGAAGAACAGGAGGAGTGACACTCATCAATGCAAAAGAATGGAGCTCTCGAGAAAATCTCTCCCTTTTCCCTCCCTCTCTCGATCAATCCAACCCCTCGCAATCATAATCGGCTTCTTCAATCCAAACCCCTGAAAATTTAGGACCAAATTCATCTCCTTTTTTTCGGCCACAAATTCCTCTCCGTCGTCGCTCGCCGCTTCAGTTTCTGTATACATTTACGTGTAAATTTCACTGACTCTGTCTCTGGACACCTGTCTCGCCATCTGGGATTCGCTTTTCATGCCGCCCAGGCCCCAAAGTTTCAGTCTTTTCCTGTAATTCGGAGCTACATTGTGAACCCAAGGGGAAGAAAAGGGGGGGGAAAAAAGAATTTGACTGTCGGCAATGGCGGAAAGTGGGAATGTGAGCCGGCTGAGAGTTGGGTTGGTGTTGATTCTGTGTTTCCTGAAATGGGTTCACGCCGTTACGGATCCTAACGACTTCGAAGTGTTGATGGATTTCAAGAAGGGGCTGGAAAACCCAGAGCTCCTCCGGTGGCCGGAGGAAGGCGACGATGACCCGTGTGGCCCGCCTCTGTGGCCCCACGTGTTCTGTTCCGACGGGAGGGTGACCCAGATTCAGGTCCAGAACATGAGCCTCGCCGGTTCTCTGCCGGAGAATTTCAACCAGCTCACCAAGCTCTACAACTTGGGCCTCCAGAAGAACAATTTCACCGGCAAGCTGCCTACTTTCAGTGGTTTATCCGAATTGCAATACGCCTTCTTGGATTTCAACCATTTCGACACGATCCCTTCTGATTTCTTCGACGGGTTAACCAGCATTCGAGTTCTTTCGTTGGATTATAACCCTTTGAACCACACCGCCGGATGGTCTTTCCCGGCTGCCTTGGAAGGTTCCAGTCAGTTGACCAATCTGTCCATTTCCAGCTGCAACTTGGTCGGTCCGTTGCCTGATTTTCTAGGCAAATTGCCGCTTCTGAACTCTCTGAGGCTTTCTTACAACCAGTTGGTAGGTGAAATCCCTGCGAATTTCGGTCAGTCCTCGATGACGGTTCTGTGGCTGAATAACCAGGAGGGAGGGGGGTTGAGTGGTACATTGGATGTTGTTGGTGAAATGACTTCATTAACAGAACTCTGGCTTCAGGGGAATTCTTTCACTGGGATTATTCCTGATAGTATTGGAGGTCTTGTATTGTTGAAAAAGCTCAATCTCAATGGAAACAAGCTAGCTGGTGTGATTCCTCAAGGATTGGCTGATCTTGAGCTTGATGACTTGGACTTGAACAACAATCACTTCATGGGTCCAATCCCAAAGTTCAAGGCAAGCAAGGTCAGTTATGCTTCCAATTCATTTTGTCAATCTAAACCAGGGCTCTCATGTGCTGAGCAAGTCAATGTACTGTTAGATTTTGTTGCTGATTTGAATTATCCTGTGAGTATTGCTTCTGAATGGTCTGGCAATGATCCATGTGGAGTGCCATGGCCCGGATTGAACTGCGATGCTAACTCGAAAGTCTCTGTGATCAACTTGCCTAGACGGAATCTAACCGGTACACTCAGCCCTTCTCTAGCTAAGCTTACTTCATTGCTTCATGTCAATCTACAAGGAAACAATATAACCGGTTCGATTCCTGAAAATTTCACTAGTTTGGAGGCCTTAAGAGTGCTGGATGTTAGTGGCAACAATCTAAGCCCTCCGTTGCCCAAATTCCATGATGGTGTTAAGCTTGTCATTGATGGAAACCCTCTTCTGGTCAATCAAGGTCACCCTCTTTCACCCCCTAGTGGTACTCCACTTCCTCCAAGTTCACAAACCACTCCATCTGGGAGGAAGCCAATTATAAGCTCACCACCATCGTCTTCTAGTGTGCCAACTTCAGCCAACTCAACTGTCCGTGCGAAGGAAAGATCTAAAGGCAACAAACTGGTAATCATAGCCGGCATTGTGGCAGGTTCACTATTGATTCTCTTGGTGATTGGTTTGTGTATATATTTAAGCTGTATGAAGAGGAAGAAAGCAGCAGGGGCCTCGAGCTTGTTTGTAGTTCACCCTAGGGATCCATATGACCCCGAACGTAATTTGAAGATTGCAGTCGCAAGTAACTATACTGGGACACTTTCCAACACTTCATTGAGTAGTGGTACAACCGAAGGCTCTCGCACGATGGACTCTGGAGGCATGGTGTTATCGGTCCAAGTTCTTAAGAAGGTGACCAATGACTTTGACCCAGAGAATGAGCTTGGCCGCGGAGGATTTGGAACAGTCTATAAAGGTCAACTAGAAGATGGGACGATGATCGCTGTCAAGAGAATGGAGGCTGGTGTTGTCAACAGCAAAGCACTTGGTGAGTTCGAAGCTGAGATAGCTGTTCTTTCTAAAGCTCGCCATCGCCATTTAGTCTCGCTTTTGGGGTATGCTATCGAAGGATGCGAGAGGCTACTTGTGTATGAGTATATGTCTCAGGGTGCTCTGAGTAGACATCTTTTTCAATGGAAGAAGTTTAACTTGGATCCTCTTTCTTGGACGAGAAGATTGAGCATTGCCCTTGATGTTGCTAGAGGAATGGAGTACCTTCATAGCATGGCTAGGGAGACATTTATTCATCGAGATCTCAAGTCGTCCAACATTCTTCTGGGGGAGGATTTTCGTGCTAAGGTCTCGGATTTTGGGTTGGTGAAGCTTGCTCAGAATGGACATGATTCTGTTGCTACTAAGCTCGCTGGCACGTTTGGATATCTTGCTCCTGAATATGCTGGTAAGTATCGCACTTACTCTATCTATGAACAGTTACAACCTTATGCTTCAAGAGGTTTAATGGTACATTATATAATCCCTGTAGTGTGCCGTTTTCACTGTGTTGTTTATCCATTTCTTAGTTCAGCAATTGAAGATTCCATCCAATTAGTTATAGTTGGAATTTCACGTTTCTCCTCAATGTTACTCTTAAATCTCATTTATCCTTCCATTGCAATGCATCTCTCATTTCGAATTTAATGAGACCAAGATTAATAGAATAGTGGACTGATTGAGGGGCGAAATATGGCTCTTCAGCATAAATGACATGAGTTAGCTAGAACGTGCTCACTGAGCATTGGACCGCCCTGTCAGTAACGGATTTGGACTGAAATCTTTAACACAGGCTAGAGAACAGATGAGATACATAGTAGATATGCGCCTTGGTGGAAATCTTGTACTGAAAACTCGTAATTGTTAAAATAACATGGGATTCAAAATACTTTGACATGATTTGGACTGTGTTACTTGAATGACAAGCTATTGTTTTAATATTTATCTATATGCAAGGAACCCGTAATTTCTTCCAATTCCTAGTAACCTGACATTCTGCTGTTGCAGTAACTGGAAAAATCACAACAAAATCCGACGTGTTCAGCTATGGAGTGGTGCTGATGGAGCTCCTGACGGGGCTAACAGCGCTGAACGACGAGCGTGCTGAGGAAACCCGGTACCTGCCAGACTGGTTTCACCACATCAGATCAGACCGAGACAAGATGATGAACGCCATCGACACATCGCTCGAGAAGACGGAAGAAACAATCGAGAGCATAGCGATCGTCGTCGAGCTGGCAGGCCACTGTGCTGCGAGAGAGCCTAGCCAGAGGCCCGACATGAGTCACGCGGTGAATGTTCTTGCACCGCTGGTGGAGAAATGGAAGCCAGCCGAGGACATCTCTCAGAACTTCGCGGGCATGGATCTCCATGCTCCCCTGATGCAGATACTGAAAGTTTGGCATGATAAAGGCACGACGAACTCCTCGGACGCTTCTTCAACTTCGGTGAGTTATGGTGGTGATAGCAAGAGCAGCCACTCGGCTGGTGCTACTTGGTGTCCTGACTCCTTCAATTCTGGTAATTGTCGATAAGCCGTTGGATTATCCGATGATCCAGTTTGAGCTATGATCACGTCAATATCTCGTTGTACCGGGTATGTTACAAGGTTTTTGAGGAGGATTTGGGGAAGGGGACATTTTGGTTTTGTTGTGTTTCTTGCAGGTGGCAAGAAACAGAAATGGTGGTTATGTAGATAGGTAGTAACTAGACAGCCCGTTGATGTTTATTGCATTGTTTTCGTTTTCGCAGGTTGAGTTGGCTGGTTTACTTTCATAACAACTTCCTTGAAGGTGATTGAATTCGACTTGTTTTTTCTTTGTTTCCCTAGTGGTAATTTCTGGTCTCTTCATTAGGGCTAAGACGATAGAGATTTTTCAGAGTGTCAATCTGATTTGGGAGATGGTCTTATAAAGTTTTACTAATTTGGAAAATGGGTTTTAGGAAGACAGTTCTATAGGTTGTTTTGTTTAGTGGCGGAGACACAATGTGAGTGATGAGGCTGAAAAATTTAAGTTTTGAAGGGAGGAGATAAAGCGTTACCAAATTAATTGACCACAAAATTTTCCTGTATTTCTAAGGCCTATATGGATTTTGAGAGCTTTACTCCGTCATTACCTGATCTTTGGACAACTGGTTAGATTTAACTGAGCTTCACTCGCCTCGAAGCAACACATTGTTTGGTTAATGCGCTTGAAAATATGTCATATCTACTACAAAGCCAATTTGGTTAAACATGTCGCACGCCAACGGCCCAAACCTCAGTTGGTGTCCATTTCGATGATAGTTTTCAGTACTACACTTGCCTATGAGTTTATATATAATATGTCTAGATTTGAATTTCAATGCCATATACTAAGGCCAAGTCCAATGCAAAATCCCAAATTTGGGGATTGATCCCCATTTTCCCTTCTTTTGCTCCAATGCTTCAATCTCCATATTTGGGGATTTTCATTTTTCTAGTTTTTCCATTTACTTGAAAATGTACTTATCGTAGTCTTAATATAATTTATTCATATTAATTTTTGTATAGTTCGTTATCATTTTTAAATACAAATTTTTCGATAGAATTTTGTTAAATTCCGAGTCCGAATTTTTTTGGCAAAATATTATGTACCTAATTTGGGTTTATACACAACACTTGAAAATGATTGATTTAATTAAATCTCTATCTAATTCCCTAATTAAACTCTCAATTAACCCCTAAAATCTTAAAAAGAAAAAGAAAAGCCACGTGGCGGGCTTTGGTGAGTCTCTATATTTGGGGGATCCCCCATTTCCATCCCCAAATTTGGGGTTCCATTTGCAGGATCCTCCATTTTTAGAGGCCCAAACCTCCCCATTTGACCATCTCCTCCTTCATTTTTGCAGATTCCCCTATAAATGGGGTGCCCATTGGACTCAGCCTAACACATTAGTATTGAATCATCTCTCTGTTTTCTAAAACAAGATAAGGATACATCAAGTTAAAACTCAACTCATCGAAGATTTTCTAGCTTAAATTTCTATCATTTTCCTCTTCCTATGTGGACATAGACGAGGCCACATGGTGGATGCAGAGAGATTGGAAACCAAGCCATACAATTGGGTTCCAATTGAATTGGAGAGAAGAGAAGGTGGTGCAATTCAATCAATCCCCATCGGTGGGAGCAACTTTTGGCGTTTGGTTCTCATGAAATTTGAGTTTGGTATTATTGGCGAGATGTGAAAGAGAGGGTTTGCCATGTGCAACTCTGCAGTGTTCTTAAATTGCATGCCTCTCTTTGTCACTCTTCTTTCCGTTAAGTTGTTGCTATCAAATGTGATTAGGGTTGTACATGGGTTAGGTGGTCCGAGTTTAGTCATTTTAATCACCCGATCCATGCACTACGGTTTGAAAAATATTAAACCCAAACCCACCCAAAAAAATTAGGGCTAATACCATTGGGAAACCCGAACTATTAACTTTGTGTCATTTGTGTCATAAAGTATTCGATATGACATTTGTGTCACAACGTATGATAGTTGTGTGTCATTTATGTCCTGACGATTTCGTTGACCGTTATAGATAACGGTTGACCAAACGAAAGTCAACATTAACATTGACTTTTGTTGACGTGACAGCCACGTAGATGTCACGTCAATGACACCTCATATTTTTAATTTAAAAATAATAATAAAAAACTCTCTGTTCTTCTCTCACTATTCGCTTCTCTCTCAAAGATTTTCCCAACCCAGAAAAAGATTTGGCCGCCTTTGTTCTTCTCTGTTCTTCTCTCCGTCCACACTTCGACCGCTCCTCTTGCCAATTCCAACCTCGATTCCCTCTCCCGCCTTGCCAAGCTCGCCGCCAGCTCGCCGAATCCAGCGCCCTCTACGCTGTCCTCAATTGCATCACCTCCCCTGCACAGATTCAGTCTTTCCAAGAGAAAGCTCTCTCCCTCCTCCCCAACCTTTGCCTCGACGACGACAACAAAGTCGGGTCGGTCGTTGACGATCCAATCGACCAGATCATCAACATTCTCAGGGCGCAAAAGAAGGATCGATCTGCTTCTCATCTTTTCTCCGAGCTCTTCAAGATCTGTCCCCTCCCCCGGCTTATTTCCCTTTCTTTTTCCCCTGCTTCGATCTCGCTCACTTCTAGCCACCCAGAAAACACAATCCGAACCCAACTCACTGACCTTGCTTCTTCTATGCCTCCTTCGATACCAATCGGTTTATGGATCTGGCGACGGGGACGGGTTTACGAAGGCGGAATCTCATGACGACGGCGGTGAGTGAAGTGATTGAAATCTAGCCGCTGTTGTAGCGATTACGACACTCTACTTCGTGGGTTAGTGGAGCAGAAATGGACGGAAATGGGTTCTTCATCGGGCGAGCGAAGGAAGACGAAGAGAAGCGTAACTCCCAGCCCGCCTCCTCCATTTCCATCGAGGGCGAGAAGGCGCTGATGATGAGGACGACAACGGAATCCCTGGGACCCTGGCCGCCACCTCCCCAATCCGTCGAAGAAGAAAGACGATCTGAAACCCAAAAATTTGGCGAATAATTGATCGGAGAAGAGTGACGATCCAAAACCCACAAATTCGCCGAAAACCCACAAATAATAGAGTTTTTATGTTATTTTTTATAATTATTTTGTTTTATAAAAATTGAATTTAAAATTCCACGTTAGATGCCGCGTCAGCGCTGACTAGACTTTCTGTTAAAAACTAACGGTCAAAGAAGGTCAGCACTTACGAAACAATAGTTTAGGATACAAATGTCATATCGAATACTTTAGGACACAAATGACACAAAGTTAATAGTTTGGGTTTCCTAGTGGTATTAACCCAAAAAATTAAAACCTACGGTTTGTTTCTAATTGGGTTGGGTCGGGTTGACCATATTTCTAAGTAAAAACCCAACCCAACACAAAATATGTAATTATTCTACACCATAAAAATATTTTTATAACTAATTAAAATTTCAAACGAATAAACCGAGGTGAAAGGCATCAAAATTCACAATTGTTCTTTAAATTTAAATAAAATGTGATTTACTTCACACATGTCTAGTTTTTTCATGATATTTTGTTTAAATAGGCTAAAAAGTTATAAATGAACGCATCCATAATATGTTATTCTATTAAAATTGTACACAACTAAAAAGATTACGTGAATCATAGCTATATTAAATCTATGTCTAAACTTTAAGCCGGAAAATGCATTAGATTAGGAAGATCATGAGAGAAAAACATGACAAAATATCTTAATTTTCTAATAAGTATGACTATATACGACTTAAATTTTTTTTGTATACGAACTTATACCAATAGTTAGAACACGGATTGAGTCGGGTTCTACGGGTTGTATAATCCAATATCCAAACCCAACCCAAAAGAGGCGGGTTGTAAAAAAAAAACCCTCACCCAACCCAAAATCTTAGTTTTAGCGATAAATACTTGTGGGTTGGGTCGGTTTGCGGGTGAGTTTGTTCATCCCTAAATGTGACTATCCATTCCCAGCAGCATGCAAGATTCTGTGGCTGCAATGGTGCTTTTGTTTTTGTGGAGAAGGTCTAACTTATCTCTATTAAACCAGTAAAATTTCATCCTACTCCTTACTTAGCAATGTCATGACAAATTACTATAATGCGATGGGATGCTACTACGAATGATTATGAACGGAATCATTTAATTATGTTCATATTTGAAGTTAACGAAACTTAACATCAAGAGTGTTTCATTTTCTCGTACTTGCGCGTTGTGCCATTTGATGCATAATCCATCAAGCTAATCTCTTTTTGATTCGACTATTTGGACCATCAATTGAGAAACTTGATCATGAAGGACTTTCATGATCAACTGTGTTTATTTATAGGTTGGATTTTTGTTATGAAAACTGAAATTATTTTGAATGTCATACAATCGCACGCATATCAAACCTATTCATATGGACAACGAATGGAATTCAATAATCTCCAAGATAGAAAGTGAATGAGTGAAATTGTCGATTTATTCTCTTCATTTGTAGCTTCCGAAAATACCCTAATTCTCTTCCGCCGTTAGATGAGAAATAGATATCATGTACGGGTGAGATTGACTTCGCCATCTACTCGACCAAATGGGGTTCAGCACCCTAACGTCCCTCTGCTCGATAATATTTGGAAATCCACCTCTGCTTTCTACTTTTCTTCTCCTGAAAACGGTCTTTCGAACAGATGGCGCTTCCCGCGCTTTCTTCAACTACCCAACTCCCACACCGCCAGCCGCCGCCACCACCACCGCCGGATGTGAAACCGCCGCACCAAATCCAAACGCGAACTCCTTCAAAATCGAACCTTTCCACCAAACAACACACCTATCATCAGCAGCCAGTAGACCCCACAGTTTCATGGACCTCTTCCATTTCCCGCCTCTGCCGCAGCGGCCGCCTCGCTCAAGCCGCCACGCTCTTCACCCAGATGCGCCTCTCCGCCGTCGAACCGAACCACGTCACCTTCATAACCCTCCTCTCCGCCTGCGCCGATTTCCCAAAAGCGGAAGGCAGGTCCTTCGGCCCCATGGTTCACGCCTACGTGCGGAAATTGGGGCTGGATCGGCATCACGTGATGGTCGGGACGGCGCTGGTCAAAATGTACGGCAAGTGCGGCGAGGTGGAGCGGGCCCGGGTTTGCTTCGATGAGCTCGAGGTGAGGAATTCGGTTTCCTGGAACACGTTGATTGATGGGTACATGAGGAATGACGAGATGGATGTTGCAGTTCAGCTGTTCGACGAAATGCCTCAAAGGGATGCAGTTTCGTGGACACTGCTGATCGATGGGTTTGTTAAAAAGGGTTACTTTGAGCAAGCACTGGAGTCTTTCAGGGAGATGCAGGTCTCCAAAGCCGAACCTGACTACGTGACTATTATTTCAGTCCTGGCCGCTTGCGCTAATTCTGGCGCGCTGGGCTTGGGATTGTGGATCCATCGCTATGTCTTAAAACAAGAATTCAGAGACAATATCAGGATAAGCAATTCATTGATCGATATGTATGCTCGATGTGGATGCGTGGAGCTAGCCCGCCAGGTGTTCGACAAAATGCTCAACAGAACTCTTGTCTCGTGGAATTCATTGCTAGTTGGTCTAGCAGCAAACGGGTTTGCAGAAGAAGCCCTACGATACTTTGAACTGATGCAGGAACAAGGATTTGTGCCAGATGGAGTCAGTTTCACCGGCGCTCTCACCGCCTGTAGCCATGCCGGTTTCGTCGAAGAAGGACAAAAGTACTTCAACCTCATGACAAAGAAGCTCAAAATCTCCCCCAGGATCGAACACTACGGATGCATGGTAGACCTTCACAGTCGAGCAGGAAACTTAGAAGCTGCAATCAAAGTAATCGAAACCATGCCCATGAAACCGAACGAAGTCATACTGGGATCCCTTCTAACAGCCTGTAGAACTCACGAAGATACTGCAGTGGCCGAAAAAGTAATGAGCCGTGTCGTTGATCTACAGCCTGATGTCGATTCAAATTATGTGATACTGGCCAATCTATACGCGGGTGCAGGGAAGTGGGAAGGAGCTAGCAAGGTTAGGAGGAAAATGAAGGCGCTTGGAATAAGAAAGACACCAGGGTTTAGCTCGATTGAAGTTGGACCGAGCATTCACGAGTTTGTGGCTGGCGATAAATCTCACGATGATGCTGAGCATATATATGGTATACTACAGCTATTATCTCACGATCTGAAGTTACTAGGATATGATCCACAGGCCAATGAACAAGATGTCTATCAAGAGCAGTAAGAGATTGCAGAGCAAATGAATCTCCAGAAGGCCATCAGGAAAGTGTGAATGTACTTAAAGCTATTAAATTGAACTCAGTTTGTTCTCTTGACTGATATCATATGCTGTTATAAGCCTTGTTGTTCCTCTTTTAGCCACTTTTGGTATCAGAGGTAACATAATGGATTACTGGCAAGACTTGCAGTGAATATGTAGGAGCTATGCAATCCTTTTTGAGTCCCGTCAGGGGGATGGAATCTATCCAAATATAGTTCAGTTGCAGTACTGGTTATGTGCTTTTTGCATTCATTAGCAAGGAGTAGAGAAATCATCGGAGGAAGTAGAAAAGGCCGGTGATGTCATAACTAATTTAAAAATCGGGCCAAATTCTGAGTTTGATTGACATGGACAGCATTGTTTATCTTTATACACAATCTGCATTACGTTAGCAGCAGCGTCACTCTGGGAAGGGATTTTACCTCTTTCTGTCACTATCGTAGCAACAGAGCATCTAGTTGCTGCTTTGCTTTGTAGTAGAGTAGTACCTGCGGATCCAGGTTATGATTTGATTGCTATTTACTGACCACTTTTGTTTTCATCTGTCCGAACTTTTCACCTTTCCTTTTTACATGTTGGAATGGTATAAAGTAAACAAAAAAGAGACGAGCGATAATTTAGTTAATATGATTAATATACACCATTTCTTACGTCTGCAGTGCCAACAGAGGTAACAGCAGAAAGCTTGCTACTACAAAATTAGCCCAAAACAGGGGAGGGAGGAAAACAGAGGAAGGGCACGTAGTTGCATGGAACACAGTGCAAAGCAGGGCCTTGCATGTACTGAATGGAATAAGCATAATCTGAAGATGTTGCTAGTTAGCTAACGACAAAAGCCTCCTGCTTTACATGAACAAAGATCAAGGGGAAGAAGGTCTGGGCTTCTTGGGGCTACCACCGTTATGGTGCAAAGGGTCTGGTCCTGATGGAACTGATCTCAACTCTTCCTGATGATCCCCAGCCTTAGCTCCCCCAGCGGCAAAGATGAAACCTTTATTAGAGCCCTTCACTGCAGCAAGCAGAACCTGAACCGCACACCACAGAGTTGTAGAGATGTCAATAACAGCAACAACAACAAAAAAAAAAAAAAAAAGGGATGGAGAAAAGAAAGAGAAGAAATATAGAAGACATGGAACCAGACCTTCCTGGTACGGGCTGCTGGTGAAGCTGCGGACGGTGGAAAGATTGAAGCTTTGTTGTCAACGGCTAGGACAAGTGACGAGAAAACCAGAAATAGGAATGCTGATGTTATGAGTAAGCAGCAAGGGGGGAGCTTGTTCAGGGAATTGATACGAGAAGCCATTGTTTACTAAGAAGTTTTGGTCGGAAGTGCAAAGAACGATATAGGTATTGACGTTTCAAAGGAGGAAGATGAGTAGGAGTTATGGAGTTGTGTGAGTTTTGTAAACAGAGCACCTCTCTATTTATACCAGCAAGCAAGGCAGCGACTTTGGATGGTAAAGAGGGAGAGAGAGAAAGAGGAATATCAGAATTGGTAGTAGGGGCAAATGATTACACAGAGCAGCCGTTTGTAGAGGAAATTTTGTTTTCATTATTACAAGGATCTTCTTTGGGCGATATATATATATATATGTATAAATACAGCTAATGTGTTCCTGTTCCATATCAAACAGCCCCATCACAAGAGAGACAGAGAGATGGAGAGAGAGCGAAACAGAGGAGAACAGGGGAGGGGATCTTCTCTTCTCTGCATAAGATAATGTAATTATATTCTTCTTCTAAACTGCGTGTATAATGATTTGTCAGGCGAAGGAAGGGCAAAAGCACCTGAGGGAGGCGCCGTTAATGGAGTAGGGATGCGATGATGGAGGTGATGGTCACAGGCAACGTCATTGCGTCATTGCCACCCCATTGCTTCCCTGCTTGCTTGCTTGCTGTCATCTTCTCTATCTATCAATCAGTCCTCAGTTCGTTTCTCATTGGAGGGAGGGAGGAAAAGGGAGATCACCTGAAAGAGGGGATTCTATAAGGTGAAAATAAACTCTCCCTGCTCCTAGTCCCTTTGATATTCAATATTCAAATTGTTGAGATTAACTAGTTCACAATATTCAATTGACTAAAAGTTCCTGAGTTTAAATTTGGCTAATTGTTGAGATTGGAACAAAACATAATGCATGACAAACATGTTATACAAAAAAAAAAAAAAAAAAAAAAACTGAGCATAAATATGGTGAGATAAATATTAAGTATTGTGTAATATCATCGAATCTTTTTGGAAATTTGGAACACAATAATTTTTTTTAAAACGTGAACAGTATAGTTAAGTTGACTAGAAACATTTGAACTAATTGAGCACAATATAACTTTCTTAATTTTTAGTAGGGTTTTACAAAATAAAAATATCTTGGTAAAACTAGTATTGATACTTGTGCTTGCAGATATCGGCATCGTAATCTCTCTGCTTTAGACCCTTTCAATCTCAACATTAATTAAATTAAAATATAAAAGTCAAGGTTGTAGGTTACTGTTGAAGCCCGGATACTTCACTCTACCAAGCGCACCCTAACTGCCACACCACAGGCGCTCGGACCCTGCAAAACTAACGCCTAGAGGGCCGGAGCCACTCGTTAGCACTCCAACGATCAAGTCAGTGCTAGTTCTAGAGAGATAAGTAAGGAAGTAGAACTTTAGTCAGAGAAACCGACCTGAGAAAATGCCACCTACCGAGTGCTCTTTATACTACTCGAGCTCCTCGACCAGGCTCCGACCAACTCCTGCCATCAAGCCTTACGTCAGCTAAGGCATTTAATGCTTGGTCTGGTCCAACGTCCGAGCGCCTCCACGTGGCGCATCATCAGGCTCGGGTGTTAGGGTGCATGGGGGGACCATCCGCCCACGTGGTGCTTTTCTGATCCTCCTCAGCCGTAATTCTTTGTCCATGAGCCTATTTTGTCGCCATGCGCCCCCTTTACCATTGGTCCCCCCAAGTCATGTCTCAAAGGGCCATTAATGGGCTCAAAGCCCATTAGGCTTTGGGCTTATATGAGCTCATCTATGTTTCCCCAACAATTGCCCCCCAGTTAGGTGCTCATAAGTGAGCGCCTAACTATGAAAGAATTGATTTGGTGCATGGGCTCCGTTAAGGTAGCCGTTCGCCATTCTTCTTTATCAGAGGCTTTAGCAGGCACCCTGTGTTACCTCCCCCCCCCCCCCCCCTGCGTCCATCGGCCTCTATCCATGCTTGTGACCATTTATCCGCTCTTATGAAAGCAAGGAGAAATATGTATGTCGTTGGCATGGATTTGACATTGGTGGCATTCGGCCACATGCTTCCCAGCGTCAGCCCTCATTGTGGGCCAATAATAACCCTGCCTTAGCAGCACTTTCTCTAGGCTCCGGGCGCCTGCGTGCATTCCACACGTTCCTTGATGCACTTCCGCGATAGCCTTTTGCCCTTCGGCCTCCGTGAGACAACGCAGATAGGCGCCCGAGTGGGATCTTTTGTATAACACTCCTTCCATGAGGACACATCGTGCCGCTTTCCTTCTCAAACGCCAAGCCTCTTTGGGGTCCTCCGGGACCACGCCCTGCGTTAGGTAAAGCATGATAGGCGCCATCCATCCTTTCATGGTTCCTACGAGGATAGATGCCATCACCCCCTCATCACGCGGGGCTTCCTTGGTAACGATCACTTTTCTGTCTTCTCCAAAATCCAACGCCGTGGCCAATTCAGATAGGGCGTCCGCATGGGCATTCTCTTCTCTTGGGACGTGTGTGAACGTAGCCTCCCGAAACCACGCACACTTCTCCCTGACGGATTGAACGTATGCCCCGAGCGCCTCCTCCTTCACCTCGTACACATTGTTCAACTGATTGACCACGAGCGCTGAGTCAGTCTGGATATTAACCCTCTGGGCGCCCAACTCCCTTGCCATGTGAAGCCCCGCCAGGACCGCTTCGTATTCCGCCGCATTGTTCGTCTTAAGAGTTGCGAAACGCAGTGCGACCTCATGCATCGCGCCCTGGGGACTAATTAGCACAATACCTGCTCCCGCACCAGCTCGACTTGCCACTCCATCCACTTGAAATTGCCAACATTCTTCCGCGCTATTCCCCGCGTCGACCACTCCTTCTGCCACGAAATCGGCCAACACTTGCGCCTTGATGGCTGGTCTGGGCGCATAACTCACATCAAACTCGCTCAACTGGACGGCCCATTTAACCAGGCGCCCCGAAACATCCATGGACCCAAGGACCGTTCGGAGAGGCAAGTTCGTGAGTACCACGATGCTGTGAGCTTGGAAGTAAGGTCGGAGTTTGTTAGCCGCCATCACCACCGCCAACGCTGCTTTTTCAATGGGCGCATACCTTGTCTCGTGTACCACCATGGTGCGGCTCACGTAGTATACCGGCCTCTCCTCATTCGTCAGCGGATCTTTGGACACCAACACCGCACTCACCGCAATCCGGGACACCGCAATGTACAAGTATAGCGTCTCCTTGATCTTAGGCGCGGTCATCACAGTGGGCGCGGTCAGCAACTTCTTTAAATCTCCGAATGCCTCATCGCACTCCTCCGGTCATTTAAACTTGCTTGCCTTCTTTAGAGTTCTGAAAAAGGGGGCGCCTAGATCGGAGGCTCTTGGAATGAAGCGCCCCAGCGCCGCCAATCTTCCCGTCAACCCTTGCACCTCCTTAGGCGTTCGGGGGGGGCTTCAAACTCATGATTGCCTCAACTTGCTTGGGGTTGGCCTCAATCCCTCTTTTTGTGATCATGAATCCCAAAAATTTACCAGCTTCTGCTAAGAACACGCACTTCTTCGGGTTGAGCCGCAGCTTGTACAGGCGCATAGTCTCGAATGTTTCCCTCAAGTCCGAGATGTGGTCTTGGCGCCTCTTGCTTTTCACGATCAAATCGTCAACATATGCCTCGACGTTCATTCCCAACTGCTCACGAAAGATTTGATTTACCATGCGCTGATATGTGGCACCTGCATTCTTCAAACCAAATGCCATCACTTTATAACAGAAATTGTCAAAAGGGGTCATAAAGGCGGTCTTTGCTCTATCTTCCTCCACCATGGGAATTTGATGATACCCCGAAAACATATCAAGGAAGCTAAGCGCCTCGTGATAGGCCGTGGCATCCACAAGCCGGTCAATGCGCGGCATCGGGTAAGCATCCGTCGGGCACGCCCGATTAAGGTTGGTAAAGTCCACGCACATTCTCCAATCCCCCGACGGCTTTGGGACGAATAGAACGTTCGACAGCCAAGTGATATACCTGGCCTCCTCAACAAACCCTGCCTCGAGCAACTTATCGACCTCCTTCCGCAGGGCTTCCTCTTTCTCTTGAGTCAAATTTCTTCGTTTTTGTTGGACAGGTCTTTTTCCCTCTTCGACGGCCAATCGATGCGCCACCACGTCTGGAGACACTCCCGGCATGTCCTGAGGGCTCCATGCAAAAAGCTACCCGAATTCTCTTAACAAATTGACTAAGGGCGCCCTCATGTGCTCTGGCGCCTGTGCTGACACTCGCACTTGACGGTCTAGGCGCCCTTCTTCAATCGGCACACTGAACTCATCATCCACAGGCTCTGCTCTGAGCGAATATCTATGTTGTTCACCCTGTGCCTCCGGGCGCCTTTCCTTCTCCATTCTTCCTCCCGCGCGTATCGGGGGGCGCTTTCTCCTCTTGAGATTCCTATGCCTTGCGGGGCGACGAACTTCAACGTTTGGTGACAAGTTGAGGCCACCCCATTGAATAATGCTAAAAGGGGCCTCCCCAGTATGACATTGTACGGTGAGGGGCAATCCACTATCCCAAACTCCACTGCATGTGTTACTCGATGCGTTCCATCACCCAATGTAACCGGAAGGCGCACACGCCCTATCACATGAGCAGGCGCCCCCGAGAACCCAATCAGCACTGAATCAGAGGGGCTCACCAACTCTGGCGCCAACTGCATGCGCTCGAATGTGCTTTTGAACAAAACATCCATCGAACTTCCCGTATCTACCAACATCCTTTTGACTTTGCACCCTGCAATGATTCCTTGTATCTCCAAAGCCTCCTCCGAAGGCACTTGACATGCCTCATCCGCCTCCTGATTAAAGCATATCTGGACAGCTGCCTTTGCTTCCACGGACGCCGCCCTGAGGCGCCTAGAACGATCCAACTTATCTCGCAAGTCAATGGTACCAGTTATGGATTCCACGGTGAGTCTTACCCGGCTGGGTTCTCCTTCTTGATTCACTTCAAACGGAGGCGGGGGTATCTCAAGCGGGGGTGGGTGAACCTCAGGCGCCTGTTGCACTGTGGGGAGGATGGGCGCCCTCGGCGTAGTGGGACCAACAGGCGCCTGCCTTGTTTCCCTCGTGACGTAAGCACGATGGGTCCGCTCGTCTGTTTTTCTTATAAAGTCGTTGAGCATCCCTCGATCGGCTAGAGTCTGCAGCTCCGATTTTAGTTGGTAGCAATCGGCCGTATGGTGCCTTTTATCCCGATGGAAGTCGCAGTATCGGTCAAGATTTCGCTCATTCGGTTGCCCACGCATGGGTCCCGGCCAACGCACATGGTACCCTCTATCCTTCACGTACTGCATAATGTTCTTCAAGGAATCGTTGTACTCCGTAAAGTTTCCCGCACTCCTGGGCAAGGGGCGCTGACTCTCCACTCTCCTCTGCGGAGCGTTGTTCATAATGAATGGTCTGGGAGCCTGGCGCACTTCAATCTCTTCTCGGCCCACGCGCCTCTTCTCGGCTCTTCTTGCAGCCAAGGTCTCCTCCAAGGCAATCACCTTCTGAACCCTTCGATCCAAGTCTTCTGTTGAAACTACAGCCTTCTTCGACAGCACTCGGCATAACTCCTCACTGTTCGTGCACTCCTCTAGGCATACGCCCAGGACGGGCGGTTGCACATCCTTCACAGCCATGGCGACCGAAATCCACCGGTCATAGAACTCTCTAAGCGCCTCCCCGTCCTTCTGCTTGACTTTAAACAAGGCGCCTATAGTCAGTGTCCGACGCTTCCGGCTCGCAAATTTGGACAAGAACAATTCCGCGAACTGTTCAAAGCACTCAATGCGTCCCTCCTCCAATTGATGATACCAGTCCAAAACTACTCCCGCGAATGTCGAGGGGAACACCTTGCATAGCGTGGCGTCCGTGCTGTTATACAGCTGCATCTTCGTAAAATAGCTATTCAAATGATCCTCCGGGTCAGTGACCCCATCATAGCTGGTCAGAGGCGGGAGGGTAGTTCCTGCTGGTTCCATCAGGACACTTTGCGCCAGGGGTTGCCTGATCCCAAAGCGCCTGGTCTGGCGTCTAGGCGTCCATGGGTTTTGCTCCTCCGGCCCCGAGCCGGCCAACTCACCAGGCGCTCTCCACCCAACCGGGCGCCTAGGTGGAGTAACTTCCGCATGCGGCCCTTCATAGTATGGGCGCCCGTACTCACTAACGTCCGAATCATCCACGAGCCTGTCGCGCTTCCTTACTGGGGGGCTGTATTCTCTTGTATCGGCGCTCCTTCCACCCTCCAATTCCCTCCGAAGCATGGCTATTGCCTTGTCCTGGTCCGCGATGATCTTAAACAGCTCCCTCTTTGACAATGAGTCACTCTCAAAAGATGGGCGCTCACGACTTTCTTCCTCTACCTCCATGCTCACCACTGGGCTAGACCGTTGCCCGCTCTCCTCATGACTGGAGTCCTCCGTTCTCGCATCGTCCACGCCCGCATTTCCTTCATTCAAGTCTTCCATCTTCCTATATCCTCTCAGGCTATGCGCCCCCTTCTTGGCGCGCCAATTGTTGAAGCCCGGATACTTCACTCTACCAAGCGCACCCTAACCGCCACACCACAGGTGCTCGGACCCTGCAAAACTAACGCCTAGAGGGCCGGAGCCACTCGTTAGCACTCCAACGATCAAGTCAGTGCTAGTTCTAGAGAGATAAGTGAGGAAGTAGAACTTTAGTCAGAGAAACCGACCTGAGTAAATGCCACCTACCGAGTGCTATTTATACTACTCGAGCTCCTCGACCAGGCTCCGACCAACTCCTGCCATCAAGCCTTACGTCAGCTAAGGCATTTAATGCTTGGTCTGGTCCAACGTCCGAGCGCCTCCACGTGGCGCATCATCAGGCTCGGGTGTCAGGGCACATGGGGGGACCATCCGCCTACGTGGTGCTTTTCTGATCCTCCTCAGCCGTACTTCTTTGTCCATGAGCCTATTTTGTCGCCATGCGCCCCCTTTACCATTGGTCCCCCCAAGTCATGTCTCAAAGGGCCATTAATGGGCTCAAAGCCCATTAGGCTTTGGGCTTATATGGGCTCATCTATGTTTCCCCAACAGTTACTATTCATTAGTGGCTCTCACACTCCTCCAAGTGCAAGTAGGAAAGTTCCAAACCCTTCTTTTATCCTACTCTTTATTCTACAACCTTTGTGTTTAGTTATTATTCGCTAGGTTTTTGTATCTTTTTGCACAAATCATCGCCTTTGTGTTTTGTTATTGTTCGTTAGGTTTTCGTCTATGGCTTTTTGCACAAAGCATCGCCTTTGTCTTTAGTTATTGTTCACTAGGTTTTCGTCTATGACTTTTTGCACAAATCATCACCTTTGCCCACCATTTTGCAGCCCATCTCGAAATACTGTCGGCGGAATCTTAAGTTGTTCCCCACCACCGTTTCCCAAGGCCGCTACCACGAGTTTTGTATCAGGACCGAGTTTCATCATATTTAGTGTTTTTTTCCCTTCTTGTTGAGCATGATCACAATTGAATCCAAACACATGGGTATCCTAACTTGAACACAAATCATCGTCTTTGCTCACCATTTTGCAGCCCATCTCAAAATACTGTCGGCGCAATCCTAAGTTGTTCCCCATCATCGTTTCCCAAGGCCGCTACCACGTAGGTTTTCGTCTATGGCTTTTTGCAGAAATCATCGCCTTTGTGTTTAGTTATTGTTCGCTAGGTTTTCGTCTATGACTTTTTGCACAAATCATCGCCTTTGCCCACCCTTTTGGCTTTTGCAGCCCATTTCGAAATACTGTTGGCGGAAACATAAGTTGTTCCCCACCACCGTTTCCTAAAGCCGCTACCAAGAGTTCAGTATCGGGACCGAGTTTCATCTTGTTTAGTGTTTTTTTCTTTTTTTTTTATAGCATGATCACAATTGAACCCAAACACATGAGCATCCTAACTTGAACACAAATCATCGCCTTTGCCCACAATTTTGCAGCCCATCTCGAAATACTGTCGGCGGAATCCTAAGTTGTTCCCCATCATCGTTTCCCAAGGCCGTTACCACGAAATTTGTATATGGACCGAGTTTCTCTTTAGTGTTTTATTATTGTTCGCTAGGTTTTCGTCTATGGCTTTTTGCACAAATCATCGTCTTTGCCCACCATATTGCAGCCCATCTCGAAATACTGTTGGCAGAATCCTAAGTTGTTCCCCACCATCGTTTCCCAATGCCGCTACCACGAGTTTTGTATCAAGACCGAGTTTCATCCTCTTTAGTGTTTGTCTTTTTTTCCCCTTTTTGTTGAGCATGATCACAATTGAACCCAAATCCATGAGTATCCAACCTAATTCGATCAAGTCAAAGCGACTTGAAATCGACTTTAGCATTTATAAATTTCTTCTTCTTCTTTTGGTTGTGAAGACAATTGAACCTGAATCTAAGGTTTTGACGAGTGTTGTATTGTGAGTGAGCTTTATCGGCTTTTATAGTTGGCAGGTTGGACCAAGTGTTAATTTGTTAAAAAAGTGTTCAAAGTGAGTTGAACACGTTGTTGACCAGTTTTATATCGAAAGCGAGTTTTGTACGCTTTAATTTTTTTTATTTCTCATTTTCCTTTTCGTTGAGAATGACATTGAACTCTGACCATCGTTGACGCGTTTCGTATCGAGAACGAGTTTTATCCGCTTTTGTAATTGTCAGGTTGGGTAAATTGTGAATTTGTTAAAACTGGGTCGACCTGGTGTTGACTGTAGTGTTGAGAATTTGTGGTCATGAGCGAGTTTTATCCGCTTTAGTATTTTTTATCTTTTTCCGTTTTGGTTGAGGATGACAATTGAGTCCAAAGTAACGCATGGGTATACGAGCTAATTTGACCCGACCAAAGCAACTTGAACCTGAGTTTTATTTGTTTTTGTACTTGGTGTGTTGTGCAAGGTGTGCATTTGTCCAAAACTCGGTCCAACCAGGTCAAAAAGAGTTGAACTTGGAGTTGACGAGTTTTGTGCCGGTAGCGAGTTTTAGTTTTAATGTTTTTCATTTAGCCTTTTCCTTTTGTTTGAGAAAGACAATTGAACTCAAATCCATGGGTACCCAACCTAATTTGACCCGATTAATGCGAGTTGAACCTCCTCAAACTGCAATCAGTCCAAAAAATTAAAACATTAGTGTCATGAAAGAAGTTTAAACATAAATTGTCTATTCGACGACCTAATTACCTTATGCAAGTGCATTGACCATATGCTATTGTAAATAAAAAACCTCTGAAAAGAATGATTAAAAATGAAATAAAATTACTTTCACTTTTGGGTCAACATTAAAACTATTACTCTTTAAAATATTTATTTTTGTGATACGCGAAGTGATAACGAGCGGACTTTTGCTTATAAATTATAAAAACATCACCTATTGCCGGTTGTTAGGTGTGTTTCACATACATTTTAAAAAATTTAAGCATTCTCTAATTAGGGCTTCAGTTTAGGGATAATCTTAGATAGATCATTGATGTAACAAGATCTCTCTCATCATTAAAAAAGAGGAAATTTAGTTTACAGCCAGTTGTACTTGACTTTATGTTACCAAAGGGCTGACGCCATTAATTGCCTAAAGGTATTATTAGAAACTGGACGCTGATAGTACAATCAGAAATGTCTTCCCAGTTCCCACTAGAAGAAGTGAGTCCCTTTCAGTTTCCGTTATCCTTGCGGATTCCCTTTTTCGGGTGTTCTTCTGACTACCAACACAGAGAGAAAGAGATCTGATGACTGACGCACGAGTGACAGCAAAACAACAGGCTGATCAGAAAGAGGTCATAATTCCTTATCCCTTCCCCAATTCTTATTAGTTTCTTAATTCTTGTATTAGTCTTTTTGGAATTGGGTAAATTTTTGGCATTGGCTGGTGATTTTGCTTCTCCTCTTCTCTTAATTACCATTCTTAATGATGCCCTCCATTTACTTATTTGTCTCTTCCAAAGACTGGGGATGCAATTTCTTTGATTGATCACAGTGGATCTGTTTCTTTTTTTGCATTCTGGTTTTGGATTTTGTTGAGTTAAAAGAAACTCTGTGTTTTTTGGAATGTAACAACAAAGTGATTAATAGTAATCGATTTTTTTGGTGTCAGTAACTTACTTCACCTAATTTGTTGTAATAGGACTTTTAGTTTGCATGTAAATAAAATTATATATTTGTTATATCATCTCTTCATCACTAGTCTAAGTATCTAACCCTAACCCATTACACCTATCCCTCCCTTCCAATCATAGGCGGAGGCAGGGCCTTTTGGATTTGTCACAAGACACGGGTTAGTTTTAGTATAAAAATAATAATAAGAAGTTCATATCTATATTTATGCAATCGATCAAACTCGTTATTTCTAAGTGATGTAACGGTATCTTGTCACTACACAATAGCTCAATTCCTGTTATATGTATTAAGTATTTATTTATGTATTTATATTATGAAAAAAAAATTAACACGCCTAATTTCAAGTCCTGACTCCGCCACCTCTTTCGATCAATGTTGTCAAGCCTTCCTTTTCCAAATGGACCAAAAGCAGAAGTTACCAACACATAAGGGTTATCAAAATTACCATGTGGTTTGATTTTGCATGAAAAGGCTTTACATGTGTCCTCTTTCACTTCCACTTTAGTGTAAGTTTTTTACTATTAAGACCCTATCAATAGTTTTTTTTTATGAATTATAAAACTTTTATTAGAACATAAACGGTTCAAACAAACAAGCAAGAAACAATATTACAAAACAACAACCAAAAGTTTTACTTGGCAATACTAACTATTGTTATGTTGAGGATCTTCTCTCCATGTAGAAAGATTGACTATTCTTGGCTTGGGTTGAAAAGTTAATGGTCTACATACCATGTTTCTGCATATCCAACCCACACCACACAAAAATTCTACTGATCTTATATTAGTCCTTCACTCCTTTTTGCATACATGGCCATCCTTAACCCATGAAATAGAAGACAGTACAGAAGTCTTTGATATGCAAGTCAGATTTTACCTTTGACTAACAATGTTGTTTGATATCAAAACCACATTTCCACGGTCTATTTTGATGGCTATTCGACTATTTACGTTATGGTATATAGAAAACACCGAAATCCACATGTTGAAGTACACAAACAAAACAGTATCATGTAGTGAAAATCTCATAATTTTATTATTCTCAGGGGTATAAACACAATCAACGCATTCCATGAGAACGTAACTTTAATTCGCCCTCCTCAGAGTTCTGGGCCTGGGTGCATTATCCCCTTTACTTGTACCGCAAGTTACATTTTATTGGCAAACATGTATATATATATATATATATATGGTGGCTTCTATGGTACCCCGAGTGAAATCCGAGGTACCGCATACCTCGAGTATGGAAACTCTATCTAGACCTCGAATTACCAGGATTTTTGTGTCTGGTATTATACCCTAACCTTTAATGAGTGAACCCTAGGTCATAATTATCTAAATCATAATCTATAAACCCTAAGATGTTGCATTCTTTTTTGTGCATATATTTGGATGAATCATAACCGTCGATTATTATTTCTAATTAAATTGATCTTGGAGTATAAGATTGGGAGAGTTAACACCTAGATTTTGATCTTTAAGTGTTAGAGTATAGTATCATGTTCGAAAGATCGGTCAATTCAAGGTCTAGATAGTGTTTTCATACTCAAGATATGCGGTACCCCGGATTTCACCCAGGGTACCGTAGAACTCACCATATATATATACATATATATGTATGTATGTATATATATATATATGTGTTTATTGCACAAATTAAGATTCACATTGTCACAATATGCATACCAACATTCAATCTGAATCTTAATTTATTTGTAAGTTCGGTTGACCCAATCCTACTAAGAACACATCATACAACACGAACCATCAAAACACTCATGCTTCAATGGTCTAGCCCCATCGCCTTTCTGGTTTTCCCCACAAACATGTCTCTGGATTTGATGAACCCTGGAATGATGCCACTGATTGTTGCAAACGGGAACTGTGCCACTGCTTCCCTCCTGCCCAGTGAAACCATCGCCATGTCTGCTCCTGGCTTGTGAGTGCTCAATTTGCAGGGGTTTCCTCCTTCTAAAGTTACCTTCAGGTTTTTCGCAACTACTGAAGCGTGGTTTTGGGCCAAGTACCCTTGTTTGAGCTCCTGCAAATCGATTTTGCAGCGGTCTCGTCAGTAATGAATCCTATTAGTTCAATGACTACCAGCTAAAGCAAAAGGGGTTTCAACTTACAGGAATGTCCGTGATATCACCGATTGCAAAGACATTGTCTCTACCTTTAACCTTCAAATACTCATCAACCATCAGCCTTCCCTTAGCATCCAAGTGACTCTTCAACACAGTGTCCTTGAGCCAGGATGAGCCTACCGGTTTCACAGTGCACAAGAAATGGCAATCTGCTTGGATAGTTTCCCCGGATGAGGTACGATACGTTCTCCTGCCATCGTCGTCTAACACATTGTCTAAATCGACTCTCTGCTCCAGCTTCACTTCAACCTTCTTCGATTTCAGCCATTTCAACGCCTTGTCTCCAGCCTTTGGCCCAATGTACCCCAGCAGCCTTGGACCATTATGAACAAGTGTCACCTGCTTTTCGGGGTAATCAACAGCGATTTCTCCAGCAAGTTCAACACCAGTAGGACCACCTCCAACAATCAAAACGGAAGTAGCAGACTTGATCTTCTCATTTTCTGCACATACAAAGTAACAGGAATCACGCCTTCAGTTCTGTTCTATGCGTATCCCTAGCATGAATTTAAAAGCAAGGGAAGGTATAAAGCAAAAGAGCGATTGCTGCTGTGTTTACCTGAATGGTAATGAGCAATCCTTTCCTTCCTAGTCTTGGGAACAGGATCCTTGTGGCCAGTTGCAATGACGAGATAGTCGTAGCCAACTGCTTCCCCATCTTCAGTCATGACTTCTTTCTCGGTGACATCGATTGCATTGGACGTTATAACGCGCCCATTCGTGAAGTAGTCTCGATGCTTGATCACTGCTCTCTCTGCGAACGAAGGCTCTACCGTGCTCCTCAAGGTTGCCCATGGTATCTCGAAGTAGTCCTTCCTGTTTGCAATCATTGATTCAGGTTAAAGTGATCACCAGCAGCAGCTTATCAAAAAGAAAGAAAGAAGGGCTCTCAGCATTTCGCACTATAGTTGAGAACCAAAGAGTAAAGCAAGTCACTTTCTCCTAAAAAAATTCCCCTGATAAGTTAGGGTTTAAGGAATGCGTTCAATTCGGATTGAATTCCTCCAAATAGGAGGAGACATTAAGTTCAAGTTCCCCATAAATCCACCATCGGCAAACATGCAGCTAACTAGATTGAAGTCTGCAATTTGAGAATGCGAAATGCAGAACAATTGGAAAGAAAGAACAGGACAACCGGGGTACTGTTACTGTGCCGTCTCCGAGGCTCCATTCATCAGTTAACAGCTAAATCAATCATAAACCCACAGAAATGGAATCACCATAAGCCACAATTAGAGGGGGAAAGAGCGTACGGGTCGATTAGTGTGACGTCGGCAGTGAATTGGGCGGATTTGGCGAGCATTGAACCAGCAACGCCGCCTCCGACGACCACCAGCCGCCGGCCAGTTCCCGACGACGATGCCTTCTGCTCTTCCATAATCTCCGATCGACGATGGGAAATGGGAAATGACGATTGACGAAGATTTGGGAGGGGTTTAAAACGTAGTGGAGTTAGCTTGGGGAGGAAGGAAGGCGCAACAGTGAGAAACAAAGGAATCCAGGATAGGAAACGAAGAATAAAAAAATCGTTGACGATTCATCAAAAAGAATAAAAAAAAATCGTTGACGAATCTAGTGTGGAATTACTCGATAATCATTCATATTTGGCGAGGCTAACAAATCAGACACCAGACTAATTAAATGACAAAGTTACAATATTATATTATTTTATCGAAATATACTGAATTAGTGAGTGATACTGTTTTACCAATTTTTTTCCTATACATTGATAATGAAATTTAGAGTAAACAAATTTTCACTAATAGTAAAAAAATAAAATGAAATTCACAATTAAACAAAATTTTGGAGTAACAACTAACAAGTTGATATCTCTTATGCTGACATTTTCCAATGTTTTCTCGGTATATGAATTCACGAATAATTATTTCAGATCAATTATTTAGGAGAGATTGTAGCACCTGTTGAACTTCTTGTAACTCCGTTGTCGACTTGTCGTAAGTCGTAACTAGTTGCTATTAAATTGCATGACGAATGAGTAGAATTTTTGAAGTGGGATGATTATATTGTTATTTACCAAAAGAGCAAAAAAGTCACTAAAAGTAACTATTTGACTAGGGGAGGGCCAGTTCTTGTTGTCATTTTTAATTTTGGAACTGGGGGAGCTTTCGACGAAAATCCATGCATGGATGAAACACGGAACCACCTCAAGACTTACGTCAATCCTTCGAGGAGGTGACGACAAACAGCAAAGGAACTAGGAAGCATCATGGAAACTGGGCCCTGGATATTGGGCCGGATGGGCGTCATTAAACCAAGGCCCATTTCCATTCAAGTCGAGGGATAAGCTAGTAGTTATGGCCCAGGTTTGATTATGATCCGCGTAAAACCCAACTACACCAGCGCAAAAAGTTTATTGCATTGCCCGGGATTCAACCCTACAAAGAAAACATATCATACAACAACTTGGCCAAGCTCGAACCTATAAGCTCATAACATTACATGACGTAACCCTCACAGCTGAACCTTAATACAGGGAAAGTAAAACAGTATGGAAGACATACAAACAAATACAACACGGTCACACCAAGTTTTTACCAACAAATCAATGCTTCAGTGGTCTGCAACATTAGGGGTCTAGCCCCATCGCCTTTCTGGTTTTCCCCACAAACAAGTCTTTGGATTTGATCAAGCCTGGAAGAACGCCACTAACTGTTGTAAATGGGAACTGTGCCACAGCTTCTCTTCTTCCCAGTGAGACGATTGCCAAGTCTGATCCTGGCTTGTAAGTGCTCATTCTGCACGGCCTTCCTCCGTTCAAAGTTACCTTGAGGTTTTTCGCAACTACTGAGGCATGGTTTTGCGCCAAGTACCCTTGCTTGAGCTCCTGCAATCGATATTGCAGCGCTCTCGTCAGTAAAGAAACCTATTATTAGTTTACTAGGGGGGGGGGGGGGGGGGGGGGGGGGGGATTCAACTTACAGGGATGTCGGTGATATCTCCGATAGCAAACACATTGTTTGTGCCCTTGACCTTCAAATGCTCATCAACCATCAGCCTCCCCTTACCATCCAAGTGACTCTTCAACATGGTATCCTTAAGCCACGACGAGGCCAGTGGTTTCCCAGTGCACAAGAAATGGCAATCTGCCTGGATAGTTTCACCGGATGAGGTATGATATGTTTTGCTGCCGTTGCCATCTGAGACAATATTGTCCAGATCGACTCGCTGCTCCAGCTTCACTTCAACCTTCCTCGATTTCAGCCATTTCAACGCCTTAGCTCCAGCCTTTGGCCCAATAAACTCCAGCAGCCTTGAACCATTATGAACAAGTGTAACCTGCTTCTCGGGGTAATCAACAGCGATTTCTCCAGCAAGTTCAACACCGGTAGGACCCCCTCCCACTATCAAAATGGAACTAGCAGACTTGATCTTCTCACTTTCTGCACATACAAAGTACCAACATAAACATACAAGCTAAAACAGCATATAGGAGCAACACGCATTGAAACTTAAGCTACATTGCTAGCTAGGCATCAAGTAGAAATGCAATCCTGCGTTCAATTCTGTTCTATGACTAGCCCTGACATGAATTAAAAGTAATGCAAGGGATAAAGCGAAGAGCTTGAATTTCCATTTCATTGTGTTTTACCTGAATGGTATTGAGCAAGTCTTTCCTTCCTAGTCTTAGGGACAGGATCCTTGTGGCCAGTTGCAATAACAAGATAGTCATACCCAACTGCCTCGCCCTCTTCAGTTATGACTTCTTTCTCAGTGATATTGACAGCATTGGACGTTATGACGCGCCCATTCGTGAAGTAATCTCGGTGCTTGATCACTGCTCTCTCTGCAAACGAAGGCTCGACCATGCTCCTCAAGTTTGCCCATGTGATCTCGAAATAGTCCTTCCTGTTTAAAATCACCAATTCAGTTTAATGTGATCACTACCATAAGGCTAACAGCATTGCACAAAATTGTTGGGAACGAGTAGGAAAGCTATCGCTTCCCTCCTACAAATTCCTCTGGTAAGCTAGGGTTCTAAGAAGTTGCTGAATTCTGATGGAATTTTCCAAATAAAAGGAGGCATTAAGTTCAAAGTTCCCCATAAATCACCATCGCCAAACATGCAGATGCCTGGAAATGCTTCGAATTGAAAGTTGTCAGTTTTCAGAATGCGAATTGCAAAGCAATGGAAATAAAGAACAGAGCAACCAAAGCACTTCCCCACCTTCAAACACTCCATTCCCAAATTAACAGCTAAAGGAATCATAAGCCCACAGAGATTCAATCACTATAAAACCACAATTAGGGAAGGGGGAAGAGCGTACGGGTCAATGAGGGTGACGTCGGCAGTGAATTGGGCAGATTTGGCGAGCATTGAACCGGCAACGCCGCCTCCGACGACCACCAGGCGGCGTCCCGTTCCCGACGACGATGACGATCCCTTCTGCTCTTCCATGATTTCCCGGTGGACGATGGGGAATGTGAAATGACGATTAACAAAATTTTTTGAGGGGTTTAAGAAGTAGAGGGAGTTAGCTTGGGGAAGAAGGCGCAAGAGAAACAAAGGAATCCGGGAAAAGAAACGAAGAAGAAAAGGGAGAAATTCGTTGATGAATCTAGTTGGGTTGGTTTGGTTGTTTGGGTTTGGGATAAATTTTTCTGGGTCCCGTGCTACAAGCTTATTTATAGCTTTCTGGAAGAATGAAGCAGCTGGCGTTAGTTGCTGCCGGCTGCTGCGTTCTTTTTCTATTTTCTGGATTGTGCAGATGCTGGCGCAACGTATCGTATGACGTTGCATGGCCAAAGCAAAGATTTTCTTAAAAGTTTTCTGAAACATGGAGCCAGCTCAGGACACACGTCACTTATGAGTCATGACGCGCCAAACAGCAAGGAAGGAAGGAAGCAGCTACAACAGTTGGGCCCTAGAAATTGGGCCGGATGGATTGGGCGCCATTAAACTAAAAAGGCCTATCTCCATTAAAGCGATTAGGCTAAACTAGTTACGGCCCAGGTTTGATCACGGTTCAGGCTCAGTTGATCCTTTTCCGTCGACGGAATCGAATATGCGGTCGTCGCTTCGCTGCTGATGGCGTGGCTGGCTTCAGCTGCATGTTACTGTACGCAATAATGGGGAAGAAGACGAAGGGAGGGAGCATGGAGCGTGAGCCGCACATGGCAGAGTTTGGAGACTGGAGAGAGATAGATAGACAGGGATGGAGACAGAGAGTTCTTCTGATACAGTGACGAGATATAATAATAATAAGTTAATAATTAGTGACCCCTAGGCCTTCTTCTTTCTCATGTATAGTATAGTCGTTTTACTGGTTGGTTTGGATCTTCTTCTTCTTCTTCTTCTGGTTTGGCTTCTTTCATTTCTTTTCGTAGGATGGAAGATCCCGCTGCTACATACACAGGTTGCTGTTGCCATTTGCAACTTTATATGGCCATCTGGTGAGGTCGTGGACTCAATCATTGGGTATTAAGGTCGTATGATAATAAGTTAGCTTTTTTTGAAGGTACTGAAAGCGCTATTATATTCAGGGGATTGGGGGGAAGTACAGAAGTAGGGAAATCCCACTAGGCACAGGCTAGCTAGCTACTCTCGCTACCTAGCTACCTTTCCTCCAACTAGTACTTGTAAACTTGATGAAGAAACAACAAGCTAAATTGTTCGTCTGTCCGTCGAACAATGTCTTACAAACTGCTCTAAATTTTTTTTTTCTTTTCAAATTCGTTATAGATTTTACAAATGTATTAACTTAGAGAATGTTATTATGATCCGTCCTCCTGACTGAGTCCTGACCACTCCATCCAACAGCATCTTGACTCTTGAGTAATGCTTCATCAAAGAACGTAACTTTTGCCCCTAGTTCTTCTCAATTAGTTAGGTATGGAAATGGAAGATAGTTTATGTCTCGGGGGTGGTTTAGATTCTATCGTATTGATCATGAATGACCGGATTATTTTCTTGACTGAATTGTGTTTGCATTCTGATTCGTGTTTTAGGTATAGTCTAGGTAAATCAGATTTGTTGGTTGAGTCATTTGAAGTCTTAAATTAATATAAGAAGTATCAAATTTCTTATCTTTTTTTTTTTTACATGGGGTAGGAGAGAAATTCTACCTTAAATTAGAGTATGAAATGTATATAGTAATTATAGTTATCACTAATATTCAAGCCCGCATTTGCTATTTATTCCCAATTCCATTACCAAATTAACCCAAAAAAGCATGCACTTTATCTACTGGTAGAAGGTCAGGAGGATCAGGCTCACAATCTTTTTCTTGTTACAATTGGCCCTACGTCATCTTCCCATCCAACCCATGCCAACCATTTATTTATTATAAGTTAAATAAGGCAGATCACACATATCAATTAGTTAATGTTTTACCTAATTAAATAGAAACAATATATAGTAATTAATAGGTACTTCTGGAATTCAGAATCTCCCCCAATTAAAAATAATCCACTATTCAATGATAGTTTGGGGAGGAGGAGGCACATCTTTTTGCTAGACAACATATTTGCAACCGTTAGCAACTAAAAATAGAGTACAAAAGTTACTTTAGAAATATTTCATTCGAGTCAGGAACAAAATGGTTACAAGATTAAAATCACTCAAACAATATTGCTTACGTCTTACGGATATTTCGAAACTGAATAAAGAGTGGCTCTAAATTAAAGATTAACTGTCGCAAACTCAAGTTTGTTTCGTAAATTGTTGGTGGTGCTTAGTAGTCACTGATGCTGGTTTATGAATAAAATGATGAAAATGGAACTAGAACTCAATCTCAATATTTGGGCTAGGGGTCTTGGAGACAATATATTCTGTCCGATATGGGGAAAAACCACTTTCTTGATAATTGAATGATAGAAAAAATTTAGATTTGTTTAACTAAGATAACATACACAGAAGTGCTTAGAGAATTTGTGCCATCAGGTGTAATGATTTTGAGAGTTTTTATTATAATGAAAATGGGTGCAAGCATCACTATCTTATTATTACGAAATCGAATCGACAACAAAGCCGTCAACCGAATCATACAAAAGCCAATGACATTGTCAGGATCGATAATATATATTAGTGGAAATAGAATCAGGATCTAGCGGGGTGTCCCCTCTGTACTAGACAATTGTCTAACAATGAGCATCTCTATAATTGCGTCTGAAGCACACTTCTCAATTCTTGCTCCGAAAATCTCAAAAGGCTAACACTAGACTAGCATGCTGGTGACTTATTGAACTATAAGATGAGAGCATATGTGAGTAGTTGTAGTCGAGTCGAGCTTGAGCCTGGAGCTCGATTTTCTTTTCTGTCCAACATCTCACACCATGTAAATTCTCTCAAGTGCGCCCCATAACTCCACATAAGTGATCGTAAATTTTTCCATTTTCATTAAGTGCCTTACTCGTCTCAAGAGTGATTATACACATTGGGAGAAAACCCAATAACCCATCTCACCACCCTAGTCTCTCTCCCAACAAATAACTACATAAGCAAAGGCCCCATCCCTATCAATTGCAATTATGGAGAATGAACGACATCTGTACTAATCAAAGAAGAGAAATCACCAAATTAAAAGCCTGAGTTGATAGCACATAAGAGAGCCAACCAACAACTCCCATCATTTTAGATTACCACATACGGCTTTTTATTTAGGGAAAGATCAAGACATAGTTAGTCCACAACACAATCCACTCCTCTCTATTTTACGTTTAATTAGGTGGATCAAGCAAATAATGATGTAGGAGGGAAAGGGTTAATGTATATTTTCCAAATTAATTATGAGTCTAGTAACTATCACCCACAATCATCGCCAAAAACACCATCTCACATCAAGTAGTAATCATCAATGAATTAAATAATCAAATCCCACAATGATCGATCTCATACATTTCCAGGAGAAGGATTAGGAGCGAAGCACAACAATCAAAAGAGGAAGCACGAGGGAAATTAAATAATATATGTTGTCCTTTGTTATCTCCAACTTGTAAAGCAAGCGAAGCGTGGCTGGCTGTTGCCGGCTTGCATCAATGTTATCGAATCGGTTTAACAAGTGATATGGTTTGACCGAGGTAGAATCGATTCACGTTGGTTTGTGACGATAACAATACATGTAAAAATTTAAAAGATATTATCATTTTAGTGAACAAATTACTTCGATCCCGATAACTCAAGTTATGCAAAGTATTTTCATTAAATGAACTTAGACACATATAATCTACATTTATCTTCAAATAAAAAACAAAATTATAAACAAAATAAAAATTCTCATATTTAATTAAAAGATTTAATGCTAACATCCAAACAATTATATTTGAATTCAACAAATAAATATTTAACTTTCAAATTCATAAAATAAATTAATAAATTCATTTTTACTAATTAAGTTCACTAAAACCACCTCATTTAGTTTAGAGGCCGGAAATCGATCATTCGGATCATACCAGATTCAACCGGCCGATATTCCACTGTAAGGAAGTGGTTAAGTACCATACATGGGCCTGTATAATATCCAACATGACCATCTCCCAACAACTAGAGTTATTGGGAGCAACTGGTTCATGACATTGTATCAAAGCTGGTTTTTCATTGAGGTCATGGGTTCAAGTCCTCGCGACCCCCAATATTAACCGTTGTCTTTCAAGCACGATGCGCCTGTGCAAACTACAAGTCATGAGTCGGCTTTCGTTTGAGGGGGCGTCTCCCATACATGAGCATGTATAAGATCCACCATAACCTTCTCCCAACAACTGGGGTTGCAGGCTTGCAGCTAGGGATGACAATTTCGACCTGACCCGTTTTACCCGACCTGTTTTGGGGCGGGTTCGACCCGCTCCGTAGGCGGGGCGGGGCAGACATGGGTACCTCTCGTCGACCCAACCTGCCTTGACCCACCCCATTCCCGACCCGTTCTTGCCTAAATTACATGTAATCTTAGTCAATTACTTCGAATTTTCCTCATATTACCTAATTGTTTAGCTACAATAAAGTTGTATAAGTGAAAACCTCAATTTCTCCAATACTTTAACTACAATATATCATATTATGGTTTATTTCTTAGTCTTTTAATGAAATAATGAATATTTTTAAATGTTCTCACATAAATCACATACTCATTGGGTCGACTTACCCTGACCTGCGCCTCATGATAAATTATTCGACCTACCACGGAACGGGTATGGGTATTGATATACCTGGCCCGAACCTACCCATCGCCATTCCTACTTGCAGCTGTACGAACCCCACCCGCCACTGCAGCCGGGCGGGCTGTGTGTCGGCGGTGCATACTGCGTAGCAGTCGTAGAAACAACCGAAAACCCAATTTGCTTTGCGGCACTCTCCTTTTGGCTATCTTCCATTTTGATCTTCGTAGTTCTTACTCCACTCCCCCGCACCTAAAATACTCTCTCACCTCACTCCCTGTCACTGACACCATCTCTGCTGGAATTCATTTTCATCAATCCTATCATTCATTACCCATCGTTCTTGTTTCCCTTCCCCTTTAACCATCTGCCCTGGTTAGCTCACCCGATCTCCAACCCACGAACAAGAAAGAGCTAAAAAAGGAGAAAGAAGAGAACTTTCCTTGTCAACCAAACTTCCCCACCTTTCGTTTTCAGCCACCGGACAACAAACCAATCATTGTTACCAAATTCCCAATTGGTGTCGAAGCCCAGAGAGAGAGAGAGAGAGAGAGAGAGAGAGAGAGCGGCAAGTCGCCGGCGCCGGCGGACTTGGGGGAGCTCTGCTTTTAGTTTGTTTGCTTTTCCCCGACATTGTTGGGGGGCGGTGAGGAAGAGCCGCTTCGTCATTGGGAGAGTCCGGGGCTTTTTCTCGATTTGATTGTTTGCTTGCTAAAAGGCGCTACAGTGATGTAACAGAGTCTTCAGATTGATCTTCCGTTTCTTCTGCGGAGTTCCTTTGGTAGGGGAAAGTGAGAGAGATGGAGTCTAAGATGGATCAGTATGAGATCATGGAGCAGATCGGGCGTGGCGCCTTTGGCGCTGCCATTCTAGTCAATCATAAAGCCGAGAAGAAGAAGTATGCATAATCCTCTCTCTGTCTCTCCCTCTGGTTCGTTCAGGAGATTTGCATTGTTAATTTGATTTCGGAGCCTTGATTTGCAGGTATGTGTTGAAGAAGATCCGGCTTGCTCGCCAGACGGAGCGGTGCCGGAGATCTGCTCACCAGGAAGTATGTTTCTCCTTCTCCTCTGTCAGTCAATGCCGTTCTTTAGTTGACTAAGCTGCTGCTGTTGATAAATCTTGTGAGATTGCCTGAAATTTCTTCAATGCAGATGGCACTCATTGCACGAATTCAGCACCCTTACATTGTGGAGTTCAAGGAAGCCTGGGTTGAGAAGGTTGGTATCATTGGCCAATTGGATTCGGTTTTCTTCTGTTTGGCATCACTGACAACTGAATGGAAATGTTGCCATTTTGGTAAATGTAGGGTTGCTATGTATGTATTGTCACTGGATACTGTGAAGGTGGAGACATGTAAGTGTTTGGATCAAGTAATTCAGAGTCGTGTAACTTTCTCCACGAACTTATTATTTGCTAATGTATTGAATCGGTTGTTTCGGAATAGGGCTGAATTGATGAAGAAGAACAATGGTGTTTATTTTCCTGAGGAGGTACTTTTTTTTGGTTTCCTGTTTGTGGTTGTCATTGCATTTAGGCTAGTCATTGGAGTAGAACTGATGGCCATTGTTGGTTGCAGAAACTTTGCAAGTGGTTCACGCAACTGCTCTTGGCTGTTGATTATCTTCATTCTAACTATGTCCTCCACCGCGACTTGAAAGTATGTGAACTAGAGTTTTGAATTATGATTTGGATGTTCTGAATGAAGCTTAACGATGGTGACTTTAGTGATAAAAGCCTTCTTTTTGCAGTGCTCAAATATCTTTCTGACTAAAGATCAGGATGTTCGCCTCGGTAAGTCTGTTTTTATTAATGTTTGAGTGTGTCTTGGGTGCATTGTTCTTATGGTCATTTTAGTTTTGCTGATCTTGTTTTGTTCCAATTCAGGGGATTTTGGACTTGCTAAAACTTTGAAGCAAGATGACTTGGCTTCATCGGTATGTTTAAGCTTCCACCATTCTTTTCTATTCCCTATTACTTTTTGGGAATGTTGTTACACAATGTCACAATGGAGTGAAGAGCTCATGGTGTTTCTCCATTGAGTATTTCATTTGTTGCCCAAGAACAATGTCAAGCCATTTGACTGGAATGTATCAGGCCTTGGAAGGCAACCTTGTGCTTGAACTTGATCAGTTCTTATACTTTGATGCATGCATTTCCCCCTCGATTTTCTTGTGTAGTTGTGTCATACGGCAAAAGAGAATCTGACTGTTCTGTATTTCGCTAGTAATATTTGCGTTTGTGTTTAGGTGGTTGGAACTCCCAATTACATGTGCCCAGAGCTACTAGCAGATATTCCATATGGCTTCAAATCAGATATTTGGTCTTTAGGTATGCTGTGTTCAAGGTCTTGAATTTTTTCCACGTTTGTATTATATTACCTCTTGGTTAATATGGGTTTGTTAATGACCAGGATGCTGTGTATATGAGATGGCTGCTCATCGCCCTGCTTTCAAAGCTTTTGTAAGATTTTCTTTAACCTGGAAGTTTCTCTTGATATGATGACCATCGCATTAAAATATTGCATGCTATTCGGTAGAACTTAGAAGCATTTTCTGCTCCATTGATTTCCATACACTTAATTTCCTTCTGTAACTGTTCTATTGCAGGATATGGCAGGGTTGATAAGCAAGATCAATCGTTCTTCAATTGGTCCTTTGCCGCCTTGCTATTCTCCATCCTTGTATGTTCTCATATAGGTTTAATATTTACATTTCCCTCCAGCAAGTCTTTATGTTTTATGCATGATTCTCTTCCTGAATTTCCCATAAGAAGTGCAAAAGAAAAAAAGAAAAAAAAATCGATGGGATCAATTACAGAACTGATTTTTTTTTTTTTAAAGAATCAATTACAGAACTCACAAGTATTATCTTTGTCTAATTTTTATTGATTGTATAGGCCAGTGATCTCTAGAAAATTGGTTACAATCAGCACTTTACTCTCTACTGATTGTTTGGGACTTACTGTGGATCCATTATTCACAGGAAATCACTTATTAGATGCATGCTGAGGAAAAATCCTGAGCACCGCCCTACTGTAAGCATACCTCAAAAAAATTCTGCTCTGTAAGTTTTATTTCCGATTGGCAACTTAACAATCCGAATACCTCTTCCTTTCAGGCATCTGAGGTCCTGAAGCATCCATACTTGCAGCCTTATGTGGAGCAGTACCGGTCAACTTTCAGTCCTCCAACTTGCTCTCTCGAGAAGGCTCCTTCAGCTGGTCGTGGTTCAAGGAGAAGCATGGCTGACAGCCAGAACAGCAACAGCTCTAGTAGTGATAGAGATAGTTACCTCTCAAGCGAGAGAAACATCTCAACTATGGGAGAGAATAAAGGTACTGACACAGATCTGGCATCTATTGATGATGATAATGACACTGAACAAACCACGCCAAGTGAAGGAGATAGCAACCATACAGTTCATACCGACAAAGTCAATGAACGGAAAGTAATGAAGGTCAACCATTATGAGGATGGACCCAATGTTGAGTCCAAGCAGCAGCCTAAGACTATTAAAAGTATTATGATGTCACTGAAAGAAGGCAAGGCTAGAGAAAATGGGTCTCCACTTAGAGGGGCTCGTGCGAAAGCTACAGGCATAATGACAACACCAAGGAATAATGCAGATTCAGTGTCGAAAATTCCTCGACCCTATGCTGTTGCTCCGATATTTAAGCCTAACGTAGTTGATGCAACACCTGTTGCTCAGGCAAAGTTGACATTCGATTCTATTAAGCGGATTCCAGCATCAACCCCTTCCAAACACCAGGTAGAATAATATTTTCCAGTCGCTTTGTTTGGTAATTGGTATTCTCATTTCTTTAAACTGCTCATATGTTCAATCACCTCCTTTGCAGTTACCAATAATGGACACATCGCCGAAGACTAAACCCAGATACGATGGCATTCCGCCATCTGTCCCCATAAAGCTTTCTGATGATGGACTTGCTGCTAAGTCTAGGCAGAGAACCCCGCCTTCCAACATTGTTCGGCGGTGTTCATTCCCTGTACGGACAAGACAAGTTGGAAATGACGCCCTAACTGAGACTGCTGCCATGACTAAGTCCCCCGAACTTACTTCTCGTGAAGTTCCCGATGAGCAGTTCATGCATTCTACTAAGGAGATCAAGCAAGAGACATTTCAGAAAGCTACAGTTGGGGTTTCGAAAGTGACTCAAACAGATGGCAGTAATTCTGTCTCATCTGTGGTTTCAGCTGAAGCATCTGAACTTTATGATGATGCAACAACTTCATTTGATGACATGCAGACACCTCCAAATCATGAGATAGAAAGAAGGCCTGGAACTTCAGATACTCCAGCATTGAGAGTCTCATCTTCATCCTCTTTCCACTCTGATGCTTCTGATAATTTATCAAATGGAGATCATGGAGAATATCCTGGACCCTTGCTTTGCTCGGTTGAACCTAACGGTGTTCAGGATGCCAATGCAAATTCTTTCAATGGTTCTGGTAACATGACATCAAGTGCAGCGCTTCATTTATCGATTCCAGCTACTGAAGGAATAACAATTCATAAGGATGATATCCCTGAAAGTCAGCCCAGTAGCAGTAGACCTGATATGTCACTTGGATCAAATGTTACTTCTCCATGTAGAGGTGATGACAAGTTTACTGTGACAGAACTTCTATCAGTTTCAGAGGCTACTACGTCGGCTCTCTCACCAATTTCAGCCGCTCAAAACTATTTGCAATCAGAAAAAGGAAGAACGATTTTGCAAAATCCACCAGTGGAAAAGGGTTCTGCTGCTGCTGCTGGCTGTCCTCCTTTTGATGATGTCATACATGTCATACGTCACAGCAGTTTCCGTGTTGGGAATGAGCAGCCAGTCATGGAAACTGTTGAGATGGGAGTTCAAAATATGGACGTAGGGAAGCTCTTAAATGTAGTGAGAGACGAGCTGGACATGCGAAATGTGGGGGCTCCAGTGACACTTAAATCAGCAGGAGGCTCAGAAGCCTTAAGCTTGAAATCTAGCCTGTCTACTGATGATTCCAGTTTCAAGGAAATGGATATGAAAGCTGCAGCCTCAGTAATGAATCATGATACTTCTGAACCGGCAAAACCCACCTCCCCTGTCAAAGAAGAAGTGACGTCACCTACTACTGCACCCAAGGAAATTCTGGACGTGAAGTCATTTAGGCAGCGAGCTGATGCACTTGAAGGGCTTTTGGAATTGTCTGCTGACTTACTACAGCAGGATAGGCTGGAGGAGCTGGCAATCGTTCTCAGGCCATTTGGAAAAGATAAGGTCTCACCAAGAGAGACTGCGATATGGCTGGCGAAGAGCCTGAAAGGGATGATGATCGACGACAGTGGCCGAAGTTCATGACTCTGTCTGCAGTATAGTCTGCTCCTTTTTACTTTTTGTTCTACTCTGTAATGATATTTGTCCAGCCACCTTTTTTGGCACATTCAAAGTTCGATTGAATTTTGTTTTGGAGGAGAGAACAGATAGGCTCTTTTCATTTCTTTTGATCAGCCCTTGTTCTTTTTCTTGTTGTAATTCTTATTCTCTTTGCATTTTGTTTGTACATAATGAATTATACCAAATTCATAACTGCATCATCGTTGCCAAATGTATGGATGAATGTGGGTATATATGGAACTGTGACTTGAGTCAATATAAACTAAATAATGTCATTCATACAAAGAAAAGGAGAGGAGCTTTGTTTCTAGCTTTCATTAGTTACAGTTTCAGCTTCCATTGCATCACCTTGTTCAGTTTCAATTTCCACTGCATCACCTTGCTCAAGCTCCAGAATGGCGTTAAACCCGAACTCTTTTCCTGGTTTAAACAGCTTCATCAGTTCATCTGCCTTCTGGATTGTGGTCACTTTGTTCTCCTTCACTTTCACATTTTCCTGCTTCCCCAATAGCAAAGATTAAAGTCAGGACATTCCATACCAGTCCCGTGCAAAGGAGTTTAATGATCCATACACATTTACTTCTAAACCACAACACTACTTGCCTTATCTGCATAATCTGCCAGTGTTGCGCTAACTATTTCTTGAATCACGAAGTTCGTAACTCGCTCTTCCCCCAGGACCTGGATCAGGAAGTCCCTTGGCACCTGAGGCCAGTATACAATATCAGTAACCCTTTAGAATCAACAGATAGAATAACTGTCCTGTTCTCCTACTGGAACTCTGCTAATAAAATTGAGCATCGAATTTTGACATCACAGTCACCTGGGTTGTCTTCCCTGGTTTCAGTCCAGCAACCATGCAAAACAAGATTGGTAGTAAGTTAAGGTTTCAGAGGCTCAAGGGATTGTTGTAGCATAGAAAGCACAAGGAAGCAGCTTATATAAAATAAAGCATATGGAAACAACATATATAGTCCTAGCATTCAAGAGAAGTAGTGAGTCTGAAATGCGCAGACTATACTATATACTGTTCAAATGGCCTGGTTAGTTGGACGTTTGCTAGCTAGTTAAGAAATTTGGTGAGCTAGGTAATTCTCTCGTAAGAAGTGAAGAGTTAGCATAAGTTTTAGATAGAGTCACTGAATTCCTTGACAGGCTGATCACCATACTCATAGCAACCATGGACAAAAGTGACACTCTTTTTCATGATGACTTCATGCGATTTTGTCAGTAGATAAAAGGAAATGAGTGAAATCACAATATGGAGATAACCAATTACATAAGAAAATTGAGGGAACTGTGTGGCCTGACCTCCCTTTTGTTTCCGAAATCCGGGGATTGGTGGTGAAGTGAGAGCCAGATTCCTCAAAACCTTTCCGAAAACCTTTTCTGTTTCATCTCCCCCCAAATCCACTCTAACCTTCGAACAGAAATGATCATATAATAAGAATCATTCAACATGG
Source organism: Linum trigynum (assembly GCA_964030455.1). NCBI lineage: Eukaryota > Viridiplantae > Streptophyta > Magnoliopsida > Malpighiales > Linaceae > Linum > Linum trigynum. The sequence goes on from OZ034820.1 coordinate 44,997,890, forward strand.
AAACTCCCATAAAAACAAATGGTTAGTGAAAGAAACCAGAATCATAATCTCAGAAAGCCTGCTTTTTAACCATGCATACATAGAAAGAAGAAAGCTGCAAGTTGAGTAGGAGCAAACCTTAATGCTGGTTTCGTCCCTCGACTCTACAACAATCTTAGCATCTCTTACGGTTATGGCATTGTCCTTTGGCTCAGTAATCGATGTTTCCACTCCTAAATCACAGCAAACTTGGCCAATTCAACTACCAGGCAATTACACAACAGAAAATTCAACATGGAGGAAGTCAAAGGATAAACCAAAAGGCGTTGCAAATAACTTGAAGCTGAGAAGTACCCACCTGAGTCCGTAGCTGAAATAGGCCCGACTGTATTTCCAATCAATCTCCCTTTTGAAAAAAACAGCTGCCTGAAATTCAATCACTTCATTCCAGTAAAGGGTACTGCTCAATGTAACCTAAAAAACGGGTAAAGGGCAAGCTTAGTTGGTTAGTTACTACCTGTTGCTGAATTGTTGGTGTTGTGTGGTATAAAGACTAAAGCTTTTGGTGCTACTGTGGTAATGGCGGGCGAGGTTTTTGCATTCCGAAGCAGAAACCAGCTGCCCATGAAAGAAAACATACTACTTCAGTCTAATATCCTTCTCCACAACGTACTAAAGTTTGCTCCTTGTTTAGTTGTTCAGTGTACCAGACTAACTTACAGTGGGAAATTGTTGAAGCTGCGAGGCAGAGAAAACGAACTTGGCCGCCATTTTTCTTCTTTAGTCCCCGCCTCGGTCTGAGAGATTGGGTTTTCCGAATTGAGGAAATGTAACAAGAACGAGATTTCATCATCCAAAGAGGCCACAGCCAGAGCAAAACGCCGCCGTGTTCCTACGTTGTTTCGTGTTTTGTCCTTCCTTAGAACTTCAAATACGACGGCGTACCGCCATTTGGTTCAAGGTAGCAGCTTTGGAGCACCATACCCATTTTCACTTTTCAGTTTTCAGCAATAGCAGAGACAGAAGATTGAGCCAAAGCGAAAGATGATGGAAGTAGTAGTAGCCCCTGAAGCTTCCTTCTTCGTCTTCATCCATAAGGTATCAATGCTCTCTCTCTCTAATATTTGAGCTCTAAAAAATGGAGCGAACAAAGTTTTGGTAATTCTTCCTCTCTCTATTGTGGTTTAGGGTTTAAATCGAAGAACAGCAGTACCAGAAGCTGCCGTTCGGAATTTATCCTTCAAGACACCATCTTTTTACCATGGAGTGGGATGCAATAGCGCTAATGGATACATAGGAAGGTTAGCAGCACAATTCTAGCTGGGTTCTTTGATTTTCAGTTTTAACTTACTGCTAGTACTACTACTTATCTTGGTCTGCTTTATGAGAAATTCCGCAACTTTCTTTCGAGGAGAAGAACATGTAGGAGCTCTCAACCTGTTCATGCTTTGGTATCAGGTGAAGTTCATTTTTCTTCCTTGCCCTTCACTTGCTATTTTGCTACCCCACTATTAACCCTTTTCAAGATTACATGGTTATGTTTCTGAAACATTTATTTCTCTTGGTTTCAGAAGATGTTGGGGTGTCATCATCTCGAATTGGGGATTTCCGGGTCATTACTACAAGTACCGACGATTCGACTGTGATGAAGGTGAAGACAATGACCAAAACTATTACAGCGTTTTAGATGTTGTGGATGTTAGTATGTTACAGAAAGTTGGAGTCTTCTGATTGATGTTTGGTTTCCAACTTTCATGGATAGGTAAATGTAGAGGTTTCAGGCACCAAAACGAGAGCCATTTTCGATGATGTTTTCGACAGAATGGTGGAAGCTGCACAGCCGATTCCAGGCTTTCGTAGAGTGAAAGGAGGTAAAAAATTTTACGCTTTGGTCTTCGGTGAATGAGAACCTGAGAAGGGCTGAAACCAAAATTGAAAGGTCAAACTATCAGAAACAGGCTCAAAAGTTACTTGTAGCAATAATCTTTAGATAACATCTGTACTTGTAATTCATAGTTCCAGTGCTCTGTGTCTACTGGACAATGCAGTGATCACGCCTCCAGTCTTTCTCGAGCTATCTGTTTACTTTTTTGCTATTGTTTATCCATTGCCTCTAATGAGTGCTTAAATTTCCTTGCTTGCATTTGCTGCTGGGCCAACTACGTTGATCACTGGGAAACTGCAGGAAAAACACCAAATGTAAGTTTAAGTTTCAGCTCCTTTGGCATTCACTTTTAGTGTCGGAATGTGTGTGATTGCCGATTGAAACTAATCGATGAAATGTTTCCCTGGGGCGGCAATTCCAGTACATTAAGTCACACCAGTAGTGACAGAATGACCTCACGAGTCAGTCGCTCAATGCAATACCTTGTGAAAGCATAGTTTAACTTCATGACATATGGGATGCTGGGAATAACCATATAATTTCTCTGTCTTGCTTGAGAATACATATGATTATGAATCGATAGAGGTAGAAAGCATGTTCACCATCCCTCCTTAGTAAACATGTATTGTTATGTTGGCAGATTCCTAGAGACATATTGCTCGAAATCCTTGGGGCTTCCAGAGTATATAAAGAAGTCATTAAGAAGGTCATAAACTCCGCCATGGCAGAGTACGTTGACAAGGTAAACCCCGATATCATCTGCAAAGAGAATCTTGCTTATAGGACAAGCTCAAAGGTTCTTTTTTATAGCTTCTGAAATAGCTATAGCATGTAATGTAGCCCCAGACGAATAATGCAACACCTTGTGGTTGGTGACATGTTCTGCAGGAAGGTTTAAAAGTGGGTAAAGATCTGAGAGTTGAGCAAAGCTTTGAGGATCTTGAAGAAGCTTTCAGTCCAGGGGAGAAGTTCAGCTTCGATGCAGTTCTAAGACTTCAGTCTGGGGCCGATTGAACAGACATCTTATTGGGAAGTGTATGTGGTTTGTATGCATGGAGAACCATACCATTTTTGCCATCTTAATCTAGAAGCCATTAATGCTCCGTATTGTTATGCAGGCTTGTTGTATTTTTTAGGTTAAATACACTTGTATATCCAAAACTTTCACGGTTGTGCCAATAATATCCAAATTTCCTGAAATACCACTTATATCCAATTCCTTCACATTCTTTAAAGGTGTTTTTGGATATACAAGTGTATTTAACCAAAAATATATTGGGAAATGGATTGATTTGGCAAAGAACAACTTTAAAACATGAATATAAGTGGTATTTTGGGAAATTTGGATATTATTGGCACAACCGTGAAAGTTTTGGATATACAAATGTATTAAACCTATTTTTTATTAGGTGAAATACCTTGTGAGCACCACCAAAGTATGTGAAGTTAAAAATCTAATACCTCGACGATAAATAAAACTATGTTCCACCACATCAACCCTGCCACTAGCATAATAGAGGATAGGGTGACGATCCTCTTCCTGAATTCCACTAGTATTTATATACAAATTTGGAACGTTGTAGATGGTAATACTAATTCTTTTGTCTAGTAGATTAACAAACCTAATTAAGTAATCTAATAATGATTGGTAATAGACAAAATTGAATTATTGGTTGGTGTCACGGATAAAAGAATCCAAAATGTCATTTTCTTACGTGGGTTTTGACTTTTTGTGAAGATTATACTAAACTGGCTCTAGTTGCCGGCCGGCCGTCGGCCGACCACTTGGCTTGTTTATTGTGCGCCGGAAAGATATGTAATCAGCAGACCATGCACGTGTTTTGCGTACTTGTCCGTCGTGTTATGGAGCCAAGAAGATATCAAGGCGGCAAGGCAGGCCTAATACCCAAATATACGAAAAATGGTTAAGTATAAAGCCAAGAGAGTATCAAGCCAGCAAGCAGGGCTTGGTACCAAGACATGAAAAAACATTGAAACCAAAAGACATGAAAATTGGCTAAGTATGGAGCCAAGAGGGTACCAAGGCTGCAAGGCAGGCCTGATACCCAAATATACGAAAAATGGCTAAGTATAAAGCCAAGAGAGTATCAAGCCGGCAAGACAGGGCTTGGTACCAAGACATGAAAAAACATGAATTTGGCTAAGTATGGAGCCAAAGGGGTATCAAGCCGACAAGACATGCTTGATACCAAAAGGCATGAATTTGGCTAAGTATGGTGCCAACAGGGCATCAAGCCAACAAGGCAGGGCTTTGTACCATTACCTGGAATTTGGCTAAGTATGGAGCCAAAGGGGTATCAAGCCGACAAGGCACGCTTGATACCAAAAGACATGAAAAATGGCTAGTATAGAGCCAAGAAAGTATCAAGCCGGCAATGCGTGGCTTAGTACCAAGACATGAAAAAACATGAATTTGGCTAAATATGGAGCCAAAGGGGTATCAAGCCAACAAGGCATGCTTGATACCAAAAGACATGAAAATTGGCTAAGTATGGAATCTCATGGCCGGGGGAGCCTACCACCCATAGCAAGAGGGTACCAAGCCTTGAAAAGCATGAATTTGGCTAAGTATCGAGCTAAGGGGGTACCAGGTCGGCAAGGCAGCCTCGGTACCAAGACCCCTACACGGTACCAAGTCGGCAAGACAGGCTTAGTATCCAAGCAAGGCGACAGGGAACCATGATCCCAAGGGGGTATCAAGCCGGCAAGACTGACTTGGTGGTTAGGCTTGATAGCCAGACATCAGGGTATCAAGCCAACAAGACAAGAAATTTGACTAAGGCAAGGCCTTGGGCTTGGTGGCCCCCTAACGGGGTATCAAGCCGGCAGGGTGCAAGGTACCAACTTGATAAGATTAAAAAAGCTAAGTATGGAGACCAAGCCGACATTGCTGGCTTGGAGCAAGGGTATCAAGCCGACAAGATTGGCTTGATACCAAGATGACAGGTTGGTGCAATGACAGTCTCTCTAAGACTAAGTGTGGAGACTTGGGGGTAAAGGGGTCAAGTTCTCATCCTGTCTAGGTGAGTAATATGGCCTAGCGATTCGTCGAGGTGGCTAGCAAGATGAGGAGCGTGGAGTCGTCAGGGTTGTCAAGGATGTGATCAAGACTTCATCATAGAGGATAAGGCAAAAAGGCTCAACACCTACCTGGTCCGGCATCGAGATCAAGGTAGGACAAGGGGCCCCAAGGCGACGGTTACCAACTAGTCACCGAGGTGGTGACAAGGGACCCCGAGGCGGTTTGGAGCAAGAGGCCAGCCAGCAGTTACTACGGCAATTACCAAGGCAGTTACACCCGGTGGCTATAAATAGGAGAAACGAATACGGGAAAAGCGTTCCACAACCAACCATTTGCCATAGCTGTAGCTTTTAGTTTTTCGGAGCTCTCACTGAACCTCCTTAGGAGTAGTGTAATGTAACTTAGCTTGTTCCCAAAAAATCAAAAAAAATATCAAACACTCTCGTTCGAATATTGTTCGGAGAGGAGTGAACCGTGTTATTGTCATTGTTCAAGAAGTCAGGGTACATTTATTGAGTTCAAACACCAGAATTTTCCTCGCCAGAAAACACTAACACATCCCCTCCTTTAGCTACTATTACCAAACCCAACTTATTTGGGGCATACACGTATCCAATTTTTTAGCTGGGTCTAAACTGGACCAATAACATTGGAAGTTTGAAAATAAAACGGGTACCTAATTAAAATGCAAATTTTGTCTGATTTCTTATGAAAAAAATAGAAAAGTGGAAACAACACCTTTACTAAAAATGTATAATAGTATTGAAAGTAGTTAATGAAATGACCCAAATAGGATCCAATTCAACCCCAACCAAATCTAAAACCATTAAAAATGCATATGGATCTATTTGGTCCGACCTAATATCCATATTGGATCAAATTACACAATGAATTGCCATGTTGGGGGTTGAGGGTAGGTTTGGAATTAGGGGTCGTTTGCTTCATGGATTTAAAAATGAGGGTTTTGTAATTTAAAAACTCAAGGATTTATCAAGGATTTGAGGCATCATGGATTTGTAACAATCCTTTGTTTGTTGGGATATTTTTATCATGGATTTAAAGGTGTGGGATTTACTACTTGAATTCAAAAATTACATTACTGCCCTTTTCTATACTTTTGACATGTTTATGATATGTACACAAAACAAGGACAAAACTTCAAAATTACCTTACAAACATTTTCTATATGTTTGACATGTTTATGATATGTACACAAAACAAGGACAATACATACTAATAAGCATAATGTTGCCACATGGACAATAATAATAAACGAGAAAATTCCGTTTTAACTTTTAACGTAACATAATCAATTATCAATTCTTTGTCTTCCTTTTCAAAAGTGACATATAACAACATATATTAGAATCGGGAGAATAAAGAATTACACGTTCCATGAAAAGGTCAAAGAAAACTAGAACACAAGAAATGATATAAAAAATCTAACTCATGTTTGCACATTAATTGAACGTTTATATTATTCATTTATTGTTAATTATAATGTATAATAGTTAAATTTGAGGGCAACCTTGGAATATTAAAAGTGCATGAGGGTATATGGGTAAAATCTCATCAAGGATTTATGCCATATTCCAAATCCCACATCAACATGTGGGATTTATAAGTCCGTGGGGTCCACGAATTTGGACCATTAAAATCCGTGGGCCCCACGGATTTGGTCTCCAAGAAAGCTGCAAGCAAACAACGGATTGTACCTAAATCCTTGATAGTTGGTTTTTTGGTACCAAATCCATGTACCAAATCCTTGAAGCAAACGACCCCTTAATGTGAGTAGGGTGGGTGTTTGGAATTGTCAAATATAATTAATGTAATTAGTTTGGCCTTACAATTTGATTAGAGTACTTTGTAATTGTATATTGGATGACAGGGACATCGGAGCTAGTGTGTTTAGGAGGGCCACCTAAGATTTTAGAATCTTGCTATGCATCATCGTGACAAAGTAGTACGTAGTTGGTTTGCTCCCCTTTATTTCCTCCAAAATTGCATACTACTTTGCTCTCATTATTTCTATACTCTTCAATTTTCACCCTCTCTAAATTTTCGGAGCGGAATTTTCAATTCCCTGCATTTCTTTAACTCCACGCCATGCCGCCGCGGTCCTACGTACATGGTAGTGGGAAAACTGACAACGTACGTACAGCTAAAACCGGGCCGGCGTTTAAGCTCCTCAATTATTTTTCTGGTTCGAGAGATGTTCATTATTAAATTTCACACCTACCCTAATCATCCTTCCAACCGAACCATCTTTCCGCTGACTGAAGTAAATAAGAGCAAGACGATCAATATGCCACGCCTTCTTCTTCTTCTTCATTAGCCACCCACTAGAGACAGATAAAAAAAAAAAATGGCGGAGCTACAGATGATGATCAAACTCCACAACAACAATCACCATGTTATAACTAACAATTACTCCACCACGCCCATCATCCCCTGCCGCCGCCGTACCAGCACCTCCGTTTCGCTCCTCTGCCGTTCCCCAAAATCCTCCTCATCACGCCGTGATCCCTTCTCCTCCGTTAAGTATGACGCCGCCGTCAGCCGTCGCGCACGGGGCGTGGGCGGGTTGACGGTTCGGGCCGCCTTTGACTCGGCGCCGTCTGCTACTACCGAGACGGAAGTCGTGGTGGAGCAGCCTGTGGAAGGAGAAAACGGCACCGTCACGAGGTTTAGGAAAGTGGCGGCGGAGGAGGAAGAGTATACTGCCGACGTGGCAGCTTTCGAAGTGAGGAAGGACGGTGGGTGGTGGGACAACGCCCTTCTCCAGCTCCGGCTGATGATCGCGCCTCCGTGGCAGCGGGTCCAAAACGGCAGCGTTTTGGACATCCACTTGGCCGGCGAGGTCTGTACATATAATATTCGTCGCTACTAATTTCCATTAAAATATCAATCTGTGTGATGAAATGGTGGGTGATATCAGATATCGGATGTGAAAGGGAAGTTCTTCTCGCCGGAGTTCACACTGCCGCAAATCTGCGAGAATTTCGCGAAAGCTGCTAATGACCCGCGGATTGCGGGGATTTATCTCAGGATCAGCACCTTGGGGTGTGGGTGGGGGAAAGTGGATGAAATCCGTCGCCATATAGTGGATTTCCGGAAAACAGGTTTTTTTTTCTTTCTTCTCTCTTCTCTCTAGTACATAATTGAATTGAGTAAATACCTCTTCAATTTAATTAAAATCCCTACTTCCTTTGGTCTATTATTTATTATTATAATAGTTAAATACAATTAATGAAGTTTTTTTTTCCTTCATTTAATTTAACTTAAAAATTTTTGCAGGGAAATTCGTGGTAACGTACTTGTATTCGTTCCAGGAGAAGGAGTACTACCTTGGGTGCGCCTCCGACGAACTATATGCACCTCAGCTTGCTCCCTTCGGCTTATATGGCTTCGCTCTATCCGCTTCCTTTTACAGAGGTGTTATTTACAATGCGATTTAAATTAATTGAGTAAACCGACAGTAAGACCCGATCAAACACAATTTTTTTTTTTCAGTTTGGGTTATGAACATTCAAATTTTGCTTTGACTTTTGATCCGGTTCCATCCCGATTTGGTATATCGATTCAGATCAATGTATCGATTGTGTAAAATGCTTTTGCCCGTGGGCAGGTATACTGGAGAAGATGGGGTTGGAACCGCAATGGGTTCGGTTCGGGAAGTACAAAAAGGCAGGGGACCAAATGACTCGCAAGACTATTGCGGAACCGCATCTCGAAGTCTTGAATAAATTGCTGGACGACAGATACGACTACTGGATGGACGTTGTTTCTTCTTCCACAGGTATCAAAAAAAATTTACCGCGGACTAATTACTTTTTTCCTTCATTCCTTTGAACCATTAACCAACACTAAAGATGGTAAAAAAAACCCCGGGTAATTACATTGTCATTTATTTATCACATGCCGTAAATAATTAATTGTATCTCTGCCGAACCACCATTATACCACCTCATAATGTCGACCACTTATAGGGAAGAGGAGGGAGGAGGTGGAGAAGTTTGTTAACGAAGGGGTCTACGATATGGATAGGCTCAAGGAGGCTGGGTTGCTCACTGACGTGCTTTATGAAGACGAGGTACATACGTAATATTTCATCAATTACTAATGTACCGATACCATAGTCGATTTAGCGACTCGACTAATATGGTACTGTTAGGACGTATGTGAGAACGTGCTTTTCGTCACAATAGCAAAATTGCTGGTCCCCGTACTGATCAAATTTAACGCCCCGGCCCCCGGCCCTACGCAATACAGGTCATGTCACGATTGAAAGCGAAAGTTGGACTCCAAAAGGATCAAATTCTGCCAATGGTTGATTACAGGTCAGCTTAATAATATATACAATCTTCAGATTATTATAATTGTACGTCTTAATTTAATTACAACCACGCTATTAATATGATTTTATTAATGAACCCCCTAATTATTGACCTGCCAGCAGGCCCCAGCTCTATATAATAGGTAGCTTTCATTAATAGTAAGATGATAATTAATGAGATATTTTTGAATATATTTTTTTTAATTATTAAACTAATTCGTGCAGGAAATATTCTGGAGTTATGAACTGGACTCTGGGCTTAAACGGCGGTAAAGACGAAATCGCCGTGATCCGAGCATGTGGATGCATTGCCATGACATCAGGTCTCGTCAATTTCCCCGGCGACGGCGTCACTGCACCCGGCCTGATTGAACAAATCCGCATTGTCAGAGGTAAATTGATTAAATCCCAACAACAATTTTGGGGTCAACTATATCTACATTTTATAAAATAATAACAACAATAATAATAATAATGAGTTAATAACAATAAACAATAATGTAATTATTTGGGCAGAGTCAAAAAAGTATAAAGGCCTGGTCCTCAGAATCGACAGCGCTGGCGGGGATTGTCTCGGATCCGATACGTAAGAGCTGATTAATCCAAATTACTATTTTATATATGCATTTATTTGAGACTATAGCTAATTGTAATTACTAATAATGTATTAATATAATTATTATTGACAGGATTTGGAGGGAGCTTCGACTTTTAGCGACGGAAAAACCCGTGGTGGCGTCGCTCTCGGACATCGCGGCTAGCGGCGGTTACTATATCGCCATGGGAGCGAACGCCATCGTCACTGAAAAGTTGACACTAGCCGTCTCCATTGGTGTTCTTCAAGGTATGTGTTTATCTCCTTTGAAATTTTGAGTTTTTTTTTTCTTCGGTTAATTTAACAACATTTATATGTTATATATTATATTATATGCATGTGTATGTGATCTTATGCAGGGAAAATGAACTATGCGGAACTGCAAAAGAGAATTGGGTACAGCAACCACGTTGTATCGAAGGGCAAATACGCTGAGTACCCTACAGCCGGCTATCGAGCTTTGAGGTTAATTAATTACAATTTGCATATACACATGTGATCCTAATTTGTTCATTAATTATCAGCTACTAATTACAATGATTAAGCATGCATGCGTACGTACGTGTATTCTCTAGGCCGGATGAAAAACAACTTTTGGAGGACACCACTAAGCATTGGTACAAAGTATTTCGCGACAAGGCAGCAATTTCTCGTTCCATGAGTGTAGGTGGTTTGTACGTTCTTATGCAAAAAAAATTCGAGTTACGTATTAATTAATACGCGTATATATGGACGTACACACACGTACATGGTTACAAAAATGTTTACGTGTGCATGTAGATTGAAGAGATGGAGAAGGTAGCACAGGGAAGGATCTATCATGGTTCCCATGCCGTTGAGGTCGGTTTGGTCGATGCGGTTGGCGGGATGGCTCGAGCCATCGCCATCGCCAAACACAAGGCTAATATCCCACAAGACAGGCCGGTGAGTTCTCGGTTTATGTAACGCGAATCGACGATTTAAATTCGAGCAGATCACCTCATTACGAATCGAATTGGTGTGTTGTGATGGGTACAGGTGAGGGTTGTGGAGCTAACCAAACCGAATTCCGGGTTGACCGAGTGGATAACTGCGCTGGGGACGGTCATGGCCGGTTTGGGCGGCGGCTCCGCGGGAGCGGTTTCCGAGGGCCCGAAATTCGGGCACCATGGGGTTGAAGCTCGAATGGATATGTCGATGTTGAATGGGTTGGATGGAGGAGGAGGAGTTTCAGAGTTCAACCCCATTTTCACTATCATGAAGTCTTTCCTCAAGCTCAGTCTTGGAAGCATATGAGCACTTGAGTGGTGTGGAACCGTTGAAGTTTAGCCATTTAATTGGTTGTTAATAATCCAGTTTGTACTCAGAGAGAGAGCCTGAAACTAGCTAGCTAGAACGGGTGTATGTTCAAATAAACATGTTTCGGCATATATTATTGAGTTCAAACTTTGTTTTTAATGAAAAATATTTTTTTATTTACTAGTTCATTCCATCATATAGGTGTTAGGAGATTTTTTTTTAACGGTAACCTGTTGAAAACTTCATTAATCTGTGTTTGGCGTTACATTATCACAATGCAGCTGACTAACCAGAAACCTAGGGGGTCTATCTACCCAGACATTCGTCTAATTCGATCTAGTCCGCGATACTGCGCCATAACATGAGCTGCTTCATTTAATTTGCTGTTCTTCTAATATGTCGCCACGAACGTCCACCCATCTCCTGCAGTAGTCTCCGAATGTTGCGACACACCATTTCTATTTCTATATGTATATCCTGCGCATCTTGTATCTTTTGGATTAGTGGTAAATCGTCTGACTCCAAAATCGGGTTAGCTACCTGGAATTGCTTTGCTAGCTGTAGACCGAATTCTGCCGCCAACGCTTCTCCCATCTCAACGTCTTGACATCCTGCTGCTAACTTTGCTGCGGCGAGAAGGAAAGTCCCACCCTGGCTTCGAATGACTAGGGATGGCAAATTACCCACCCATGGGTAATTATACCCAAACCCAAGTAGACCCATTGATAATGGGTTGGGTATGGGTGAAGTGCATATGGATTTGGGGGTTTATAGATGGGTTTGGGTTTGGGGCTTCCATAATCTAAATGGGTATGGGTTGGATATGGATATCCATTTACTTGAGGGTGTTTTAACTACACATGCAAAAATTGGACCTATTTGCAAAACTTGAAAAGTTTAGGTACCAAAATGTAAGACCAAAAAAATTTAGGTACCAAAACATAATTTTCCATTGATATTTTGAGGACTTATATGCAAAAAAATTAAATTTAGGTACTAAATATGCATGTCTATTAAGTTTGGGTACCAAACTGTAATTTGTATTTGGGCATGGGTACAAACCCAAATCCATTTGATATAAACCCAACTCAATCCAAAGTAAATGGGTATGGGTACAAACCCATCAAACTCTACCCATATCCACCTATTTGGATTTCAAACCCAACCCAATTGGGTTGGATAGTAAGAAACCCATGGGTATGGGCAAAGTTGCCATCCCTACGAATGACGACTCCTAAAGTCGCACCATCTGTGTTTGTAAAGCCCGCATCTGTGTTTACTTTGCAGCTACCCTCTCCTGGTTCCTTCCACCCTTCGTTTCCCGTTTGCGCTGGTTCATGTAGCTGGGTTTTCTGGTGCTTCGTATATTCCTCTAAGTAGCTTTCAGCACGCCCTACAATATCATCTTCTTCCATCTTCTTGCCATTAAATAATTGAGCGTTCCTTTCTCGCCACAAAAACCACATAAGTACACACCATCCCTCAAGTTTCACATCATCCCCTTTAGCCATTACCTTCACCAACCAATGGTAGCTGTCCTGTGCTGGCTAGAACTCAAAATAATCTGTCACAACAGACTGTCTCCAAATACGGCTCGTCCATGAGCACTCGCCAAACATTTACTTAGAATTTGTGGTCTTATTGATTTAAAACAATCTTTTGTTTGTTTAGATATTTTGATAATAAATTTAAGGATTTAAGATTTATAACTTAAATTTCAAAATTATCTTACTATCTTTTTCTATTTGTTTGTCATGTTTATAAGATGTGCACAAACAAAGACAATACAAATAAGCATAATGTTTCCACCAGGACAATCATAATAAACAGGAAAATTTCGTTTAACTTTAATGTAAAATAGATTCGTTACCAATTCGTTGTTCTCCATTTCATATATTTAAAATTTATGAGGGTAAATGATCTCATGATGAACTTATGTTCCAAATCTCATATCAAAACTTGAAATTTACAAGTTCATGGGCTACAGATTTGTACCCTAAAAAATCCATGGCCCATATATTTGATTCCAAGAAAATGATGAAGCATTTTCTATTAAATGCATCCCTTAAATCTTTTAGTGTTGGGGAAAAGAACAATTGGTCAAGAGAGAGAAAAAAAAGTACAGTTGGACCCAAACTCAGCCCAATTACCATCAATCCAACTTAAAACTTCCGATAAGAGACAGACAAGAAATTAGGGTCTCAGCCCACAAGACCAAGCATGAGGTCCAAAAGAGAGTACAATTCAGCAGTGTTATTAAAGCCGAGTCGAGCCGCTCGGCCCGACCGGTAAAACCGTCACCCGGTCACAAAACCGGCTCGGAACAGTCTAAAAGCCGCTCCGGTTTTATTTAGCGGTTGAAGAGCGGCCGAGGCGGTTAACCGTTCGAGCCGATTGAGCCGCTCGTCCGGTTTTCGCCACTCAGCCACTAAATTTAATTAAAAAAAATTGCAGAAAATTGAAAATTGAAATAAACCAAAAACGTCGGCCTCTTAAATTGAATCCTTATTTCCATTTCACAATTTCGAAGGAAAGAGATGAGCTCTGATTAAGATATGTCCACTATTTATACTGATAAGGTTTATTAGGTACCGGTTCTTTAACGGTTTTTAAACGATCTAATGCCGGTTGGACCACTAAAGTGCGAGCCAATCGCATTACCGGGTCATGCTCCGGTTCGGTTCTGACAACATTACAATTCAGGTTCGATAAGAGATGGGGGGGGGGGGGGGGTTGAACTTTCACCCTAGACTAAAGAAGGGATGGGGCAAGAAATCAAGCCTGGTTAAGAATTGTTTGTCAAGCAAAGGAAGATGTACAAAGACGTCAAATGTCACGAAAATGATTCCCACTTCCAATCACTTGGCTGGCAACCCCCTGCAGAGGGATGGATTCAGCTTCAAACTCATGGTTCTGTCTTGACACCACAATTAAGAGTCGCTGCTGCAGGGGGCTCTTTCGTTATGATCACCTCGAAAAATGCAAGGAAGCGTTCACCTGCAATCTTGGGAGATGCTCTATCGCAGCAGATGAGCTTAAAGGCGCAGCAGAGGGACTAAAATTGCTTGGAACAAGGGCTATCGGAAGGTGAACCCGAGGATGGACTCTACCACATCAAATCGATGTCATTAAGAACAGAGACAATGAATACCATAGACATGGTAGCATTGCTCAACAGTTTAATCGCCTTCTCAATCATGAATGGGAAGTTTTGGCTGAACACGTGACTAGAGAGGCCAATTTCGCAGCCGATTACTTGGCGAATCTCGGCCATGATTTTCATTTTGGTACGCACAATCTCAATATATGTTAGGGATTCTGGTTTAGTTCAATGGCTCCGCCATGATGTAAGGGGTGTTTCCCATGAACATTTTATTAATATGATCGAGTTAGACGCTCTTGCGTCGATCTTTCTAAACAAAAAAGACCCTTAATCCGGCTTAATATTAAAATAAGAAGTTCCAACCCACCCTCCACGCGGGGCAATTTTGGAATTCTCAATTTTGTCTCTTGGCACTTCAAGTTACAGTAGAATCGTAACTCCACAGTCCACTCTTCCTTCCCATGCATGGCCCCCAACTCCACCAAATGTAATGTAACCGTTCATTTTTACACGTGCAGTCAAAAAAGTGACAAGACTTGTCCTCCATGCATGCCTCTCCTTTCCTTGCCTAAGTTTGTTTCAAAGAAACGCTCATCCTCATTAATTCCAAATCTTACCTACTCCCAAACAAGAATAGAACCCAATATATATATTATATATATATATATACATAGCTGCACTCACAAACCTCAGACCGCATCCCAAAAAACCCTCTCTCTCTCTCGCGTGCAACAATGGCTGCGCTACAGATCACCAAACTCCCCAACAGCACCACCACCGCCACCGCTCCTCACCACCATTATCCTCTCACCACCGTTTCGCTCCTGCGTCTCCCGCGCTTCCCGCAACATGATAACTCCGTCACTCGCCGTGACCTGTTCTCCCGTTCCTCCGTTAAGTACGACGCCAGCCGTCGGTTCGGGTTGGTTGCGGTTCGGGCCTTGGACTACTCGGCGGCGTCTACTGCTACCACCACGACCGAGACGGAAGAACTTGTTGTCGTGGAGGAGGAAAAGCCGGCGGAAGGGAACGGTACGGTGACGAGGTTTAGGAAGGCGGCGGCGGCGGAGGAGTATCCCGATGACGTGGCGGCTTTTGAGGTGAGGAAGGGCGGTGGGGTGTGGGACGACATTCTACTGAAGCTACGGTTGATGGTCGCGCCTCCGTGGCAGCGGGTGCAAAACGGCAGCGTTCTGGTCATGCACTTGGGCGGCGAGGTATCAGTATATATTAATTAATTAATATATCGTCACTGAAATTTCAATATTGTAGTCCAGATGATGACGTGGTTTGAATTAAATGTTTGCAAAATAATAGTTTTGAGTAATTTGGTGGTGGTGGTGGTGATGTCAGATATCGGATTTGAAGGGGAAGTTCTTCTCGCCGGAGTTCACACTGCCGCAAATCAGTGAGAACTTCGCCAAGGCTGCAAATGATCCGCGCGTTGCCGGGATTTATCTCAAGCTCAGCTCCTTGAACTGTGGGTGGGCAAAGCTGGATGAAATCCGTCGACATATAGTGGATTTCCGGAAGACAGGTTTTTTACTTTTAAATTTTATTTATTTATTTATTATGAATGATCGAATATATTATATATATATATATATACTTCTTTGAATCATAGAAAGTATGGGTATAGATTTAGAGAGTGAGATTTGGAGCATAGATTTAGAGAATTTATATATTTTGACTTTTTTCCCCATAAATTTTAGATTTAGCAAAAAAATCATATTTTTGCACTTTTTTCATCTGGTAAATTTTCGATTTCTGAATTTAGAAATATAAATCTGTAATAAATGTTGAGATTTTTTATTTAATATTTTGATTAAAGAGATTTTTTCCCTCATAATATTTTTTATTTATTTATCCAGTTGAATACCCTTATCAAATACCAACAAGACTTTCTTCTTTTACAATTACCAAAAAAAAAACAATATTTCTTAAATATGTTTTCAACAATTTGGAAATTATATATATATTTAAATCAAGAATTGTGAACCTGTATTGAAGTTTATATAAAAAATTTTAACGATAAGATTTTTGTACTAAAAAATTATGATTTAACTGTGATTCAATCATTTCATACCACTAGAACCATGAACCTATCGATTTATAGTATCCGGTACTAGGTACATATTTCTGATCCGACAAGATCATAGGATACAGTTTCTTAACTGAATTTCATAAATTTTTGCAGGGAAATTCGTGGTAACGTACATGTATAGGTTCCACGAGAAGGAGTATTTCCTCGGGTGCGCCTCCGACGAGCTCTACGCACATTCGCTTTCACCCTTCGGTTTGTACGGCTTCGCTCTCTCCGCAACCTTTATCAAAGGTGTAATGGAGAAGATGGGGATGGAGCCGCAATGGGTGAAGGTTGGGAAGTACAAAAAGGCAGGGGACCAAATCTCTCGCACATCTATTGACAAGCCACATCTCGAGGTCTTGAATCACATGCTCGGCGAGAGATATGACTATTGGATGGATGTTGTTTCTTCTTCCACAGGTATATATATATATTTCGCTATCCGAATCTCAGCATGTACAGTTTCGTGGCATAGGGTAAGGTGCATAACTCGTAGTTATTATCTGTTTGTTTGTGCATAACGAACTTGCAGGGAAGAGGAGAGACGAGTTGGAGAAGTTGCTCAACGAAGGGGCCTACGATATGAATAGGCTGAAGGAGGCAGGGTTGCTCACTGACGTGCTCCATGAAGACGAGGTAATATTACCGTACCTAAAAATTAATCCTTAGATTAGTACGTACATATGTCAATGGTGCTTATATGATGTCTGTGAGAATGTGCTCATAATCTGCCGCACAATGAACGCTATGAGCACATTCTCACACAGGCCATAACAACAATATCGTTGGTCCGAGTATTGATCAATTTAACGTGCCGTACCCTACGCAATACAGGTCATGTCACGAATGAAGGCGAAAGTTGGACTCCGAAAGGATCAAGTTCTGCCTATGGTTGATTACAGGTTTTTTGATGTGAATTTCTCCAAACATATTGGCATATTATTCTAATTTAACTTTTAATAATAACAAACTTCAACTACATTGCCTGAAAAAAAATACACGCAGGAAATACTCGGGAGTTATGAACTGGACTCTGGGCTTGAACTCCGGCAAAGACGAAATCGCCGTGATCCGAGCATGTGGATGCATCGACATGAGCTGGAGTATCCTCAATTTCCCCGGCACCGGCATCAATCCACACGACGTGATTAAACAAATCCGCGCTGTCAGAGGTAAACTTTGAATCTAAGGTTTGGAAAATCATGCTCGGTTTATTATGTCCCGGATCGCGGTTTGTGTTTTAGACCGAAAATCGATAAGAAAGCAAAATCAAATCCAATCATTGCTCTAACCGAAATTGTTACATAGGGAAAGATGTTTCGATTTTTGGTATGTTCTAACCGAAAACCGATAAGCCCCTTAACGGGTTTTGCTTTGGTTTTGGGGAAATAGTCTATATAACATGTAATTGCAATTTTCCTTTGTTTATTGTTTTGAACTGGCAGAGTCGAAAAAGTACAAAGCCCTAGTCATCAGAATCGACAGCGCCGGCGGGGATTGCCTCGCATCCGACATGTAAGTGCCCGACTGCTACTCAAATCAACACTTGTGCACCACAGTACTTTTTTGCCACTAATTCACAGCTAGCCACGGCCAACTGCTGACAGGATTTGGAGAGAACTTAAACTGGTAGCGGCGGAGAAGCCCGTGGTAGCGTCGCTCTCGGACATCGCAGCTAGCGGCGGTTACTATATCGCCATGGCGGCCGACGCCATCGTCACCGAAAACTTGTCACTGGCCGTTTCTATTGGCATCCATCAAGGTACTCTTACCCGTAATCATGAAAAGGCAGTACTACTCTAGCTAGTGTTTTTATGTCGACGTTTGTATGATATATATATATACAATGTGCTCCATTTTCGATCGTAGGGAAGCTTAATTTTTCGGAACTGCACAAAAGAATTGGGTTGAACAAGCACATCGTATCGAAGGGCAGATACGCTGAGTATCCTACATCTGGCCATCGTGCTTTGAGGTTAGCTTTATATGATCATAATGTGCTCATTATCAACTACTAATTACTACGATTAAGCATAAAAAAAATGCTTGTTTGTGTTAACAAAATCGGTGACGTTTGGTTTGTCTAGGCCGGAGGAAATGCAACTGTTGGACAACATCAACAAGCATTGGTACACAATATTTATAGACAGGGCAGCAACTTCTCGTTCCATGAGTGTGAGTGTTTTCTTTTTATTTGCGAATTTTTATAGTTACGTATTAATACGCGTATATATGGACATACGTATTATGGTTATTGCATGTGCGTGCTTGCAGATTGAAGAGATGGAGAAGCTGGCACAGGGCAGGATCTATCACGGTTCACATGCCTTTGCCCTCGGTTTGGTCGATGCGGTTGGTGGGATGGCTCGAGCCATCGCCATAGCCAAACACAAGGCGAATATCCAGCAAGACAAACCGGTGAGTTTTTTTTTCTTCTGTTTTTCTTTTGAGACGAACCGCGATGGTTCGTCTCGAGCTAACCTAACGAATTGAATCGATGTGTACAATGAAACACAGGTGAGGATTGTTGAGCTAACCAAGCCCAATTCCGGGTTGACCGAGTGGATCACCGGGTTGGGGACGGTCGTGGCTGGTTTGGGCGGCGCCTTGGGTTCGGTTTCCGAGGGCCCGAAATTCGGAGACCATGGAGTTGAAGCTCGGGTGGATGTGTCGATGTTTGATGGCCTGGATGGAGGAGAAGTTTCGGATTACTCCAACCCTATTTTCACTATCATGAAGTCTTTCCTCAAGCTCGGTCTTGGAAGCATATGAACAATTGAGATTTGAGGGGGTGAGGAAATGTTGATGTTTGGCCCTTTTGTTGATTGTAATCCGATTTGCACCTCAGCAGTAGTGAGTTCAAGCAATTTTATTTTCTGTGTCTTTTTTTTAGTTTACCGCTTATGACATCAAAGAGTCATTTGCTTGTTGGATTTCAAAAATGAATATTTCGAGAGAGAAAAATATATTTGGATTTTTATGATGGATTTATTACATTATAGATTTCAGAAGTATATTGTCTGTATGATAGATCTGATAATATATTTTTGATGGATTTGTTACCAAGATCAATAACCATTAAGAATTTGATAGATATATGAGATTACAAATCTATGGAAAAAAAAATCCACCAAACTTAATTTGATTTGTAGTCCCATGAATTTGGCACCCACCATCAAACAACAGCTTGGAAAAAAATCTACCAAACTTAAAATTTGAGTGCTAAATACATGATTCAAATCCCGCACCTAGTAGTTCAATTAATTTGGGATTCGGGACTAGTGATGTTATTTTGTTAACTAACTTCTGTTCACATAAATCGTCATTAAAATTAAGCTTCTGACCATGCTTGTGGTTCCCATCATATTCCTTGCAATGTTGTTCAGATGGCAGGAACATATTCTTTTTCACAACCTATGATGCATGCTCTAAATGAGATACCTTCGATCTGGATATTATAGGAGTACTTTCAAAATTTCCATTTCATTCTGGTGCATCCACTGCGAAGTTCTCTTCCACCTCATGAAATTCTTCGTGGCGCGCACTTCCTGACTCGTTTAGATCACCACCACTGGTGAGAGGTGGGGGAACAGTGTTCGCATTCGCAAAGAGTGCCTGACACAAACATGAGTTTATACTCAAACTCCAGTAGCCGGCTAAAAATACGTTATCGCCCCAAAGAAAGATAACAGTAACATACCACTGCTTTGAATTCCCGTGGAAATCGATCCCTGGCATCCCACAAAATATCAACGTCGTCACGCTTCAAGATCAAAATTTTTTCTGGCACAAATGCCGTGTGGAACATCACTCTGAAGATCATCTGTTCATTCAACAACTCCTCGTCCAAGTAGACACACTCAATAACGATATCGCCTTGTACACGACATCTAAGATCTACCTTCACAAACACACACTCTTCCTGCAGTGCAAAATTTTCACGGTACAATCAACTCATCGATGTTAATTTGCACATTCATCCTTCATCGTTTTAGTTTCACGATATCGAGACATAGTTACCTGTGCGTACTGACGTACGAGTCCCTCAGTCTTCCAACTCGAACACAAAAGCTTACACATTCCGTTGGCCAGTTTCGAAGGATCCTTACCATAAACACGCACAACCGTTCTGCAACCTTCTCCCCTTTCGCAGACTGGAAGCGCTCTAAGCACCAAACAATCGAGATCCAACGACGACGAGGCAGAAGGAGTCCAATATCCCCCAACAAAATTCCTTCTCGAAACATACTGAAGATATCTAATATGCGAAGGGAACGAATTCGAACCGGACAAAACACGCAGAATTTCATTAGGAGCTAGCTTGTATATCGCTTCAAGAGTCTTTTGCTCCCCAGTATACTGCCCTCGATGGAGCAAAAGACTCGCAAGCACGAAAGCAAGAACAGGCCACCCTCCTCTTTCGCAGTGCATCAACAACACGCTTTGTTGTTGCCCTTCCTCCATCGACAGCCAGCTTTCGCTGAATCGAAGGACATGACGAATTTTCTTGAGAGGCAACAATGGACACCCTGCGTATTGACTAGGGTAATCCAAAACCATCATGTCGTCGTACTGCGTTAAGATGTCTGAAAGTTGGCTCAGTCGTCGATCTCTTTCACGAAAGTTGAACACCGTGTACGATGCATCGGGAAATCGGTCGTGTAGTTGTGCTACAATGTTGTCCAAGTAGAGCTTGTACTCGTCATTTTTCATGACATTGGTGGAAAAGCAACTGTTGAAAACTGCAAAAAAAAAGATAGGGCACGGGAGATCAGAAGAATAAAAGAAT
Organism: Linum trigynum; assembly: GCA_964030455.1. Classification (NCBI taxonomy): domain Eukaryota; kingdom Viridiplantae; phylum Streptophyta; class Magnoliopsida; order Malpighiales; family Linaceae; genus Linum; species Linum trigynum. Next base: position 45,018,984 of record OZ034820.1, read on the forward strand.
CATGCAACGGGAAGGAAGACAAGTTCTTGAGGGAGGAAAAAAAAAAGAAGATGAAGGGAAAGGAGGTACCAAAAACTCTATCGGAGATCTCAAGAAGCCCGTCGGGCGGCTTCGGGTGGAAGAAGCGTCTGGACAATGACATCTACGGTGGCTGGATCCAAATCAATCGATTTCTAAAATACAGGGATCACGGCGAATCCACCTTCAGTTTCGTCGTTCCAACTCAGATTCAAAAGGGTTGCAAAAAGTTCGTGTCGCCGAACGCAAAGGGAATTGGCGAATATGAATGCCCTTGCTAGGTAATTCGGCACCAACGTGAATGAATTGAATTGGAAAATTAATATGTTGAAGAAGCGAATGTGATAGGGCGATAGGGTCAGAGGGAAATGAGGAAGATGAAAAAGGGAGAATTCTATTGTGTCGGGCAAGTACCTATATACCGTATACCTCTCTAACGAGTTATTGCAAGTTTTTCCTTTGACCCGATCCTAATTAAACTGACCCTATAAACAAATTGACTCAATCCGACCCTCAAGTTTGGGGGCGGATTGGTGAGTTTTTAAGGTCAAACTTATACCTCTAGTTGCAATCTCCGATCAAAATTATCCGTGGCCATTTTCCTCTGCCGTGTATGTTTTTAATTTTCCAGCAAAGTCACAGTGCGACGCAGAATTTCTTTGTTCTTTATGACGTTGGATGAAATGATCCGACTCCGACCATATAGTGACGACACGACTCTTCTGCATTTTGCGACATAGTGATTGGTCAACTTGATGTTAAAATAAATTGACACTAATTATTTATATTTTTGGCGAGGGCCTACAAGTCAATCATAAACGATGCACAATGTAACAAAGTAGACATCCAATCATTTATCTCTTTTGCCTTTCACCATGTATCTTAACCACTTTTTTTAGACATACGTTCATTACAATTCACCAGCAGAAAGCTGTGAGATATTATTAGTAAAAACTAAAAATAAAGCATACAAAGGCATAGAGGAAATTCATGAATACATATAAACATCACCACACCACGTACAAACGACAGGGAAGACGCGTGTACGTATATCTTACTTAGTAACAACGATCGACTTGCCTGCTAGCGAGGTTATACTTCCGATGACCTAAAATAAAAGGCTCATACATTAGGCCACTGTTTCTCACCGCCGCCGGCAGTCTTTTGACGTCATCACCGGCCTCATCTAGTCCAGCTTGATGGGTTCTGTAGCGCCGGGAGCAACACTGTGAACCTTACCGAAGACACCTCCGCCAATGGGAGCAAGCCACGACGAATCAGCCTTTCCAAATACTCCACCGCCGATGGGAGCGAGCCACGATGCATCTTCACCGGAGTTCTCAGCCTTTCCAAAGACGCCGCCGCCGATAGGAGCCAGCCACGATGCATCAGCGCCTCCATCTATTAGAGCACGACGACAAGTACGTGGTAGTATTATGTCATACTATGAGTATGGGTTATGTAATTTGACATAATATTTTTTTTTTTATATTAACGTTATTATATGAATCCGTCATTATATTCTATATATAAAATATAAACCCCGACATGATTTCAATAATAAAACACAACAGTTTCCACCGAATTTTGATTTACCCAACACCGTTCATACCGTCACGAGCCTTTCCGAATACGCCGCCACCGATCGGAGCCAGCCAGGATCCATCACCCACGTTGGCACGTATTCTCACCGAGTTCTGATGAGCCGCCGCCTTTCCAAAGACGCCTCCACCAATGGGAGCCAGCCACGAGGCATCACCGCCTCCTTTCGCGCCATTTCTGGACTTTCCAAAGACGCCGCCGCCAATGGGAGCCAGCCAGGAGGCGTCGCCTCCGTGTACTGCAGTGGTGGGAGCGTTAGGGAGAAGGGTGGTAGCAAATGAAAGGGCAGAAGAAGAAGCCATGTGATGTGCGGTTTAAGACCTCGATCGTTAGCTTTAGTACTGCGATGGGAAGTATATATATGGTGTTCTGATGAGCAGGGATGAAGGGGATATACATTGGCTATTCCACAGCAGATAGTATTTATAATGTGCAAATCCCTGTAACAAATGTTATTAATGCCAGCGAGTTGGCAATATTAATATTAGCGAGTGGCCATATATATATATATAGCAGCAGCCGGCCGTACCGTAGATTATTAAACTAGTGTAACTTGTAAGCGGTAGGTAGCAGAAAGAAAGGTAACCCGCCGGAACTGTTCAGGATTCACAAGCTGTGTGCAGGTTGACTCTTGAGGGGTAAATACCACATTTGGTAACTGGGACTACTAAATCGTGTTATGTTTAGTCACTAGAAAAAAATTAATATCAATTTTGGTCACTCGAATTACTAAACCGGGTCACATTTAGTCACTCTCCCGTTAGCCTCCGTCCAACTCCAGTCACTCGAATTACTTTTTTTTTCTTATGTATGTCACTCGAATTACTGAAACATGGAGTTGGACGGAAATTAACGGGAGAGTGACTAAATGTGACATGTTTCAGTAATTCGAGTGACCAAAATTGATATTAATTTTGTTCTAGTGACTAAACTTGACATGATTTAGTAATCTCAGTGACCAAATGTGGCATTTACCCCCTATATATTTACATACACTTTGTAAGTAAGTGATTAGAATAGTTATATTGGTTGGTTTATAACATGATATTATAGTTGGTTTTTCATTCAGGTCAACTGTTCAAATTAAATCATCACTATTTTCAATCTTAATAGTTATCTTAATTAAAGCACGTGGTATGTCGAATCTGTGTAATTTTCAAGCGCATAAGATATATTTCATTTTGAGAGGGCGTATAAGGAAAAGAATAACATTGAACTTTTTCAAATTACTCAAATTGTTGTAACCAGTTGGCTTATGAGTTATGACAGTACATATCGGATATTAGCCAAACCTAATAATTTAATAACTTGCCACCACTTGCCGCGCAATGAATCGGAGGACAACCACTAGCTGCTACATGGGCAAAATGATCACATTAGTAGCTAATGAGTTAGGGTTTGTGGAGAATATTGAAGATTATCCTAACAATAATTACAATGATATTTAAGGATTAATATATAAAAAGCTCGGGGTCCCTCCAACATGGGGGCTGCGGCAGCCATTGCTGACAAGCTAAAAATTAACTTGAAACAATAGAGGGCGGAAATGTCCATGAAACCATGCAAGTGGGAGTAGGATTTGCCTTCTACATACACCATGAATCCATGATCACCAAGAAATTTCATTTGAGGCAACATTTCTTTTTTCGCTTAACAGAGGCGGAGGCAGGGCCTTTGGGCTTTGTCACGGAACAGTGGTAAATTTCGGGGAAAAAATTATCCCATATATATTTACATTGACGATGGAATACAACACGTATAAGTGGTATGAGAGTATTTTGACACTACAACACAACTTATTACTTGTTCATCGATCAACATAAAATTAATTTATTATACTATAAACGAAATTCCAATTGTAATAAAGACCTAATTCGATCTCTATTCTACTTATGCCTATTCAGTTTTTCCCCCAACAACCCTGAAATTATCCAACGGTAATGACAATTCCACTACTACAAATTGTAACTGCAAGTGTAGAAAAAGCATTTTCAGTTTGGACTTATATTAAGAACAAATTTCCAAGTCAAATTGGAGATGGTTTTGCTGATGATTACTTAAGAGTGTAGACAACGAATGTTTTGCGTTTCTTTCACAATAGAATGCAAGAGAATATATGATATATATATAAATATATTTTTTTTTATTAGTGCTTCTTCCAACAATTTAAGTTATTAATGATTAAGATTACAGGACGGACAACAAAATATAAATAGAATAATTGCCGGATTATGATCACCATTGCCATTATTATCACTTTGTTCGGTTTCTCATGATCGGTCTCAGATGGAGCCGAGGAAACATTTCATTAGAGTGAGCATAAGGTTGGGATCAGAAGCTCCATCTAGGCTTTGAAAGTCGAAATCCATTCGAGCTTCCACCCCACCATCGTCGTCGAAGAATTTCAGGCCAGCTGGTGAAATGGCTTGGGCAGTTTTGCCCAATCCAGCCATAACGGTCCCTAATGCCATAATCATCTCCGGCAGTGACGAATTAGGCCTCGACAGCTCCACGACCTTCACCTGTTCATATAATTTAATTGCACAAGTTCAATCAAAAGGTATAATCGGCTTGGGAGGAATAAACCAATACAAATAAAATTATATTTATTGTGACGGTCTAGTCGTCGCTAAAAAAAGGTTCTAGCAACCACTTTGTTTCTTTTTTGGCGACCGTTTTCTCGTCGTGCGTTAAATTAAGCCGCTGAAACTTATACTGACCGGTTTGTCGTCGGGGATATTGGCTTTGCGTTTGGCAATGGCGACGGCGCGTGAGACCCCGCCGATTGCGTCCACTAAACCGCAGGAAACAGCATCGGCGCCATGCCAGATTCTGCCTTGTGCTACCTTCTCCATCTCTTCCACCTGCAGTGCTTAATTACCATCATATTAATGATTATCCATCTTTTTAATCACTAATAAATTGCTCCTGTAATCCTATTTTAATTGACGTACGCTCATGGATCTGGAAAATGCTGCCTTGTCACGAAATTCCTTGTACACATGCTTAGTAATGTTCTCGTGAAGCTCCGATTCTTCTGGCCTTCAAAACAAACGGATGAAATAGTGAGCGTCGCAAGATGAGGGAAATCATAGGGTCGATTAAACATCTGGTCACAACAGATCTAGACGTTGGCGAATAATTATTAGTGACGGAAGTAGTTCTCGTTGAGTGCAGACAAGAGCATATGGACGATGGAAGGAAAAAGGTATAAGATGTTATAAATCAGTTGGTACAAATAACTCGAGTTGTTGGGAAAATGTTATGCTGGATCTTATACCATTTTCTAGCAAATACATCCTATTATCTTTCCAAAGGCTCAAATTATTATATTACTGGAGTTAATTGATTCTCGATATAGTATTAAAGTCTTAAATGACGAGAAGGTTTTGTGTTCGAATCCTCACAGCCTTCGATATTAAAAACTGATGAAACCATTTTGTCGATAAAACATCTGATCATTAGTAGTGACGAACGTAGCTCTCGTCATGATGGCATGGAGGATGAGAAAGAAAGATATAAGATCCATTATATCAATTTTTCAAAAAACTCGAATTATTATATATATTAGAATTAATTTGTTCTCGAGAGCCTATGATCAAGAACGTGTTTTATGTTCGAATTCCTACGAACCCCGGTATATATTAATCGTTGGCCTATAGATTGACTTTGGTTTACAATAGTGTGGAAAAATTATATTTATAAATTATTAAATATTACCTTAGAGGTCGGTGCCCAGCAATATTAAACTCGGAATATTTGCCTTTTGATACTACGTGCTTGTGATAGCCAATTCTTCGGTGCAGTTCCGCAAGGTTAAACCTCCCTGCACGCGTAAAAACTCATTAACAGAACTAGCCGATTGTATAATTAGCCTAATTACGTGCGTGCTTAATTACCTTGAATAACACCAACTGATGAGGTTAGCGTTAATTTTTCTGCCACGATGGCGGTGGATCCCATTGCTATGTAGTACCCACCGCTGGCCGCCGTGTCCGACATCGATGCTATTACCGGTTTCTTCGTCGCTAAAAGTCGAACCTCCCTCCATATTCTACATATATGAAATGAAAAATATCAAAATCATAATTAGCTAATTTTTGTTTTCTGCTTCCAAAATTTGACTTTTTTGTGTGTGTGGAAAGAACGTACAAATCAGATGCAAGGGCATCACCGCCAGCGCTGTCGATTCTGATGACCACGGCTTTATATTTTTTGGAATCTGAAGAGATCGACCGCACGACATCTCAAATGAGGCATAAACAAGTAAATCACATGAGCCTCTACAAACTTCAAACTAACGTTAGATTTCGATTGAGATAGTATTAAGATAGTATATTACCTCTCACGAGACGAATCTGTTTAATAACGTCGGCGGGGATGATACCAGATCCAGGGAAATTCAGCAAGCTCCAGCTATTGACAATGAGGCCAGACGTTCGGATCACAGCTATTTCATCTTTGCCACCATTTAAACCCAACGTCCAGTTTTTAACCCTTGAATATTTCCTGCTCCCGATATATGCATACCCATCGACAAGGAAATTAAAGTAATATTCGTGACATTAAAAAGAAGCTTTACCTCCTTGCTAGTTAATTAGCCAAGGTTAATGATGAGAAAATGTAACCTGTAATCAACAGTAGGTAGAATCTTGTCTTCTTGGAGGCCAACTTTCTTTTTCAACAGTTCCATGACCTGTCGAGGAATCGTTAATTAATAAATGAATCGTAATATTTATGTCGCTAATCAACAAAACGAGCGGAACCCAAGTCAAATTAATCATAATATTCAGACTATAAATAAGTTTTACTTAATTATAATCGATTAAGTATATGCCTGGTCTTCGTAGAATACGTCTGTGATGAAGCCCTCCTCTTTCAGCCTCTCCATCCTGTACGCTCCTTCATTCAGGAATTCCTCTATATCTTCTCTTTTCTTCCCTGATGACGTGGTATTTGTTAATCAGGGACAGAGAGATCGATCATGGTCCACTAATGTAATAATTAGAGCTAAAACAGCCTCGTCCAATCAGTACTAATTAACTAATCAAGTAATTATGTGTGTAGATGAGATCAGAGCGTATCGAGGTGGCAATTGGATCGGATTCGTGGATTGGATTGGTGGATTCATGAATTGGATCAAATGGATTGGTGGATTGATTCATGAATCCAAATGACATCCAAAACTTGGACCAAAATATAAAATTTGAAAAGTTTTGGTACTAAAATGTCATAATGAAAAATTTTAGGTACCAAAATGTAAAGTGTAAAAAATATAGGTACCAAATCGTAATTTGCCATTTGGATCCACCCATCCAATTGAATTTGGATCAAATGGATTGGATTAGATGGATAATTTGGTGGATGGATTGGATTCATAGATTTGGATCCTAATTGCGTATACAGTCTGTTACCTGTGGAGGAAGAAACTGTGGCCACCCAGTTCTCATGTATGTTTTCGAGCAACAGGGTCAAGACTTCGAGATGTGGTTCGGCAATAGTCTTGCGCATCATTTGATCCCCTGCCTTTTTGTACTTCCCAATCCTCTGGTACACCGGTTCGATCCCCATCTTCTCTAGCACACCTGCACCCAGAAAATGACCAGAGACGCTCTCTCGCTCTTTAGCGACGGAAAGTGTAAGCTCTAAAAAGTCGCATTACTATATCTGGCCACGAAGACTTCATATGACCACCGTAACTGTATCTTTTTAGTGACCAACTTGGTGGTGTCAAAAAAGAAAAAATGAAGTTACCTCTCAGGAAGACTGACGTCAAGGCAAAGCCATACAAAGAGAAGTGAGCAAATGAGGGGGCGTATAGCTCATCGCAGGCACAACCCAGGTAGTACTCTTTCTCCTTCAAGAATGACATGTACCCAACAACAAATTTGCCTGCGAAATAATAACCCGACATCGAATCTTGGTCTTCTAATAATTTGTGCATACTCGAGTGCTTGGATAAATAAATAAATAAATAAAACTACTTTCGCATAAAAGATCTTTTATATCGTGGTGATTCAAATTCATTAATTAATTAAGTGAGAAAAAGAAAGAAACATATGATAATCGCACTAGTACTACACAACTATTGTGTTGTTTTTTTTTTTGTCGATTATTTGTAGATTTAACATCGGTTTTAACAAACGGTAAATACGCTGTTGACGTACGTTCGGCAATAACCGTCTAACAATTCTCTCGACACTAAATTTATTTATGTTGGTTTTGCCAAACCGGCAAGAAAATTTATCGTGTCATACACCATTCTCAGACAATAATAACTTAATTGAGATAGTAGTGGTAATGTAGCAGTACTAAAGCACGAGACCAAGTAGAGCCCAAATTGGAAAGACGAAGACTTTTTAGCGACGGAGACATGACTGGTTACTGAAAGAGACTAAGAGATCCTCCAAAGTTCTTTTATGCATGCATCTGTTTCAGGCGGCCAACTTGATCAATTATTTTTTACGCCCCCACATAATCTTAGGAATTTACTAATTAATACCTCATCTAATTAAAGACGTCTAGAAACGAGAAAGAGTAGATCCATACCACTAATTACTACGAATTTGTTTGATTAAATAAAAATAAACTAAACCTGATTTCCGGAAATCCAAAATATGGCGACGGATTTCATCCAGCTTCCCCCACCCGCACTCCAAGCCGTCGATCTTGAGATAGATTCCGGCAATGCGCGGATCGTTTGCCGCTTTCGCAAAGTTCTCGCACACTTGTGGCAGCGCCAGTTCCGCCCCCAAAAACCGACCCTTCGCCGTATCTGATATCTGAAAACCATAGCGCAAATTTCTCAAAATTTATCGACATATTTGTAGTTCAACGATATCATATCATAGCAATAAGGATGGGTATTGGTTGGATTTTGATCCAGAACTAGATCAAATTGAGATAGGAGCGGATAAAAAAGCAAAAGGAAAATGAGGACCAGAACCGGACTAGAAACATGTTAATTTGGTTCATTTGATTCAATTCGGCACGGTCCAAATTTAATTTAGGTCATTTTTCTTCGTATCAAGATAATTTATAGGACCAAAACTGAATCAAAATATATTCAATCCGATCATATTCGGTCCAAATATCAATTCGGTACGATTCGATCTTGTGTGAACCGAATCATTGTCCACACAGCAGTAGAATTTAGTGAGAAGCATTTGATTATCAAGCTACTTTAAGATTTACAACAGTTCGATCTTGTGCAAAGATTGAGTTCTTCTGAAGGCACACAGTAATTAACTAAAAGTAAACAAGATGTTTAAGCAAACTAAGGAATTTATTACAACACACACCTCGCCGCGCAAGTGCATGCACAAGACGCTGCCGTGCGCAACACGCTGCCAGGGGGGAGCAATGAGCATCCGAAGCTTGAGGAGGAAGCCATCCCACCTCCCCAACTCCTTCCTCACTCCAAACGCGCCGCCGTCAGCGGGATACTCCTCCCCCGCCGCCGCCGCAGCAGCTTTCCTAAACCTCACGGCGGCGCTGCCGTTTTCCGAAGACTCCTCCGCTACTTCCGGTGGGTCCCGAACCGCAGAGTCAACTCTCCTTTTTCGGTACGGCTTGACGGGAGGGGAAAACAGATGGTGAGGCGACGGAGGCGTGGCAGCAGCGGGTCGGGGGAGGTGGAGGAGGAGCGCCGGGGCGGAGGTGCGGCGGCGGCGGCAGAGGAGCATGGGAGTGGTGGAATAGTGGTTATTGTTAACGAGACGATTAGTCGGAGGAGGATTGAGGTTGATCTTGATCTGTAGCTGCGCCATTTTTCGATCGGAGTTTTTGATGGGGCTCTCTGTTGTTCTTTTGTGTTGGTGTAGTGAAGTTGATGGACTCTGTTTTTTCGATATTTATTTACTGCTAAGTCTTGTTATTAATTTATAATCTCCTTTTTTTTATTTACAACTTTCCTGACAAGCAAAACCATGATGAAATTCTTATATTAATAAACCTCCAGAACGTGGTCACAGAAAAGGTTGCAACCCGCTTGTAGCAATATGATGAAAATGCTGTTAACCTCCCCTTTTAGGCTAAAAGCCTACTTAGCCACCAACTACCTTTTCTATCGTTATGGTCTAACAACCACCTCTTGCTTTCTAGCCAAACGTTGGTGACCTTGTAATGGTGAAATATTGGTTCCAGAGAGTGACATCTCTGTCTCGAATCACTTAATGATATGGCTGAGTATTGGTTTGTGAGAGTGACATATGTACTTCGAATTATTTATCGACGTAATTGCGATGAAGATATGATGATATTTTTAATTAATCTCGATTTTCTTAAGGAAAATTTTAGCGAATACATTTTCTGTAATTTTGTATATTCTTACTATTGCCCTTTTTATTTTATTTTTGTTTGCTTTTTTATTGGATTAGTCTAAGTAATCGAGGTGTCTCTCAAGATCCAATGTCAATAATCAGTCTGTCCAGGACTTAGGAGGATTAGTCAACAATTGAAAAACGTACAGAATGATGGAGCACCGAGAGTTTCGAAGAACATGTTAAAATTAGCAATAAATTGATCCAATCAGTATCATCTAATAAAGCTTGAGGCTCACTCATTTTATCAGCATATGTTGTCTTATTGTTCTTACAATACTTAGAATCTCTTTTTGTTTAAGTAGATATATAGTCCAAGTAACCTAAAATCAATTAGAGTCCATCTCTTTTTTTTTTTTTTTTGGTGAGAGAGTCCATCTCATTTAATCTCGAGCCCAATCCGAAAGCAGACAATTCTGAATCGAAAAGGAGCCCAAGATGGGGCATGATCCGGCCCAATCAGGGCCCACTGCGAAAGCCTCTTCATCGGGTCCACAAACTTTGCAAAGTTGTAAGTTCTTTTTTCCTCTTTCTTTCATAAACAGCCCATCACAGGGCGTCTTTGTTCCGAGTCGTCTCTCCGCTGAAAAAGAAGAAAGCCAAACTCAGAGATTGCTTTGCTCGTCTCCCTCCTGTTGCAGTTAGAGTCGGAGGAGGAACTGCTGTCGCCGCCGGCTAGATCTCAATTGAACCCGAGATCCATGGTAATGTTGATTCCTCCCCGTTTAATTTGGTTGATCTCCTCTTTTCCATGGTTGCTGTCGTGGGTCGCTCCTTTTTCTCTCCCGCGGTTCCGCTCCTGATCGGAGGGATGGGCATAGGTGCATAGCCATATCCTCGATTGACATTCTACATACCGGAGTTTCTTAGACTGTCTTCTGGAATTGGGTTTTATTAACATCCACACAATTGAACTCAGCACGATAATGTGTTTCCTCGAGTTTGGTGTTGCTGATGCTGAATTGGGGCTGGAACGTTGTGGTTTGTGATTTAGACTTAGTAAGCCGAGCTCCTAAAGCTCTGTGTCTATGTAGATGTAGCTTTCGTAAAGTATTAATGGTGTGTGGTTACGGTATAGATTAAACCTCTGCCTTTTGATTGTTCGTGTAGGTTCTACTACAGCCAGACCCGTTTCTTAATGAGCTCACAAGCATGTTTGAGCACAGCACGGAGAAAGGCTCGGTTTGGGTCACTCTCAAACGATGTAAGTTGACAGCTATTTGGTCAACTGCCAGCTTGTGGCGGTGTAAGGTTCTAATGTTTGTAGATGTTTTTGGAATGCATGAGGGTGTTGACTGTGTGTACTTGTTGTTTTTGTGATTTGAAGCATCCTTGAAGTCTAAGGTGCAGAGGAATAAGATGAAAACTGCTGGTGAACCTCTTGACTACCGGTGCCTCATTCGTGCAACCAATGGGAAGAAGACAATCTCTACTTCAGTAAGAGACTTCTTTCCATGAACAGTCACTTAAACTTGTGTGGTTATCATGGCAAGTGTTTAGCTTGGTTGACCAGGCAATCAATTGCTGTCTTTTGAAACAGTATTTGTCCATCACAATCTAAATCTTGATGCTTTATGTGAAAGCCAATAGATTCATAGTAACTTCGGCACTACAGCCGGATTTCATCTTGTTTTGCCTGTATATGGTGTTGTACTGGACCTGTGTAACATCAAATGAGTTACATGCTCATCAGCATAAGGGATTCGACGCTTAGATTTCTGGACATTGTGTTTGGTACTCTCGTTTGTTCATTCGGAAAGGAGCTATAACAAGCTTGGCTCTGTTGTCTGTTTGCCCTTCCCTGAAATATGATGCTATAATGTTGAACTAGCTCTGCCGACAAGGTTTAGTCCAAAATTGTCCGAGTTATGAATATGTTTGCGATAGATTCTTGAACCTACCTACCTACAACTAGTTCTAGCTGAAGGTGTTGCCTGCTTTAAAATGGATTAGAGAGATTAAGAGGGTGTGGAAATGATTGCCAGTAAGACCAATGTGTGCCCCAGGTGCTACAATTAATAGAAAAAGATCTGCCGAGAACTAGCCAGGGGAGCATGCATTTAGTTAAGCATGTAATTAAACATGCACCTCGTGTTTACCTAACTATGTTCTTTCTTTGGTGATATTGGCTTCCGAGGCTTTTCCCCCTTCTTTATAAACTGCTGCATTTGTGCAGGTTGGGGCAAAGGATCACCAGAAGTTTCAAGCATCTTATGCAACAATCCTCAAGGCTCACATGACAGCTCTGAAGAAGAGGGAAAGGAAGGACAAGAAGAAGGCTGCAGATGCAACAACGAATAAGAAAGACGGGGAGAGCTCGAAGAAGAGACCTAAGAAGGTGTGATGATGTTTTAGCCTGTAAAATCCCAATTATCAAAATTATGTAGTTTGCGTCTTTCTTTTTACAAGGAGCAGAAGGGTTGATAGGTTTTTTAGGGAAGAAGTACAGAATTGTCCATTTTGTTTTGGCGCAATGCAGATTGCTAGCAGGTTTTGTTTGTTTGTTTTGGATTGAATGCCCTTCTCCAAGGATCCATCTTTAGTGACTACAGAATTTGGTCTGATCCCATTTTTGTGCAGCCACTTGAGGTATCAAAACGATAATGACTTTGAAGATGTTTCCTATTTGACTTGATCCTTCCTCGGAGTATAATGCCTTATTACCGATCATCTTTGTCAGCAGGATATCCAAATTTGACGACTAAACACAAAGTCGACTTGTTTTCTGTATCATTTCGATATCATCAACCCTTCAAAATCCTCACAAATCCAGCCATGCTACTATAATTAGTGGTAGTCGAGTCTGCCAAGGACAGATAATAATCAATGAGGTGAACAGAATCCTCTTTCCTCAATTTTCTTGTTCTCCGCCCTTGCGTGCAGAAGTTTACTTTGGACGTTGCCAACACTAAACTTGTATTAGAGGGTCATTATCTTAATTAATCTCCATCTTTTCTCATTTGATTAAACACCGTTCTCACTGGCTTCCTTGTTTAGGCGGAGTGTCTCATGTGCAGCCAGCCTAAGTGCGACACAAATGTGGTAGTGGTAGCTTTCAGCTGGGTTGTGTTCACTTTTAACGATCAAAATTGATGCAAGTGGTACGGGTAAATCTCAGGTTTGAATCTATCAAATAGCACCTTATAATGAAAAACAAACTTATATTATCGTTATCTAAAAAATAATGAAAACAGATACAATGAACAATCTTTTATGGTGAACTAATAAATACAATATAGCTTGCCTTCTCAGTTTATTTGGTTGTCAATGAAATGACAAAAAAAAAAAAAAAAGTTGAGAAACCAAATCATGTTCTCATGAATGATTTCAAAACAAATAACAACAGGTGGATTAGGCGCACAATCGTATCGATAGTTATTGAAAAGTTATTCACCGATTTTCGAGTATAACATTTGAACATAGAAGAAAATCTTCTTAAGTGAAACATTTTATACTATTGATCTTGCTATCTTTTAGTTCTTTAACATGTTCACTTAAATGTGATGATTCTCGCTTCTTAATGCATGAATAGGTAGAAGAATCCTGCGGTCAGTTTGATAATGATCGAGTGACATTGCTTCTTCGGCCCGAACCAAGGAGTCCCTTAGATATGATGAAAAATGGATCTTGTTCTATCCTTGATCAGAGATTTCTCTATGAAAAATACGAATCGGAGTTTGAAGAAGGGGAAGAAGAAGGAGCCCTCGACCCGCAACAGATAGAGGAGGATTTATTCAATCACATAATTTGGGCTAAAAAAAAATCCGAGACCTACTTTTATATTGAAAAGCTAAGACTTAGCACTTCTCGTAAATCTGCCAACTTTCGGCCTTTTAATTTAAATAGGATTTTATTCATTTTTTCTTCCTTTAAGGATAATAAATATTATTAAGACAATAAATTCATTGTTACGCTTTCACATCAAAGTGATATAAGTGGGGAAGCAATTTAAAATATCTAGAGATGGTTCTTCGATATGTCATGTTATATTTTACTCGGCCCAGTTTGTATTAGGGACGGGTTTTACCCGACTCGCACTAAGATGGAACGGTTCTTCAATAATTTAACAATACTAAAGATGAGCAAGACAAATCAAACTTGCATCTGGGGCTGAAAATCAAACACTAATATTCACGGCAAAACATAAAACATAATTGGAATAAATCAAATTATGAAACAAAATACGAGTATGATAATACCCGTCCATTCTGACGTGTTTTCATTCCTACATCAAGTACATTCGCATTGTACATTTCTATCAATTTTTTTTATAATTTATCAACTCTCAAATTCTAATACACATATAGTAACGAGTTCATAATTTTCCAACTATTTATTGCCATACCTAAATTAATTATAGAATAAAATATTATTATTATAAAATTATAGCGCTGAGGCTTTTCTCTTTTATTAACTTCCATTCCCCCAATTCAGTCCCAATTCCCCTTCCAATCGTCAGTTTCAGTCCACCTGTTTTCTCAATGTCTCAACCCACCGCCACCGCCGCCGCCGCCTCCTCCAGCACCAGCACCGCCACCGCCATCCCCATCCCCGCCGCCGACGGATACAAAATCCACAAACCGTACAACGCCAAAGCCCAAGCCCGCGACTGCTGCAACTGCATCTTCTTCCTCATCTTCGCCCTCGCCCTCGCCTGCGCCGTCCCCGCCGTCACCCGCGCCCTCATCTACCTCCAGCCCGGCCTCCCCGCCGTCGCCGTCATCTCCTCCACCGTCACCGTCAGAAACGTCTCCGACAGCCTCATCACCGCCAGCTGGGACGTCACCTTCACCCTCTCCAACCCCAACGACAGGGGATTCTTCTACGAGCGCCTCGTAGCCTACGCCGCCGGAGGCGGCGGCGCCTCCGGCGGCCACCGCATCGCCAACGTCACCCTCCCGCCGTTCCGCCAGGCCGGACGCGCCGCCGCCACGCTCTCCGCCTCGTTCCCAGCGTTGAAATTCGTGGTGAACGACTGCGCGGCAAACCGGACGATCCTCCGGCCATGCGCGCCGGCGCCGCTGAGCCTGCTGGTGGAGCCGGCGGCGGTGTACGAGCGGTGGACGTGGCCGTGGAAGGGGGATGTGGTCGTGGCGGAGTGTGACGTCAAGGAGGTGGCGTTCCGGCCGCGTGTGACGAAATTGGAGCTGGGTCCGGCGAGCTGCCGCTCCGACGGGCGGTGGCGGCGGTTGGAGGTGAAGTGCCGGACCATATTCTGGAATTATGTCTACGTTGCGGGAATGTGTCTTGCGATTTTGGCGTTCTCTCTTTAGGCGGTTGAGTTTTAATTATCTCTCTTTTGGGAAAGTTATTTTCTTCTTAATTTCTGATTTTTTTTTTGTTGTTGTTGTTGTGCTAGCTAGCTAAGTAGAGAGCATAAATATTCGTCTGTAAATATGGCGAAATCGATACATTTCGATTAATGAAGAGCAGTTACCATGTACAATTAAGGTTGTCATTACCGTGAATTAATCGCGTTTTTATCTTTTGACATGCTAGTGGAGATTTTATTCCGACTAATTTGTTTGCAAATATATTTATAAAAAAAAAAATTTTGCTTGCAAATAAAATTAGCCACTATCTTCTTTTTATTTCTTTCTTTGCGACAATAAGTACCCACTAAATTTATTTAATTTCGTGCGTTTCTGATAGATAAGTGAATTGTTACTTCCGGTTTTTATGGCCACCACTCTGTCCAGTTTCGTGTTCGTGGAGAACATGGGGGGAGATGATGAGGGGTTAAGGGATAATCTTTCCCGCCATATTTCGTAATTATCGGGCGTAGACGTAGAGTGATTGTGTTAGTTTGGAAAACTAATTAGGAAAAGACCCGCATGCATAATCTAGAGCAATTATCATTACTCTGCAATAATCCAGGGAGACTTTACATGCATGATGTATGGAGCAATGCTGGTATAATGGTCAAGACTCAAGGACATAATCCAGATTTTTTACCCTCCATTAATCTAAAATATTTCGTAGTTTAAAATCAAAGTGGAATTTGTTGATGACGTTGATTAAAACAATTATAGATGATTTTTTTTCCCTAAACTAGAAATTTATGATTCCTTAAAAAGGAAAGTTTATATATTATTCAGAGATGGGTGATTATTTATCAGCACAGGCCAATATCATCTGGATTGTTTGTTTGTGTCTTTTCAGTTACTGGATTGAGTGTAACGAGATTTTTCAAGTGATGTCTTCATCTCGTTGATTGAGCTATTGAGAACACATAAAGTAAGTAAATCGACATACATTAGTACATGTTGAATGTTGCCAATCTAACATAACATAATAGGGCGATTATATTAGGTAGAAAACCAAATAGTTATGAGTTATGACGAGCATGTGAAATGAAAGAATGGGAATTCGCTTAATTAGGCTTCGCCAACAATGTATGTTTACCCTTGTTTTAATCCAACACAATTGGAATTTTGGAGCTTAGGTCCTTGATATATACTGCAGGCCTGCTTCAAGAAGACTATATTATTTGACAATTTAATACAACCTAATTTGGGGCTTTCTTTGGACAATTAACCGTTCAATCCCAAGCTAATAGCTAATTAGTTAGTTGGCTGGTTCTTTTCCTAAGCTAAATCCGAGGTCGTCTTTACATCTTCACACCTTCATTGTCGATTAACAACTATATTATTTATTAATTAATTCCACAGTATTGTGCCCTCTGTGGAGCTTGCATGCCATTGGGGTTACGTTGATGGAGAAGCGATCGAAAGGAGCTTTCCTCTCTTTTTTTCTGTTTTTCCTTTTGGCCTGTTGCTGGTGCTGACTTAGTGACTTCCCTCCCGGAACAAGGTGACAACCCAGCAGCAAGTTTCTGCTTCTAATTTCGGACCTCAAAGTGACTGCTACGTACGTTCGTTCTCACCTTTATTTTATGCCATTTGACAGAAAAAGTTTTGTAACTATATACCATTTGGTCGGTTTAATTTGTGTCCCAAATGCCAAAGTTTAACACAAAGGGTCTCATTTTTCGTGTCTGGTTTTGTTAGCAATCTCTTTACCATTATGAAAGTATACAGGTAGTATATATACATTTATCTGTGTTTAGGGAAATTCGATCACATTGGAACAAATACATTGAAAATTAGCGTGATCCCTACATAGATAGTATGCATTTGCATCTAATAACAATATGTATCGCTAGCTACGCGGACCCTTGATCGCTTCTAACAACCTTGAATAACGACCTATCTAAGACTTGTACGATCTACCTCGTGTAGTGCAAAGTAACACATAACTAAGTTGATTATGCTCTCGGTTGGGCAAGGCATGTCAAATTGGCAATATTTCAATGCAAAGATATTTGAGAAAATTCTTGTAACAAATGTACTTGTTGATTTCTTGTTACATGATTATCAGTTATCTTTTTTTTTTTTTTTTTGCTGCCAATCGATCACTCTTGAAAAGAGGAAACTGAACCGATCCAAGATTACAATAAACCTATTTACTGTTGAACCACGAAACGTAGTCAAACCCCCTTTGATAGCGGGGCGACAAAGACAGAGCACGACGGGCCACAGAATGAGCCACCCTGTTCCTATTGCGACCAACGAACACCACTTTAGCATCACCAAGATCAACAAGAAGCAACATAATTTCCTGAAGAAGAGCCCCAATCTTGGCGTCCGAAGTGTCTTTGTTACAGCACTTGTCAATAACTTATTTAGCATCCCCTCGATGATCACATTCCAGAGTTGGCGACTCAAGCATTCATTCAAGCATTCATTTAAATGATAATCATGTAAATGGCAGCGGCCTAAGGACTTAGCCCAGGACGGCCCAATATTTCCATGTCCATTTATCCACGGCCAGCAAAGACCCAGCCATCTAGGCTCTTAACCGAGCCCACCCTCAACCCAACTCTGAATCATCTGCAACGCGGCCCGCGGCTGGTCCATCGGAACCATATGACCCGCGTCGTAAACCTTGAGCAACGCCAGGGCCCATAGCTCTTTAGCTCCCCTGCTTTCCTTCCTCCCACTACTACGGCACCGTTTGAGCCGCCTCGAACCGCTGCTGGCCCGACCAGTTCAGGGCATTGACCCACTCGGAATTCCCGGCCCAATTGCATATCAGATCGTACTCTCCGACGTAGATTAGCGCCCTGATCCCGCTCTGGAGGAGCTCCGGGATGCCGAGTTTCAGGTCCGCCAGCCAGCCTCCTCTCATTGCGCCGTAGACCGTGAGGTTGCAGTAGACGAAGTCGTAGTCCGGCGCCACGCCGATGGCCGCCCTGACTTTTTGGTCGGTCAGAAATTGCTCCATTAAGGTCCGGTCCAGGCAGATGTGGTCGGCGCAGTGCTTTCCGATGTCGAACCACAGCTAAAGATTATAACAACACAAATTGGTAAGTACAACCAAAAGATAAGGAGTGATGCGTAATTGTTGAAGATATGTGTACGGACGGACCTGCAAGAAGGCGTACAAGTCGTCGGTAACGCCGGATTCGTCGTGGCGGGTGTCGCCGGGATCGGTGGAGTAACTGAATCCGGTGCCGTGTATTTTATCTTGTCTCTAATTGCATGGTTGGTCACTGAGATTACAAAAAAGTTCAAATTTGGTCACTCGAAATATTTAAATTCATTAGTGGTACTTAAGTTTACTGAAACCGTTCGCGTTTGGTCACTCTCCGCCCAAATAAACAATTTAAAAATAATAAATTAATGTTTTTCAAATTGCCATTTCATTTCCGCCTCATTATCACTTTTATTTAAAATAAATAAAAAATCATAACTTCTTCTTTATTCTCTATTGGTTGTCAAACCGGTTTCATGCCGGCCGGTTCAACCAGGTTCAACCGGTACCGGTCAGCAAACCGGCTGGAAAGGGGCCGATATTTAACTGTGGTCAAATCCGGTCAACACCGGTCAGATCCGGTCAAATCCGGAAATTCCGGCCGGTTGGACCCGAAATCGGAATTTAGTGGTACACACATTATATCCAAAAATAAACATCCTCCATAGGATTTGAACCAAGTACCTCATGTTCATTTAAGTTTAACTCATACACCAGTAAGGCTACAAGCAATTTTGTTATCTATATTAACCTTATATGTTATATATTTAATACTAAATTTTACACAAATCATTATAAACATTAATAAAATTCATTTAATAAAAAAAATTTTAAGCATCTAATTGTTTAGTATTAGTTATCAATTCTTGGCTATAAATTATTTTGTGTGAAATAATTCTTCTAATTGCTTTTTCATGATTAATTTATTTGTAATTGAGGATTTCCATTTTCCTCGTGTATTTTATAAAAACCGGCACAACCGGCATGAATACTGATTGTACCACGGTCAGACCATTCCACTTACAAAACCGACACACCGGCATAAACCGGTTTGACAACCTTCTCTATTCACAACTCCCCCTTCTCTCTCTAAAAAAACACACAAATAACATTCTCCCCCTAAATGAGAATTCGATTCCTATTGGGGTGCTTCGCACGATGAAGACGGGGAGAAGAGGTAATTCCGGTCGTCGTCATTTGTGGCGGACGCGATGTCGGACCCTATTTCGGAGTCGAGATTCTCGGTGTAGAGTTGGAGGGATCTGTAGATGAGGGAGGAGCGTTTTGCCGCGTAAGCGACGGCGGGTTTTAGGATTGAGGAAGAAGGAGGAGTCGGGTTGGATTTGAATAAGGTTTGGAGGAAGCTCCACCCGCCCGATTCGGCGGCAAATGGCTTAAGAGAGAGCTCGAGGGAGTGGGTGGAGGGTTTGGGTGCGGAGAGTCGTAGGCGGAGGATTCTGGGCTCAGCCATCTGGGGTTCCAGGAAGATTGGATGCCTTGGAAAATGATTGTACCTGTTTTATGTTTGTGGGTTGTTTGTTGCTGTTATAGTAAACGTTGAGTCCTTTTGGTGGATGGATTACAGGGAGAAGAAGGTAAAACAGAGGAAGGGGGAAACAGGGGAATGTTGTTTGTGTGTTTTTTGGAGAGAGAGAGGGGGAAGTTGTGAATGGAGTAGAGAGAAGAAATTGAGGTTTTTTATTTATTTTAAATAAAAGTGATAATTAGTTGAAAATAAGATGGCAATTTTAAAAAATTAATTTATTAACTTTATTATTTTTTATATTGTCACGTCACACATTTAACGGTCAACTTTTAGAGTTGACCGCCACGTAAGCAAAAGTTAACGGAGTTGGACGGAGAGTGACCTAACACGAACGGTTTCAGTAAACCGAAATACCACCAATGAATTTAAATATTTCGAGTGACCAAATTTGAACTTTTTTGTAATCTCAGTGACCAACCATGCAATTAACCCCTAACTAATGGTATGTTTAATAATACGTCAATGATTATAAAAATAAATATTTTAAAAATAAATTAATATATAGATAATAGTTAAGTTAGCAATCTAATTCATAGGATAATAAGGATATTAAACGTGTTATACGATTTTATACATGTGCAGTCCGGGAGACATAAATGAACGAATAAAGTAAAATGGCTTGACAATAATACATACGAAAGTTTTAAATAAATAAAAATACATACGGTCACGTATACATGTATTATACAATGTATGTATTAAGTTACTTGTTCAACAAGGTTCGTAACTAAATAGCCTGCAGATTCATTGGCATCCATGAATATAATGAAGATAAAAGTTGGAAATGGATGGCTATGCGCTATGTTGCCTTCCCTGTCCCTCCCAAAGGTTGATGATCCCCTCTTGATTCTGTTTCTCTGTGGATAGGCCACTGACATACTCTATTTGCCGTTATATTCACAACCCTTGGTTTAGCGAAACCAGAATTTGCTTCGATGATTCTCCTGCTTAATTAGCTTGTTGCTTTCCTTTACACAAAATCAACTAATCACGTTTAATAAGCTAGCAATTATCCCATATCACTCGTTACATCATTCACTTAATTAAAGATCACGTCGTTAAAGCAAGAGGGCTAGCTAGCATACATTGAGGTTACAATATCCAAAAAAAAAAAAAAAAAAAATTTAAAACAACCCATCCAAAAATATTTTCTCATCAAGGATTTCCATGTATTTCGATAGGTTTATACAGTTCCTGGAATACATTTTATAATTAAACACCCATTCATTCTAAATAAAGAGCCATGCAACCGCTTAATTAGGCTGGTTCCACGCGTGAATAAAATATGAATCATAATGCCATGGCTAGGTTAGTGGTGAAGATGCTGGTTCAAATAGGGGGTCCTATGTTCGGCTCTTCCTTTCTACAAACCATCGGTAATATATTTTACAGTGTTTGCAAAATAGTATTGATGGTCCAATCGAAAGAACCGCTCATTGAAGCCCAAACTGATAGGTGATTTTAGTGGTTTGGTATAGTTAAATCATATTTTAAGCACAAAACACTTTATCACTTACTTTTCTGGTACAACTTTGAACCTACAATATAATTTTACAATGGTTGATATATTTTTTTTATGGACCACCCTCATCTCCATGAGATCACCATACCTGATATTGATGGGAGGGACTCGTCGTTATTAATGGTGGCTCTCTCAAGTCTCATGATTTGAAGGAAATGGTTTCTCTCCTCTTACCTATGCCCTAGCTATCTTTACCCTCCAGAACAGGAGGAGGTGATAATAATAATTAAATAATGGGATCAACCCCCTTTTTCCCAATTAAGCACCTTTTCTGGCTTTATCTACTCTCCTCCTCCTACGTGTCGGGGAAAGTGATTTCTAACTGATTGATGTTTGTGGTTAGAAGAATGGATGGGAAGATCAAATTGGGACAAGGTAATAATTAATTCCCATGCACGTATACGTCAGCCACCATGTTTCCTCTTAGTCCAATTAAAGTGGGTTTCGGTGGGGAACTTCATATATAGTTCATATCGGGTGAGATTTGGGGTTATTTAAGCCAGGGGGATTTTTTTTATGTTTAATTGTAGTTAGAGGAACACAAATAGTGGTTTGCAATTAGGCAATATATACCCATATAGTCAAAGTCTAACACACATCATAGTACATATAAAAATGTTTAGGGCCAGAGGCGTTCGACCTAGTTATTTATTTATATGTATAATTTTGTATTCGGGAATACATATATACCATACCGAAATATTTTTGGAATTGAGATATCAAATTTGTTTCATGGTCGAGATTAGGGTTGATTTCAAGACACTATCTGTTATTCGATATTCCGATATTTGGTACTGAGATATCGTTTGGTTGAGTACTGCTAAAGTTCGTAAAAAAAAAAATTATGTTACAGTTAAGTTACGTATAAAATGCGTACGGGTATTTTGCTTTGTATCTAAACTAACGGTACGTTTAATAGTACGCCAATTATTATAAAATAAATATAATTACCTATTTTAAAAATAACTTTAAATATGAATAATTGTTGAGTTAGGAATTTAATTCATAGAATACGGATATCAAACGTGTTATACGGTTTCACACGTGTTTAGTACGGGAGACATCAAATGAATGATAAATGATATTAGATGTCTCGGTGAATAATACGGGTACACGGAAGTTTTAAACGGATAGAATACACGCTCGCGGCCATATTATACGTGTATTAAACGCGGAGAATAATGTACTAATTGTTACTTGTTCATCAAGGTTCTAGCTAGCCTGCAGATTCATTATCTTCATCAATGAAATCAAGATAAAAGTTGGGACATTCCCCTGTCCATATCAAAGTTTGACCCTCCCCCTCTATGGATAGGCTACTGACACACTCCATTTGCCGATTTTGTGCAGCAAACCCTAGCTAGCCCAGCAAAACCAGCGGTCTAATTGCCAAACGATCCCTCCCCATATGCCATATCCTCCTATATAAACTCAACAATGTTATCTTCTTCTTCATCATCATCATCCTCCACAAGCTTAAGAATAATAATCCATCAATAATCTCCTTTGTTTACGTCCCTTCTTCTTGCAATCTCTCTCTCTCTCTCTCTCTCTCTCTCTCTCTCTCTCTCTCTGTCTTTCAAGTTTTTCAAGATGGACAACCAGTACTATTGCAACCGTTGCGATCGGGAATTCCAAAATTTCAATGCCATCAAATCCCACTACAGTGACTCCCACAAGAAGACGTTGCACTATGCTTGCTCCACCTGCTACCAATGCTTCGAGACGGAGGCGGCGCTGGCCACCCACCGCCGGAACAATCCCGGCGCCGCTCCGCACCAGAGGGAGCCGAAGGCGACTTAGATGAAGCCGGCAAGATGGAGGAGGAGTTTGTTTAGGTGATGGTGGTTTGTCATGTTAACATATTGGTATTATTGTCCAGTAGTGTCTGTACAGAGTTGTTATTATTATATAGTTAAGTTGATGGTGGGTCGTCCAGGTAGTGAAGAAGAAGAAGAAGAAGAAGTCAAGGTTTCAAAGTTTAGGGCATGTACATAATAACGGTCGGTTAATTAGTAAATGGAATAAAAACTCCTCCTCTTGTTTATGTTTATCTGTGCTATGCTTTACATCTTCCTCTTTTCCATGGCTCTGAGCAAATTTCCCTTCCCCGGAGAAAGCTTCCGCATGCATGTCCGGCACCAGCAGTTGTCTACAACCCTATAATTTAACCACAGATCATAAATGTCCTAAATTAGTAAAATCGGATTAAGTCATCAAAGTTGGCTTGACAGATTGTTTGAGATTGAATTATCGAATTGGGTTTAACTAGTTCAAATCGTGTTTGAGGATTTAAGAAATCATTAAAATCTGTTCTCAGGTTAAAAATGTGAGGGCGTAAAATGACAATGGAACATCTTTGTATAATTGTATTTATGCACGTAGGTACATACTATACCAAACATACTCACATTTCAGGAATTCCAAATGTAGCGTATTACGTACGTATCTAAACCACGACAATTTATAACCATTCAAGTACTCTAATTGTTTTGGTGGGTCTCGTTACCCCCTTATCTACTGCGGGCAATTAGCGCGCCGTCCGCTGTCACTACGCAAAAAATTAAAAAAAGCATCTTTAGCGCAAAAGGATCGAATTTCGTCGCCGTAAGTATAGGCGATGCGTCGCCAAAGGTTCCTAGGCTCCGTCACGTATACCACTTAGGGTTATTGCGACGAATATCTGTGCATCGTCGCAGAAGGTAGAGACTTCTGCAACGAATAGATATTGATCTTGCGACGAATCCATCCGTAGCTGAAGAGACTTCTGAGAGAAATAGATATTGATTTTGCGAGGAATCCGTAGCTGAAAGTTTGCGACGAGTGGTTATGTCACAATTTGTTCCTTCCGCGGCGGAAAAATTCGACGCATATATAGCGACGACTGCACTCGTCGCTACAGCTAGACCTGATCCCATACATTTAGCGACTACATCCCTCTATAATATATGGTCGTTCTTCAGGAGATTTTGAGCATTTCAAATTCCTTACACTCCTCCTTAATTATAGCTAGGGGTAAATTTGTAAGTTCAACTTAGAACTTAAATATCTTCTTACGAGAAAAAAAATGTCATTACCAAGACTTGAACTCGAGTCCTTCAAATTTATAGTAAAAAATCCTAACCAACTGGACTACAACAATGTTTATGTATTTTTTGAATTAAAGAGAGGAAATACTGAAATATCTCAAAATCATAGGACTATCCATCGCAACAATCAATTATCGAATTAATAAATAACTGTAATTATTTACAAATTGAATCATCATGATATACCTAGCTTTATGAATCAACTAAGTGAGTTCATCTAATCACACAATTCTTCACCAAGAATCAAATAGTACATTTTGAGTTTATGTATGTCTTACAACTTTTACATTTATTAGGTTACATGACTTTGTAGTTTGTAGGAATACAAGGATTGTTTACAAAAGTGCTATACAAAATTTTATTTCAAAACATAAAATTTGACATTTGTGATCTATGTTTTTGTAACAAGACATTTTCAATGCTATAAGTGAATGACCAAAAATCATTGGCTAACAATTTCCCTAACGGTTGACAATTATAAGCATAGAATTGAAAGACTAAATACCATTGACAAATGAGCCAATTATCATTGGCTAAATTTAACAAACAATAGTATGTGTATATACATTGGAAATTCTATGGTACGCTCGATGGATTGAGGGTTATTGCATCTCCTTAGTTAAATAACTTTATCTAGACCATAGATTAATCACGTAACTAAACCCTATATCATAATTCTCTAAATCATAATATAGTGCATATGGTATGTTGTATACATATTGGCGAATCAAAATCATTGATTATATTATTAGTATATGTGATATTAGGGTTTAAGTTCTATAGGTTTAGGGTATATGATTTAATTATTTTGAAACTTAATCTCCCTTTTCAAATTTCCTGCAATAAAGGAAATTAGGAAGAACATTTGTGTCTTCACAATTATCTGTATTTTTTATTTATTTACAGAAAAAGATAGACATATTGAGATTTGAACCATGGTCACTTCAAACAAAGTGAAGGTTTAAAATCAATCAGACTATGTATATTTGTTGTATTTTTTTAAATTAAAAATATATACGAACCTAAAATATGAAATCACAGAACTTTTCAACAGTTAACTAGCCCAATAAATATTTCGTAAGTACTTATTTGGTGTTTTGATACTTCGATTTTGATATTTTTTATTTTAATTATAGTTTAATACTTAATTTAAAATTTTATCTATCTTATAAATAGACGATAACCATAAATTTGCAACCAAAATATTGTTGGTTCGAATATTTCATATCGAATTATAGTATTGAATATGTAGAAGCAATATAGAATTCTTAAATTACCATTAATTTCCAGAACTATAGTGAAGCAAGCATATCTTTGTGCAAACTATAGGGGACTGGTTCTCTGAACATTTTTGTCCGGTTAAATACTAAGTTTTGAAACTCTTCTTAGGGGTGTACGTTGGTCGGTTCGTTTGGGTTTAGATATTTTAATCACCTAACTCATATACCACGATTTTGAAAACACTAAATACAAACTCACCCAAATAATTTAGAATTTTAACGGTTTGTGTCCTCCATACCAAATGAACCAATTTACATGTCTCTTAACTAAGGACGATCTCATTGTCCAATCCCATCATTCTAATGTCAATCCATAAAAGTAACCCATATTCGCGTTTGTTAACACATATTTCACATTGTCATTACTGTGACCGATAACTTCGCTGCAACTGATTCAGTATTACTCATCATATGGCCTCCAAACTGATAAACATATCGGGCCAGCAGTTTTATGACAAAACTCAAAGTGAAGATAACTCATCGTTTGGTGGAATTTTGATGCTTGCTAGTGTCCATTAATCTAATTGCAAGCATAATGATTGCTAAAATTAAGCTTTCATGCAACACACTAGGAGTTGGGGGTGTGTACTTGGAGTAGAAGTTGATATTGGGTTTGGGAAGGGATTAAGGGAAGTGGTGAGAGGAAGAAATTGTGTTTGGATTTGGTAGCAGGTAAAGTTCATGGTTTGGTTTCTTTTCGTAAAATGCTTTGAGTTATTTTAGTTAGAGGTATAATATCATGGTTATGTGTGATCAAATGAACCAAAAATGAGCTTGGGGGATGGGAATTCCAACTTAGAAGGAGTGAATTTGATTTTGATAAACTCAAGTTCATGATTAACTGAAAGAATATTTAGATTTAGACTTTGTGGTATTGAGATGTTCATAGAGAGTTTAAAACTGATCCAAGGCCATGGATTGATATTGGTTAGTTGATTGTGATTTTGAGGAAGGTGTATAAAAAGTCATGGAAGTAGTTTGCAGCAAGTGGAGGCAGTTGGTCAGGGTAGTGATTGAACCAATTAGGGTATTGAAAGACATAGAAGCAAAAGCGGATCAGTTGAAGAGAGAGAAGTGGTAGATGATCAAGACATTAATGAAAATGGAGAGGGTATTGAAGGGCATGGAAGTGAACTGGATCAGGTGAAGGCAGAGAAGGAGGAGAAGAGCATATTGATGGAATTGAAGATGAGTGTTGGTTTTACGAGCTTATTAAAACTGCCTCGAGGAAGATGAGTTGGCCAAATACAAGAAAGAGGATTGAAGAGTTGGAGATCAAGCTGACAAGAAACTCAATTGAAAGAGAAATTCAGGTTCATGGAGAGAAGGTCCATCAAAGTAGCATAAATGGAGTTGCAGAAGGAGGATTAGAAATTGAATTTTGGTTTAAAACATATACGTCAAGAGATTGAAGATGGAGGGGATAAAAAGTTGGTTGTATAACGCAGAGTGAAAACTATTGGATCTTTAGGTGTTATGGTTGTTGCAACTACCACAACCTATATTTATGTTAAAACGAGGAATCATTGATTGATTTACTAAAGTTAAGATCGATTCACTATTCAAACTACTAGAACCTGTAGATAAGGAGTGTCTAATTTTGTGCTTCATTACTTTGATCGAGTCTATTAGTATATTGGATGTAACTCTAATTTTGTCATTTGCTTTCAAGTATTGATGGTGTCCTTTTAGTTGAGTTGTTAGCATATGCTTTACTTGAATCAACAACTCTTCATTTCTGTTTTTTTTTATAAATCCATTTATTTTTTATTAGTGGCATGTTATTCATAGATGAGAGCTTTAAACCATTTATGTGGGATTGTGAGGTTTCGTTTAAGTTTCAAACTATCTATGGATCGTGTGGGAATTCCAATGAGCTTTTATATTATATATTTCTGGGCAATCTATTAATCAATATCATTTTAATGGGGGCTCAATTATCATTATGAAAATGGAATTAATGATACATTTTTATATTCTTAAATGAGGAGGGTATTTTCCTGAATGTTCGACCTATATATTCATTCTTTATGTAGAATCTCGATTGAATGATTTTCAATAAACTTAAACAAATTAATAGACTGAAACATAGCATAAAAATATAAATATTCAAATATGAACATTCCGGCCAACGGGCCGGATAATAAGCTAGTAATATTATACGCCGAAGGGAAAAAGGGACTCCCATTTCAAATTTCCTGCAACGATAGTGAAAGTAGGAAGGACATTTTGGTCTTCAAAATTACTTTTTTATCCATTAAAAGGACACGTACTGGGATTCGAACCATGACCATTTTAAAGAAAAGCAAGGATCATAACCAATCACACTAAGTACATTTGTTGTATTTCTTTAAATTAAAAACATATAATAGCAGAGAGGCAAAAACCTTCCCCCATTTCTAATTCCCTGCTCCAGCAGCGTTTGTAGGAAGGGTAGATTAGGGGGTTTCAATTTATTTCTCTTTCCTCTGTGGAACGGGCCAACTTACCGTACACATGCGGATTTAAACGGGTCCAGGAGTGTCAATTTTTTTTTTAAGCCCTTTTTTCTTACCGTACACATACTCCTTTTTATTGCTAAAAATAAAAAATTTAACAATAAACTAATGCATGGTATCTAATGGGCTAACCGCTAACCATAAAATAAAAGAGTTGAATGGGCCTGACCTATACGGGATTTGTCCATCAATTAAAACAAAATCATTTGTTTAACATTCTAAAACAAGCTATTTTCTCTGGCATAATATATATTATGCTATTATTTTATATCTTAATGGCTAAAATATAATGTATTTTAAAGTTATTCAATGGTTCAATCTCGACCAACCCAATTAGTCCAATTTTTATCATTTCAAATATATATTATATAATTATTTGATATCATAATGATCAAATTATAGTGTATTTTATAGGGAATCGTTTGGTATTTGGTAGTAAAAAACTAAACAGAAAGATCTATTTGGTTATTTTAAATATTATAACGATCCTAAACATTTTCAGTTCCTTTTGAATTTCTATGGTTTTATTCCCGAATAAGTGATGTGCAAATGGCGAATTACAGTCATATCTTTTCTTTCATTATTTTTTATTTTCAAATAGAAAGTTTAAAAGTAAAGAATAATTAGAATTTGACATGAGTCGGTCAAACAGGCTGAATTTCAAGTTTTGGCCCATTTTGATCAAGTCTAATTTATAATCACATGGTTCCCTGATACCCGATAAAAATCTCAATCCAAACCAGTTTGGTAGGTGAGTCCGTGTTTACCACCATTTTCTAGGGATACGACAACAGCGGTTACTATCCCAAATCGTGTTGTTCGTTCTTGATTTCCTTAGATTTTATCATGGCCTGACAAAAACCAGAAAGCACAATGACGACAATATGAAAGTTTTATAAAGCAAATTAATCGGCCAACGGGCTGAGTAAAAGCTAGCAACGATTGTGAGATGCTCATTTCCCGAAAACCGACGGGATATGCGATTTTTTATTCGATTTTCTGGAATTCGATTTCTATAAAACTTACTCCACCTCATCATATTACCAGAAACAACATTGTTTCACAAGGTAACATGTACTTGATTTTGGTTCATAAGGCCGATTTTTTATTCGTTGCATCATTCATGTCTCTTTCCTGCTAAAATTCACTATTTTTATTAGGACTGGTAAACGGTACGGTAACCGGTTTACCGTTTACCATTTTACCGGTTTCGGTATTACCGAAATCACCCAAGCATCAGCCGCACACCGTTACCGGCAGGGCCTCGGTATGTCGTTTACCGATCCGCTCGGTGTCGATAAGTTTCTCGGTAATACCGAGAGGAGAGAGCTACAGTGAAGCGCCTTTTCCGCTGTCCGCTATCCGCCTGTCATTCTGTCCTCTGTCCGCCTGTCCGAGAGCTACTCATGACTCAAGAGTCAAGAGAAGCAGACGGAAGCAAAAAGCCAAAAACAATGTCAATTTCAATTATATATGTCAATACTCCAAAAAGACTAAAGTGAAGTGAATTATACATTTATACTTGAGTCAAGAGTTGCACGGTAATACTTGAGTCACAACTCACAATGTCAATTATATATGTAAAGACTAAAGTGAAGTGAAGTGATTAATCAATCCAAAAAGTAAATTAAATTAACAATGTCACTTTTGAGTTTTGAGTCACAATGTCAATCAAATTAACAATATAGTAAATTAAATTGAAAATAATAAAAAACCCCAATTACCCAAATGTCAATACTCCATTGTCAAATACTCAAATCAAATGAAATGTCAATAGTATTGTAACTAAATTCGAAGACATGAAGATAAAAAATAGAATTACTAGCTCCTCACTTGCCACTAGAACCTGTACCACCAACATCAACGAAACCTTGCTGCTTCAAAGTGGTGCGAAGGTTATCATCACCATTATCCTCCTCGTCCTGATCCTCCTCATCCTTGTCTGAATCTTCCTCCTCTTCCTCCTCCACCACAACAGGTAAACTTTGTTTGACACCTTCATTTGGCTTGGCAGTAGCACTCTCCATTCGAGTTTGGAAGTTAGTAGTGACTAAGTGTAAAAAGAAAATACAAATTGTTACATTTCATCTAATAATATTAATATGTAATCAGAAACGGACTAATGGAAAACTTAAAAATAAATGAAATTAAGAATTCTTACCACTTTCATAATCGATTTGGTCTTGATTTTCATCTTCAGTATCATCAACTTTGTCTGCTTTCTTTCCTCCTTCATACCTTATCCAATCTTCAGCACAAATCAAGGCCTCTACAATGGTGGGGCTCAACGAAGACCTAAACGGACTGAGAACTCGACCTCCACAACTGAAAGCAGCCTCTGAGGCAACAGAGGAAACTGGAACAGCTAGGATATCCTTAACCATCTGGGAAAGAATAGGATATATAACGCTGTTCTTACTCCACCACAGCAAGATGTCAAACTTCATATCATTATCATCCTCGTTAATAGCATCATCAACATCTCTTAAGTAGATGTCTAGCTCAGAAGAACCTCGAATCCCCCTCTGTAGTTGCTCCTTTCTCATCTTGAAGAATTTAGCATCAAATGTCCCTCCATAAGATGCAGATCCAGTACCATCATCAACACTAGGAGTGGTAACAGTAGGCTCGGAGGGTTGAGGTGCATACTTCAATCTGTAAACCTCAAATAATGCAGTCATCTCTCAAGTGACATCTTTCACCAAATCATCTCTTTTCTTCTTCCCATACATCTTACCCCACATCCAATACAAATAAGCCATTTTACGCCTAGGATCTAGCACACAAGCCATGTAAACCAGTCTATTTATCCTTAGGTTCTCCACCTCGTCATCATCATCATCATCATCATTCTCAAAACAATATTTTCGTACCTTTGCCTCCATTCTTGCTGCCATCCGTTGTATCTCTACATCCATGTCTTTCTTAAAAAGTTATATCACTTCATAGATGTCAGCAATAGCCTTAAAGAAAGTATGAGCAGTCACATAAGATGTTCCTGATACATCCAAAAATAACAACAAATTATTCACAAATTATTTGAATTACAAGTTAAATCACAAAAGAGTTATGTTTGTTCACATACCTGATACCCGAAAGGTGAGCTCATAAAAGAACTTCAAATACTTCATTAGCCGTCGAATACTGGTCCAATCTTCCTTAGTTGGAAGACCTCTCTTTGAGTCCACATAATCCCGAAATGCAGAATCATTGGGGCTTCCATGCAAGAAGTTAAAGACAGTCTCAAACCTTTCTGCAGATTCCAACATCAAATAAGTTGAGTTCCACCTAGTTGGAACATCCAAAGATAGAAGTCTTCTTCCATCCATTGATAGATAATCAATGGCAGATTTGAACTTTGCACTTCTACCTGGTGATGACTTCACCCATTTAACACAATCTCGAACCCTTTCTACAGCAACTCCAACCTCCTTCAACCCATCCGACACAACCAAATTGATTATATGTGCCACACATCGAAATTGCAAATACTTCCCACCAATCAAATCTGTTCCCCACTCTTTCATCTTTGTTCTCATACACTCTGCAAGAACATTATTAGAAGAAGCATTATCCATGGTAATGGAGAACAACTGTTTTGCTTTCCAATCTTGTAGACATTCTGCCAATTTTTCTACAATGTCCTTCCCTGTGTGACTAGTGATGGGAACAAAGCTAATGATCCTCTTCTGCAGCTTCCAGTCACTCCCAATGAAATGAGCAGTCACACACATGAAATTCTGGTTGTTATCAGAAGTCCATGTATCTGTGGTGATAGAAATTCTTCCTTTGCACTTGGATTTGAAGAACTCAGATAGCAACTCTTTTTTCTCCAAAAAGATTATATAGCAATCCTGCCTTATTGTTTGTCTTCCAGGTATCATAAACAATGGTTGTGTTACCGCCATAAATCTCTTAAACCCTTCATGCTCCACAAAGCGAAATGGCAGCTCATCCAAGATGATCATAACAGCTAATGCAGTTCTAGCTCTTTGTTGATCAAACTTCCATGGAGTAAGAGAGCCTACCTCACCATCCCCAGGTTGATAGTTCAACAGTGATTGACCACTGGCTTCCTTCCTCTCACATGCCAAGTGATGTTGCTTCAAACCAGATGTCCCGTTATTGGTCGAGTGAGCTTTGATCAACGTTCCACATTGTTTGCATTTGCCATATGGGTAGTCATCCACCAGAACCTCATCATAAGGAGTCCACCACACAGACTTCTTCTTCCTTTTTGTCACCTTCACAATTTTCTTTGCCTCACCCACTTCATCTGCTCCCCTTCCCATATCAGTCACCTGTGTAGGCGTGGCAGCTGCAGGAGGTGCAGTAGCAGGTGGAGATGTAATTGCACTGGTAGGTGTAGGTGTACTAGATGAGACATTCACTTGAATCCCTTCTGCAGCTCCAACACGAGCACCCACTTTTTTGGAAGTGGTTCGAGGAGGAATGGAACCACTTTTTTTCGGAGCATCTCCTTTACTAGGACGAGAAGATTTCGTCCTACAACAAAAAGAAAAAATGTAAAAAATCATAAAATTGCCAACATGTAAAAAAAGCATAAACATTAATTCTTACATTTTTGTACTTGGTTTCTCAAGTTAATAAATTAGTTAATACTTAATGAAAAGCAAAAATGAAAAGCAAACAACAAACTAATTATTAAGCAAACAGCAAACTAATTCTTACATTTTTTATTTTTGTACATTGTTTCTCAAGTTAATAAATTAGTTAATACTTATTAAAAAACAAAAATGAAAAGCAAACAACAAACTAATTATTAAGCAAAAATTAACTATTACATTTTTGTACTTGGTTTCTCAAGTTTCTAAACCTGCAAAACTGAAAAGCAAACAGCAAAATAATTATTAGTTAATACTTAATAATCAACTCAAGTCTCAAACAATTGAATTAAATAAATTAAACCTCTAAGTAGCTACCTAGTACCTACGGGCTACGAGCCTCGGCCTACTGCTGCTCGCCTGCTCCTCTGCTCGCACAGTCGACCACTCGCACTAATCAAAAAACAATGGACGGACAGCCTACACAGGTTACCTTTAATAAAAAAAAATGGGCGGACAGCCGGAGAAGGGACGATGCTTTGGGTGGAGGACTTGCGCTAGCGACGGAGACGACGGGCTTCGACGGTGACTGGCTTCGACGGACGGAAACAGAGCTTCGATGGAAACAGAGCTTCGACGGACGGCGGTCGTGGACGGTGCAGGCGTGCAACAGTCACTCAGGCGCAGCCGCGCAGGGGATTTTTTACGAATGGAGATCGTTCGTACTTCGTAGGGATTTTTTAGGGATGCAATTAGTTTTTAGGGATGCAATTATGGCCTTATGGGCCTTGGCGCTTGATTAGGTTTTGTTTCCCAGTCGGTGTCGGATTACCGACCTGCCGACGGTAACTTCCTCTCTCGGTAACGGCATACCGCCCGCATCACGATCCCCAGCCGAATACCGTTATGCTCGGTTACCGGTTGAACCGTTTACCAGCCCTAATTTTTATCACGTGTTTCCCAAAAAAAAATTATACAACAATAAGCTATACACCTCATTACATTATCAAATTTCATATCTCACCTTTTTCCGGCCAACTGGCCGGAGCCACGCTAGTGTTTATAAGGTGTCAAAGAAAACGAGTGAGCTAGAGAAAAATATGTACACAACATGCTTGTACGTTTACAAAATGATGGACCGTTGGGCCTATGGTGAAATGACATTGACTCCAGGTCTGGTGAGATGGGACCATACACAATATTTGGTGTTTTAGAAATCATAAAGTTTGGGCCACCAATCTGACGAGATAAACAAAAAGAGCCATTAATCTAACCACAAATCTGAAAAGTCACATGAACAATATTCCCTTCAATATATTGTACTTAATTGGAAAACGGGATGGAAAAACATAACACAATTGTAGTTTGTAGACTTCACGGCTTCACCAATAACTCATTTATTAATTCCCAAAATAGTCTCCACGGATCCATCATGATTCATAAGCAAGCCAACACCACATTCTAGTACAATGTCAAATAACGTACACATCCATCGAAGAAACCAAAAAAATGGAGGAAAA
Source organism: Linum trigynum (assembly GCA_964030455.1). Lineage (NCBI taxonomy): Eukaryota > Viridiplantae > Streptophyta > Magnoliopsida > Malpighiales > Linaceae > Linum > Linum trigynum. The sequence goes on from OZ034820.1 coordinate 45,053,261, forward strand.
AGCGGCCAACTCGTTAATAAATCAGGGTCGGTATGACCCATGAAGGTGATGGAGATATGAACATACGATTCTCATGAATCGAACTGACATCGTATAGTGGTTGAACGGTGCAAGTGTCGAGACTGTAAATTCCCATGTCGAAACCTCCAAGCAGCTTTCTGTAATGATTTTCAATGAGATCGTCCGTGAAATAAATAGAGTTTCGGGCGAACTCGGGATGGTCTGTGGTGGGGATGCGAACAGCAGTGTTGAACCCTAGGAGGAGAGCGAATTCGCCAATGCTGTCGACCTCGTCCCATCCCTTAGTGTCCTCGTTGAGCCTGAAAACTCTGAATTTAGTCGTGTGTCTCACCCTGACGGCTAAATTCATTCCCGATGGGACGCGATGTCCGTCATCCGAATCCGAATCGGGTATAGTGAGATCAGCTTCAGCATCATCCTCCACGTCATTTTGATCATCATAATCACCATTTCGCTCCTCTGGGTTATCCTCGGTTGCATACCTGGTCACGAACATCAACTCATCCTCCTCCGAGCACGTTACCAAGTAGACGTTGTCAGGTGCGCCCACAATGTCGTCCATGTCAGTGACCGACCGCACCTCCGGACAATCTGGTTTAGAAATATCGCAGACGAAAACTTTTCCTCCTTGATCGACGACATAAAACTGACCCCTCCAAAACACAACGTCCATAAGACAGTGCCACCCCGGGGGTCGCGAAATCAATGTCCATCCTTCTTCTTCTTCAACAAGGCCAGCCCTCTTCCTATGCAACTTGCAAAAAGCTAGCTGTGGACGAAAGCTGAAGGGCATCCGAATGACCATCGCAACACATTCCTCATCCTCTGGCGGACACGAGAGAGCCATTTTCATAATGTATCTCTTCTCCATGAACCTCTTCCCCCGCGCTATCCTGCGGCCATAGAGATCGACGTGGAGAACCTCGTGGCGGTGCTTTTCCGGGCGGTACCTCAGCACATCGGGGAAAGCCGTGATCGCCGGCAGCGAGATCCGATCACCCGTAAAGGGGTTCGTCAAGAGCAGAGTCCCACCCTGCAGAGTGAATACCCAGCCTGAGACAGAGCCACGACAAGCAACCGTTCTGCCCAAACCATTTTCCGGCAATTCGATGTGGTGAAATTTCTGCTCCGCCACGTCGTAAAACAGCCTGCACCTGCTGCCTCCGCTGCTGCACGATCCGCCAACCATGGCCGAATCGCGGCAGTAAGGAAGCATCAGCCAGGGAACAGGGGATCTGAACTTCCGCGGGCAATTGGCCATTAGGGTTTCCCTCCACGGCTTGCAAATGGCTCGGAATCGGATGAAATCTTTCGATTTCGTTAGCCGTTGATCGATTAGGCACAAGAGCTCCCCGGGCAATTCGGACCAAGCCTCGTGGGATTCAGCAGCAGCAGAAATCAGCCTAAGTTCATTGTTATTGTTATGATTAGTGCGGGTTGTGGGAAATTGAGGCAGTTCTTAATCAGTTAATGACGAAAAGGAACACAACACACGCAAAAACAGAGGTTGGCTTCGTGGCTTACCCGTTGCGATTGGTAATAGTCTCGCCTCTGGAGCTGTGCTTTGTTTTCCGGCGCTTCAACATTCTTATGCCTTCACAAGATGACAAACGTCACGAAGCTTCTTTTTTATCTTTTCTGCTAGACGGCGGCTAGGGTAGAGTTAGGTGAGTCCCTCATTCAATGGGGAATTCTTCCATGTCAGGAAGTACCATATCTGCTTGGAGGGCTGATTTCGGTTCTCCCGCTCAATAATATGCGCCTTGTGACTTTCCAAAATTAAAAAAATCATCTTATAGAAAGTTTGGAATTGAACCAAAAACAAAAAAAGAAGTTTGGAATAGAATCAATTCAGAATTTATTTCATTTTAAAACGAAATCTTCTATAGAATTTATTGTGAAATAAATTTCTATGTTTTAGCAATAAAATTAGTTATATTTTCAAATCATGTTGGGATACGTTCAAATTGAATTAAATTAAAAGAAATCAACTATACCTTTTTTTTGTCAAAAGATATCATATATTAATCCAAACAAAAAGATAGTTACATCCTGGAAAACAGCCAGACCCGGAAATCAAAGAAGCGACTTACAGATGGATACAAAGAGAGTGCTTTTCTAGCTACCGAGTGAGCAACCCTATTGTTCTCCCGACCTATAAACCGCACACTAAACCTAGGGTGGGCACAAAAATTTTATAATGAAGAATTTTATTATGCTTTAGAACATTGGTGTTTTAGTTTTTTTGCCTTGATGGTACAACTTGTACCTTTAATATTATGCTACAACTTCAAGTTATATACGTATACCTATACTCTTTCGTACAAATTCATTAATAGTTCAACTTAAATTTGTAAATTTATGTTATTGTATAATTTAAAAGTTGTACCATAACATAGAAGTAAAATTCTCTTATGGTACAACCTGAACTTGTACATTTAATATTATGGTACAATTTCAAGTTGTACATCAAAACACCAATGCTTTAAAGTATAGTAGAAGTGCTCTACTATTATAGCCTATTACACTTTGAAAATCCTTTTTTTTTTAGGAAGGAAATCCATCTTCTAAAAATGCAAGTGTCAAAACTATCATACAACCACTATCAACTAACAAATGACTCGAACCAAACCCACAATCAAGCCTCAGAATCAATACTAGTTCAGTCAGTTCTGAACGCAATACCGATCCATCTCGAATCAGGCCGGCAAGATGAAGCGGGCAAGATGGAGGAGTTTGTTTAGGTGATGGTGCTTCATGTTAATATTGGTATTACTGTCCCGTAGTGTCTGTACAGAGTTATTATTATATAGTTAAGTTGATGGTGGGTCGTCCAGGTGAAGAAGAAGAAGAAGTCAAGGTTTCAAAGGTTAGGGCATGTACTTAAACAACGGTCGGTTAGTTAGTAAATGGAATAAAAACTCCTCTTGTTTATGTTTATATATGTGCTATGTAGAAACTTATAACGCGGAAGTAAACGACATGATGGTTTACGTGGTTTCCCCGAAGAACGATACTAGTTCACGGAGACCAGAGCTCTTAGAGATGGTTTTCACTATGCTAGCAGCTAGGGTTGCAGCTGCTTAACGAGTTCTAGCCGAAAGGCTACAAGCTTATATACCCTTCCACCCGACACACGGGTATATAAGTACAATTACAAAAGACATCAACCAAAGAGTAAACTATACAAAAGAGTCCAGGTCTAATACTCCCCCTCAATTTGGAGCATGCAGATCACGAATGCCAAGCTTGCATAACAAATGATGAAACTGATCAGCACCTAAAGCCTTCGTAAAAATGTCAGCAAGCTAAGACTGCGTCCCAATCTTCTGTGGTGAAATTTCACCGGAAGCAACCCGCTCACGAACAAAATAGCAGTCCATCTGGACATGCTTCATGCGCTCGTGGAAGACCGGATTAGCTGCAATATGTAGAGCAGCTTGATTGTCACAGTAGAGAGTAGTAGGACGACGTTGGGGAACCTGTAACTCATGGAGCAAAAACCGCATCCAAACAATCTCACTGGTAACACTAGCCATGGCACGATACTCGGCTTCTGCAGAAGAGCGAGTGACAACGCGCTGCTTCTTGGCAGGCCAAGAAATGGGGGCCGCTCCAAGTGTGATGTAATAGCCTGTCATGGAACAGCCGGCCCAGTCAGCATCACTATACGCAGTAAGCTCCAACGAACCAGTGGAGGGAAGAAAGAGACCCTGTCCCGGAGCAGACTTGAGATAGCGGAGAACGGGATGCGCAGCACCTAGGGGTGGCAATTGGGGTGGGTGTGGTTACCCGCCCCATATTTTGCGGGTAACCACACCCGCAAATATAGAATTATGCTACCCACAACCCACCCCGCGGTGGGTAGTGGTTAACCACTATCCCTTGCGGGTTGGTTGTAGATATCCACAAAAATTTCATCATTAAATAAAATAATATGGTAATTAAATAGTGGAGATGTGTTTCTTCTCACATTAATAAAGTGTTAGATAAATTATAAATCTCGCATACAAGAGGTTAGTTAGTGTAAATTCAAAAGCGATGGATTTGGAAAGAGATTTGAAGATAACGGAGAGGCGGAGTGACTTGTTACCAGACAAACATCGTTGCATGTTACGGCTCCTCCGATGGCAACAATAACAAAACACAAAAGTGGCTCGATAAGTGGAGTCACCCTCTTTTAATAAATCGATTAGTCTCCACTCTCGATTATAGTCTTGTATTGTTGGTAGCTAGTTGCATGTTGTGTTGTTCGTGAGTTCGTGGAGAAATGGAGACGAGTTTGGGTATCGAACTAACCTTTATCGATTATTCACCTCTTCTAACGAATTGATTAATTTATCTGACTATATCTATGGACTTGGTTTTGTTATAAAATAAACATATACCACACGAACAATGCTTATTTGATAAAAGTATCTCACACGAACATTACGTATTGACTTGGTTTTGTTTTATAGAATAAATACGTATTTGATTTTAGTAGCTACCTTAATTCTTAGTCTTCCAAGTTTCACAAACTAATATAACTGTTAGGGATGTGACTCGGATCTCACCACGCCGAAGAAATACCCAAGGACGCTCACGCCAAAGTCAACGTGCGAGTCACGCCGGAACCAAGCGCGAGCGCAAAGACCGGCCCCAGAGACCGCGCATGGACGCCAAACGACGGCGCTTTGGACAAGCATGGGCCCTCGCCGAGAAGTCGTAGAAGCGGCGCCGCGTCACCCAAAGGGTAGTCACCATCATAGTCCTAGGTATAGTCATGGCTAAAGGTCTTGTCATCCATAGGGATATGGTCTATGTCCCTAACATGTCAGTGGTCATGTCACCATACCGTAGTGGTCACGTCATCGTACCGTCATGTAACTCACCCACCACCATGTAGCCTATAAATACGGCATTTACTCCGGTGGGTGAGGGGATGAGATTGGGGGAGAATCACACTCTATCTCTAGAAAGAACGAACTTCTCTCACTAAAACACTCTCTCGACCTTATTCTTACTTCCATTTGTCTTAAAGTTCCTACTTAACCAAGTCATTCGTTCTTCTCGACCCGTTCTCGTGAACTTCACTCCTACACTCAGTCAGGTTCAAACAATTGGCGCCCACCGTGGGGCCGAGAAGAAAAATGGCAGAACAAGACTCCAACATACCCGGCGAGGTAACCCCCATCAAGGCGATAACGGCCCCTAGGGTGTTCGCAGAACTCGCGAAAGCCAGCAACCGCGACGCGGTACTCATTGAGGAAGAAGAGCCCGAACTTACGGCCAAGGAGATGAGGCAGTTGGTGACAAAGCAAAACGGCGTCATCGCCAACATGCAAAAGCAGATGAGCCAAGTTATCGCGCTCATGATGAGCAGAGAAGCAGCGGCAGCACCGAATGCGGCGCCAGTCGTGTTACAGCTAACGCAAGGAGGGGCATCAGGCGATGCCCCGCTACCACATCAGACAGCGGTCGAGTTGCCCGCACCTGAAGCCCAGCGACGCGAGCCGCCTGGAAGGGCGGACCTCAGCTTCTTGGAGCAGCACCTGTCCCCACAGTTCCGCCCCAACCCGCCTAGAAAAGCCCTACATCAGCCGTTGTGCGCGGAGATTATGGCGGAACACTTGAGCGGGACGCCACCCACCCTCCCGACTTACAACGGAACGACCGATCCAGAGGATCACGTCAGCACCTTCTGCCTGTGGATGCAACTCCAAACCAACTCTAATGCGGCGCTGTGTCGGACCTTCCCATCAACATTTTCGAGGATATGCCTCGACTGGTATAACCGCCTCCCCAATGGAATCATCCGCTCATTCGAAGAGTTCATACTCTTGTTCACAACAAAGTTCGCGTCACAAAAAAGAAGGCCCCTCCACCTTAAGGCGCTGATAGACATCCGCCAAAAGGACGGAGAAAGCTTGCGGGCGTTCTACGCCAGGTGGTCCAGGGTGGCAATGGCCGTAAGAGATCTCACCCCAGAAACCGCCGCCCATCACCTCATGGACGCCATCACTAGCATGGAGCTCAAAAGAGCGCTAGAAAAGAGACCGATCACGCTATCTACGGAGCTAGAGGTCAAGATCGAGAAAGCCATTACTTTGGAAGAGACGCTGGGCGCGGGTTCCGTCAGGCGCTTTGAACCCGCCAAAGTGCTCAAAGAAGATCAAGCTCGTAAGCAGCTCCCTGTGCTGCGAGACCAGTTGTTGCAAGCACACAGCGGCGCCAGACGCCCACCACCTCCGCCAGAACAAGTCCATCGGGGGCGGTCGCCAGATAGGCGTCCACCAAACTACACACCCCTCAACGACACCGTGAAAAACGTCTACCACGTTCTGCGCGAGAAAGGTTACAAAATCAATTGGCCAGCGCCTATGAAGACCCTTCCGCACATGCGGGACCCCAAGAAGCGCTGCGAATTCCACAGAGACACGGGTCACTGGACTGAAAACTGCAGAGAATTGCGCTATGAGATCGAAGGCCTCATACAAAGGGGACTCCTGAATGAGTTCATTCGCGGAGCGGAGGAACCAGTAGAGCGTCCCGTGGAACCCCCACCATCGCCACAGGCTGACTACGACGACGCCTCAGGCTCATACGTAGTGCGAAAAGAAATTGGGATAGTAACGATAGAAGGGGACCGCCCGAAGAAAAAAACCAAGCGCGACCGCGCCATAGAGTGCGCGGCGGCGGAGGCCCCGCAGAAGTGCAACTTGAGCTTCGACGACTCTGAACTCCCCGGAGGGGTCCCGTCAGAGGACCCGCTCATCATCACCGCGCTCGTCGCCGCCTGTAAGGTTCGCCGCCTACTGATAGACGGAGGCAGCGCGGCGGACATCCTTTTCAAGAGCACGGTCGACCAGATGGACATTGACCCGCGGCTAATCAAGCGCGCCTACGGGAACTTGGTCGGCTTCTCCAGCACGAGGGACCCAGTCATTGGTGTGGTCACTCTCCCGGTCGTACTTGGGGACCAAGAGCCACGCGTCTCGAAGCAAGTCGAGTTCACGATAGTCGACTGCAAATCCCCCCACAATGGAATTTTTGGCCGTCCGTTCCTGGCGAAATTCATGGCCCTCCCGTCAACATGTCACCAGAAACTTAAATTCCCCACTAAGGAGGGGGGCGGCGAAGCGCGCGGGACAACATGGGAGGCCCCAAAGTCAGGAGAGGCCCGCCAGACCAACATCGTCGACACAAGGGCAGAAGAACCTCGCCCGGAGTCAATGTATTCTGATTTTGAAGTCGCCCTCGATCCAAACGAGCCAACGCGCAAGATACGCGTCTCAACTCACGTCCCTGGAGACGCGATTGAACCGTTGATAAAGCTGCTGAAGGAGTATAAAGAATTGTTCGCATGGTGCACGGAGAACATGCCAGGGGTACCAAGGGAAGTCGCCCAACATTCCCTTGGGGTCCCGGTGAGCGCGACACCAAGACAACAGGCGCGACGAAGCTTCACGGGCGACAAGCTTAAAACCATTGAAAAAGAGGCGGCGCGCCTGTTGTCGACGGGATTGATCCGTCCAGTGAAATACAAAGTGGCTGGCGAATGTGGTTTTGGTAAAGAAGTCTTCGGGGGCTTGGCGGATGTGCGTCGACTACACAACGATCAACAAGGTATGCCCACGAGATCCCTACCCACTACCGCGCATTGACCAACTGATCAACGCCACCGCCGACCACGAAACGCTGTCTTTCCTGGACATGTTCTCAGGGTACCACCAAATCCCAATGTCGCGCGAAGATGAAGAAAAGACAGCCTTCATGACACCGTTCGGAAACTTCTGTTTCGTCGGAATGCCGTTTGGGCTGAAAAATGATGGCGCGACATACCAGAGGATGATCGATGCGGTATTCTCACAACAGAGGGGGCGCAACATCGAGGCATACGTGGACGACCTCATCGTCAAAACCAAGGCGGGGAAGTCACATCTGGAGATCCTGCGCGAGACATTCGAAGCGCTCCGCAAACACAGTCTCCGCCTGAACCCGCTGAAATGCGTGTTCGGAGCAGAAGCCGGTAAGTTCTTGGGATTCATGATCACCAAGCGCGGCATCGAAGTCGACCCAAAGAATATCACCGCAGTCCAGGGCTTGCGCGCGCCGAGGAACACGTTGGAGATCCAGTCTCTGAATGTAAAAATTGCGGCGCTGGGAAGGTTCATCCCAAGATCAGCAGACAAGTGCGCCCCGTTCTTCAAAACACTGAAAAGCATCGCGCGATTTGCATGGACCAAGGAATGCGAAGCGGCTTTCCAAGAGCTCAAAGCCTATCTTGTTTCCCCCCCCCCCCCCCTGTATTGACTGCCCCAAAAATTAATGAAGAGCTTTTCTTGTATCTTGCCGTGTCCACAAGAGCTGTAAGCGCAGTTCTAATATCCAAGAGAGACGGTCAGAACAAGCGCCCGGTGTACTATACATCGCGAACTCTGGTCAGCGCGAAAACAAGGTATTCCCTAATTGAGAAAGCAGCTTTAGCACTGGTTAGCGCAGCGCAAAAACTACGCCCATAATTCCAGGCACACCGAATCACCGTCCTAACCAACCTGCCGTTAAAAAAGATCCTAACTTCAATGGAGGTATCAGGGCGGATGGTCAAGTGGGCCGTCGAGCTATCAGAATACGACATCCAGTACGCTCCGCGTCCAGCAATAAAGGCGCAAATCCTGGCAGATTTCATCGCGGAGGGAGTAACCCTGGAAACAGCACCGGAAGGGGTGTGGGAAGTTTATGTAGACGGCGCGGCGAGCAAGCACGGCGCCGGCGCGGGAGTTTCGTGCGCACGCCTACAGGTGTTGTGCACGAAATAGCAATCCGATTTAGAGCCCTGAAGACAAATAACGCTGCCGAGTATGAAGCCATCTTGGCGGGAATGGCAGCCGCCAATGACTTGGGTGCTAAAACGATCAGAGTACTCTCCGACTCATCGTTAGCGGTCAACCAACTGAATGGAGCCTTCGAAGCCAAGGAAGATGCACTCGCGCAATACATGGAGCGCGTCAGGCAGCGAGCAACCACCTTCTAGGCGGTGACATACGTACAAATACCCAGGGAAGAAAACATGCACGCCGACGTGCTATCCAAGCTAGCAACAGCAACAAACTTCGAATCAACGCGCCTGGTGACAGTGCAAAAGGAGGAAGAAGAAACCCACCAAGAAGCCATGGTCAATACCATCCAGGTTACGGAAGATGACTGGCGAACCCCAATCATTAGGTTCTTACAGGACGGCGCGGTGCCAGAAGACGCCAAGGAAGCATGGACCTTAAGGAAGAAAGCGGCCCGCTGCACACTAATTGGCTCGGACTTATACCGACGATCATACTCCGGAGCATACCTCAAGCGCATCGGAAACGACGAGGCACGCAACATGGTGCGAGACCTGCATGAAGGAATGTGCGCGATGCACGCCGGTGCGCGTAGTATGGAGCGCACGATACTATTACATGGGTACTATTGGCCACGGGTGAAAAAGGACACGAAGAAATACGTCGACCAATGCAATAAGTGTCAACTACACGCTCGCCAACATCATCTTCCGTCGACCGAGTTCCAAGGCAATCTGAGCGCATGGCCCTTCGCGCAATGGGGAGTAGACCTTCTGGGCCCATTCCCAACAGCAAAAGGGAAACGCAAGTACATAATCGTGGCGGTGGACTACTTTACCAAGTGGATCGAGGCGGAGGCTCTGGCCTCTATAACGACGCATCAGGTAACTCGCTTCTTAAAAAGTAATATCTTGGCTCGGTACGGAGTTCCGAATGCATTCATCTTCGATCACGGGAAACAATTCGACTGCGCGGAAGTGATAGACTTTTGCGACCAAGTGGGGGCCAGAGGTTCTCATCGGTAGCCTATCCCCAGGCCAATGGCCAAGCGGAGGCGGCCAACAAGTCAATCTTGCATGGCCTCCATACAAGGCTGGACGAAGCCAAGGGCAACTGGGAGGATGAGCTCAACACGGTGTTATGGGCGCATCGCACCACCTTCAAAGTGGCAACGGGCGAGACCCCATTCGCCCTCACCTACGGCACAGACGCGGTTATACCCATCGAAGTGACATTCCCAACATACCGGGTCATGGCGTACAACGAGGCAGATAATGACGAAGCACGCCTGCTAGAGCTAGAGCTAGCACAAGAACGGCGAGAGTTGGCGGCCATCAAACTAGCCGCGATGAAAGCGCAAGTAGCCAAGTATTACAACGCGAAGCTCGTCCCGCACAAGTTGGTTCTCGGAGATCAAGTGCTACGTAGGAACTTCCGCCCCGACCCCAAACATGGCAAGCTCGCTTCGACATGGGAAGGCCCGTACCTAATCCGAGAGGTTGTCGGCGCTAATACCTTCAAGCTCAGCGAAATGGGGGGCACGAAAATTCCACGAACATGGAACGCGCAGAACCTCAGAAGATATCATTGCTCGAATTAATGTAACATTCGTGCATGGCCACAAGAAATCAGCAATAATATTGACTTCTCAATTATTCGCACCCTCACAGTTCGAAAGAACAAAAAATAGCAATAACTAAGAGTTATTCGCGCCTACTGACTCGACTCTACTGTCACCCTAGGAATTGGCCAAGTGAAACCACTTCCTAAAGCGTAGTATAGCGGGTTAGGTTTATATGTCAACCCGGGTCCTAGATCTGATGACTACTCAGTGAGTTCTTGTTATCTAGCAATGAAACTGGAATGCAAGTCTAAACTACCAAACAAACAAAGCAAGTAAACTGTTGTATTCAGGTTAAAGAGGTCACCCGGATATGGTTCCCCCTAGACTGCAGTTAAGCCGGATTGTAATTACCAAGTTCAGTTTCTATGATAGTTATACTGCGGAAGGTTCTTAAACAGCCTGAAGTCTCGACTAAAGGTCTTCAGACCCTCTCAATCTGAATCTCTAGCGGGCGACTAACTCCACCGGAGTAGACAGATTGAGGCCCTAAGAACAAAACCTCCACTACCGGAGTAAATCCGGTACAAAATAGTGAGTTGGTTCCTCGACTAAAGTCACCAACTCCCTACCTTCAATCAAGGATACTCTATCAACCTAGGCAGATATTCTCATTCTAGGTTAAAGCAGAAACAACAGGAATTTGATCAGGATTCAAGTCATTCAATCATTAAAACCTCAATCGAATATAATCAATCACAGAATCAGTACTTGGGTTCATACAATCAAAGCCTAACATACAAATCTAGGGTTCTCCATACCCAGATGAATGGGAGAACTACTCCATGGAGAAGAAAGCAAAAGCAGAATCAGACACGGAATTCATACTGCGAAGGATGGATTCCTGCTTCTGGACGTTGATTGGCACTTCTCCAAGCTCAAGCTGGCCTCCAATGGTGTTGAAGATCAATCTAGGGCACTTGGGAACTCTTGCTCGTCACTTTCTCTCTCTAGGAATCGTTCTATCTCTCAAAAACTCGAATCCCCTTGACTTGTGGCTGAAAATATGCTTAAAAGCATCAGTGGCCAAAGCACGGTCGAGGGCACGGCCGTGCTTTGCCTGACTCCGCCCGTGTCTCGGCCAAGGCTTAATTACACGGCCAGCAAGTGGGTTAAACACGGCCGTGCTTCGCGTTGGACACGGCCGTGTAATGCTTGAACACGGCCGTGCTTTGTCTCGGCCTTGCCCGTGTAATCAGCTCAGCTCTCGGCATAAAAAGCACGGCCACCAGAACACGATCGTGTAATGCCTTAGGCTGCCCGTGTTTTGTCTCCAGCTCACCGAAATGACTTCCGAATGCCCCGAAACTCGTGGTCAGCCTTCCCTTTGACACCTGGGACCTGAAATATGACAAAATAGCACAACCCGGCGTAAAATAGGCCACAATACACGACTATGCCCCTCAAACGGATAAGAACTAGGGGCGCAAATATGTGCAATTACATCGTTATCAAACTCCCCCACACTTAACCGTTTGCTTTTCCTCAAGCAAACCAAGTCAGACACAAGGTAAGCTCAAAACAACAAGGCATGACATATCGGCACAAAACACGTGGATCATACTGGCTTTCGATCATTAACACATGGACAACCTCACTGACAACCTAGACAACCACCACAGATGACATTCGAGTGCAGTAAAATCGAGCAAAGGAAGAGTCTCCCTTCTGTTCACCAACCAACACAGACTTGACTCAACCACCTGTTCGAAACAGTCACATCATGCACAAAGTTCAAGATATCAGAATTAAGACCGAGCAATCTAGGTCCTCACTGGAATAAAGAGTATACAGAATAAGAGAAAATGGATCGCTCACTCTCGACCAGTGGGGTCAGGACAATATGATGCGAAAAATGTGCATGCTCAATCTCTCAATCCCTAACATCTCTTCACCATGAATGCAGCCTCTAAGTGCTAGAGTTCACATATGGGGTGTCATCACTAACTAATCCGGAGGTCTTAGACACAGGTTCAGATGACTGGCTAGGGTCTTGGACATGGGGAAAAGGCCTTTTAGGTGGTGGAAGTATTCATACAGCACAAGGTTCCACATTTCCAAACCCAACAGATTCACAATCAATCAAACCAATAACTTTCTTTCTGCTATTCTGCATTACTCAAGTTCACAGCACAAGAGCGAAGGAGGTTACATAAATGCTAGTATTTCTAAGCCAGACTGCTAAGAAACACTACTACATGGGCATTATTCAGATTTTTGGGTGGTGGCTCTCTTTTGCTTTCATTTTTTTTCTTTGATTTTCTTTCATTATTTTTCATTTCCTAAGAGAACCACCACCTCTGCAAATTTTCAAACATCTGCCCAACTTTTAAGCACTACCTCCAACCCTCACATTACATTTAGCAGAAACAGCAGAGAACATGTAAAAATCACTCTGTGGAACCTTCTAAAAGATGCAAAAGGGTGACTTTTCATTGAAGACCGAAAGAAAGGGGAACACACGGCTCAAAGGGGCTGACTAGGGGTATGAAAGACTAGGACAGTCAATTTGGTCATGGGCTAATCCTATGCCTCCATCATCTTAGCTAATGACAACGTGAATGCTGCACATCATGGAAGAGGAAACTATCGCACAAGAAAGAAACGAGCAGGCTCAAATCTCACATGGCTACCTATATGCTCTATCTCTCGTTCTGATTCCCTGAACTAGATGCATAACTGACTGTCAAAAGCAAGTGATCTAACCAAGTCACATTTGGTGAGCAAACAGTTGAGAAAACTGAACCCCTACACAATTCTACTGCACATCTCAGTCATCACAATAAGTTGTCTAAGTCCCACTCAAGTTTTCATGTATTAAGTCAAAAGCCATTCAATTCACTAATCATATCCATAGTGCCAATACGATCAATCATCAAGCAAAGAGCCGTGCTTGAAGCCCTCAAATCTCAAGATTTGGACAGTGGACTAGGCTCCAAGCACACATATATACGTTCCAATTCATACAAAGAACCCCCCCCCCCCCCCCCCACACACACACACACTTAAATGCGACAATGTCCTCAATGGAGCAGAGGGAAGGGGAACGATGTTACCGTGAAACAGTGGTCAGGAACGCTGACTGGATGGCGGACCAGTCAAAAGAAGGGACACAGAGCTAGAGACAACAAAAACACACACTGGGTGATAGGAGTCACAGTACCAAGTCTACAATCCGAGATAAAACAAAACAAAACGAAACCACACAACACAGAGTCTCAGTGTGGAAAACAGTTAAAGCACAAAACCCGCTCTAGAAGGCATCACCACCATCGCCGGTGGGTGGAGGGTACTCATCCTCAAATCCCGGGGACTGCACGAACGGGTAGTGGATCGCGCTCGGGTCCAAGCCCAAGTAGGACATGATGTAGTGCTGCCCGCTCAGGATACGACGCCCGCGGTCCCGCTCACGATCAAGGCGGGTATGGAGGAGCTCCTGGCCGGCCAGGAGGCGCTCATTCTGCTGCGAGATCGCCGCCAACTGGTCGGAGATGGGCACCACCACTGGAGGAGGTGACCCTGGAGACGGAGACCGGGGGGCAGGAGAGGGGCTCGCGGGAGCCTGGCCACGACAGGGAACGCGACGTCAACCTCGGCGCCCACCAGCGGCGCTCGACTCGGCCTGGTCACCCTCTGCAGGAGGAGGTGGCTGAGGAAGGCCCTCGATCCAGCGCTGACGCCCGTGGCGAGCAAGCAAGTGCTGGTGGCGAAGAGTAGCCTCGCTGAATGGGGACGCTGCGCGCACCAAAGTCATCCCCGTGTAGTCCACCCCGTACTTGCGGGCCAGGGCGGTGATCACCGGCCCACAAACGAGGGCGCGAGTCGTGCTGATGGCTGGTTTCGTGAATGTCCTCGCCAGTACAGAGCCCAGCTGGATGGTGTCCTCAGAACGACCCATCGCATGCATCAACCAAAGTGTGCGGAGCGTGACCCGGTTGGCCGAGCCTGCGCTGGGTGTGTAGGAAGTGCACATCAGGTGGTTGAGGATCCGCCACTCCGGACGGAGGAGAGAAGCCCGCGTCTGGCTGGCCACGTACTGTTCATCCACACTGTCGGGCAGGCAGATGCTCTGAAAGTACGCCTGAGAAGGGAAGTCCGTGGGATCAGTGAGATCAAGGCGGAGAGGCGGCCCACCAGCTTCCCGGGAGTTGAGGCGAAGTGCATTGGCGAACTCCCAGTAGCTGAGGGAGTGCTCCACCCCACCGAGAGTGAACTGGACTGCATTAGCGTGATCGGAGTTCCCCTTCTGATTGTGGGTGAAGACGCCGCCAAGCAGGGGAGCGGACCGCGGCCTCCATCTGTGGCCTGGCATGAAGCTCTTCGAACACCTCCCAATCGAGGTGATAGTGCTCGGCGATGCTGCGGGTACAGAGGTTCCGCAGCTTGTGGCGCTGGATGATGTTCAGCTGGTCGAGATAATCCTCCATGATCCTGCAAAACACAATGAAGGACAAAGGGTACACAAGCAAACGGGGTCAATGTTAGGCCAAACCCACACCGGGAGTCCTCATATCGGAAGATATGGACAGTGGACTAGACTCCCGGCGACACAAGCATACCCATCATACGAGAAAAACCAGCTGACTACACCGGGGACCCTCAAATCAAGCGATTTGGACAGTGGACTAGGCCCCCAGTTGGACAAGCATACCACAACTGCTCTAAATAGCACCAATCGAGGCATCACAGAAAAATCACAATTCAGACAGGCCATTCAACATGCAATCAGCCCAATCATCCCCCAAACCCCAAAATATTCCCCAAACCATGCATTCCACAATTAAAAGCTCTTCTCCTAACTCTAGGTATCGATTCTCCAAAAATATAAGAAAAGACAAGGAGAACACACCTGGAGACTCAAGAAGATACCACGAGAAAGAGGAAGAAAGTGGAGAGAAGCACCCAAAGTCGCCGGAAAACACACCGGAGACTCGCCGGAAAACTCACCGCCGGCGACCCAACCTCAGCCAAACCAGCCCAAATCGTTGGGAATGTGCTCCTCGACGCCAGGAGCGTGGGGGCACTCGCGGTTTGTGATTTGGAGGTCGGGAGAGGGAGTTATGGCCGGAAAATCGAGGGAGAAGGTGAAAGGGCCGATTTTCCGGCGAGGGGGGGCTGGGGGTGTTGAAAAAAAATGACTGATCTGAGTGTGGGGGTGAAAATTTTCATTTTTATAGGGGGGAGGCCGAAACACGGGCGGGGCATTACACGGCCGTGTTTCGGGTGCTCCGCGCCCGTGTAATCCCCCAGCGAAACACGGCCGGGCTCTGATTAAAACACGGCCGTGTTTTCAAAGCCCCCAGCCATTGTTTTTTATGCCGAGAGCAAAAGGCATTACACGGGCAGGCATAGGGCGAAACACGGCCGTGTTTTATACCCCTGTTGCCCGTGTTTTTTATGCCGAGCCTGAAATGCAATTTTTTAAATTTCCAATCGCAAACCACCATGATTCATTCGTGCCCCGGCTCTGAAATTTAACCAATCACACATCAAAACGAACCGCCCGAGGCACGAAAAACTTTCCAGACTGACTCCAAACTGACTCAAAGACTCAAAAACCGACCAAGTTGAAATAAATAAATAAATAAAAACAAAGGTAGAAATGCAAACCGTGGTGGGGTTGCCTCCCCACAAGCGCTTCTTTACCGTCTTTTAGCTGGACGCCAATTGCGGAACTAAGGGTCCGTGAGCTCCACTGCTAACTCCGCACGTTCGACCTCGTCTCCCAGGTAGAGCTTGAGACGATGGCCATTCACTTTAAACGGCTCAGTTTGCGGGTTAGCAATCTCAATCGTGCCATATGGGAACACCTGCGTGACCGTGTACGGTCCAGACCACCGGGAACGGAGTTTTCCGGGAAAGAGTTTCAGGCGAGAGTTATAAAGGAGAACTCGATCACCAACCTGGAACTCTTTCGGACCCCGCAACCGTGCATCGTGTAGGCGCTTCGTGCGCTCCTTGTACAGCTTGGTGTTCTCATAGGCGTGATAACGCCACTCTTCCAGCTCCAACATCTGCATTTTTCGCTCAACACCTGCAACACTAACATCCAAGTTTAGCAACTTAAGGGCCCAGAAGGCCTTGTGCTCTAGCTCCACGGGCAAATGGCATGCCTTTCCATAGACAAGCCGGTACGGTGAGGTACCAATGGGCGTCTTGTAGGCAGTGCGATATGCCCACAGAGCATCATCGAGCTTGGTGGACCAATCCTTGCGGGATAGGTTCACCGTCTTCTCCAAGATCCGCTTGAGCTCCCGGTTCGTCAGCTCGGCCTGGCCACTGGTTTGAGGATGATAGGCCACGGACACCTTATGAGTTACACCATAGCGAGACAACAATTTATCGAATTGACCCTGGAAATGGGTGCCTCGGTCGCTTATGATGGCTCTAGGTGTCCCGAACCGGGAGAATAGCTGCTTCAAAAAACCACAAACACGTCTAGCATCATTAGTGGGCAAAGCTTGCGCCTCGGCCCACCTAGAGACGTAGTCAACAGCAACAAGGATATATGTATTGCCAAAGGATGGAGGGAAGGGGCCCATGAAGTCGATACCCCAGACATCAAAAATCTCACAAGTAATAAACACATTCTGGGGCATCTCATCACGGGCAGAGATGTTACCTGACCTCTGGCATCAGTCGCACCGGCGTGCGAAGGCGTCTGCGTCCTTGAAGAGCGTGGGCCAGTAGAAGCCCGACTGGAGCACCTTCCTCGTCGTGCGGTTTCCTCCGTGGTGACCGCCAGCAGGTCCTTCATGACAGTGAGATAGAATGCCCTCCATCTCACTCTCCATAACACATCGATGGATGATCCCGTCAGCTCCGATCCTGAAGAGATGGGGGTCATCCCAGAAGTAGTACTTCAGGTCGGAGAAGAACTTCCGCTTGGCGTGAGTGGTCATCCCCTTGGGAAGCTGCTGGCCCACAAGATAATTTGCAAAATCAGAATACCAGGGGGTGACACTCTCCACCAAGCACATCATCATCAGTCTCTCATCTGGAAAGGAGTCATTGATCTCCTCCTCGAGGTTGTCCGCAGGGGGTGCGTCCAACCGGGAGAGGTGATCGGCAGCAACATTCTCTGCTCCCTTCTTGTCCCGAATCTCAATATCAAACTCCTACAGCAGTAAGATCCATCGTATGAGCCTAGGCTTTGCATCAGCCTTGCTCATCAAGTATCGAATCACGGAGTGATCAGTATACACAATCACATGGGACAAGACCAGATAGGGGCGAAATTTATCGAAGGCAAACACCACCGCGAGCAGCTCTTTCTCCGTGGTGGTGTAGTTCTCCTGGGCATCATTCAAGGTCTTCGAGGCGTAGTAGATGGGCCGGAAATGCTGATCACGCCTCTGCCCCAACACAGCTCCAACAGCAAAGTCACTGGCATCGCACATAATCTCAAATGGTAAGGACCAGTCAGGAACAACCATGATAGGAGCTTGGGTGAGCTTCTCCTTCAAGGTCATGAAAGCCGCTGTGCATGCATCAATGAACTGGAAGGGGGCATCCTTCTCTAGAAGCTTCGTCAGGGGCAGAGCAATCTTAGAGAAATCCTTGATGAACCGCCTGTAGAAACCTGCATGACCAAGAAAACTCCGGATCCCCTTAACAGATGTAGGAGGAGGCAGTTTGCTGATAGTCTCGATCTTCGCTCTGTCCACCTCAATCCCCATCTTGGAGATCTTATGCCCAAGAACTATGCCTTCTCGAACCATGAAGTGACACTTCTCCCAACTCAGTGTCAGGTTCGTTTCTTCACACCGTCTAAGGACAAGCTCCAGGTTATGGAGACAGTGAGAGAATGAGTCTCCATAAACCGAGAAATCGTCCATAAACACCTCCATAATCTCGCCGACCAGACGGTCAAAGATAGCGAGCATACATCGCTGAAAAGTCGCCGGGGCATTGCATAGCCCGAATGGGATCCTCCGGTAAGCAAAGGTGCCAAAGGGGCAGGTGAAAGTGGTCTTCGCCTGGTCCTCCGGTGCAATCGGGATCTGGAAGTACCCGGACATCCCATCCAGGACACAGTAGAACTCGTGCCCCGCTAGTCTCTCCAGCATATGATCAATGAATGGTAGCGGGAAGTGGTCCTTCCGAGTAGCGTCGTTGAGACGCCGGTAATCAATGCAGACACGGTACCCAGTCACCGTGCGCATCGGGATCAGCTCATTCTTCTCATTTGGCACCACAGTCATCCCACCCTTTTTGGGTACCACCTGGGTGGGACAGACCCACTCGCTGTCGGAAATGGCGAAGATGATCCCCGCGTCCAGCAGCTTCACGATCTCTACCCGAACCACAGCCTCGAGGTTCGGTGTCAGTCTCCTCTGCGGCTGTCTCACTGGCCGCATCTCATCCTCCATCAGTATCCGGTGGGAGCAGAAAGAAGGGCTGATCCCCCGGATGTCTGTGATCTTCCATGCGAGGGCTCGCTCGTACCGCTTCAGCAAGGTCACCAGTCTGGTCTTCTGCTCGGGTGTGAGGGTCGAGCTGATGATGACTGGCAGCTTATTCCCCTCCCGGAGAAATGCATACTCCAAATGAGGAGGGAGGGGCTTAAGCTCCAGCTCTAGTGGTTCTTCCAAGGAAGTAGCGATGCGGGTGGAGGATGAGATCGGTTTAAACAGCCTGTCGCCCTCCAAGAAGGGGCCACTCTCCAACTCGGCCAACTGCTTCGCCAGCTGCGGCTCCTGCGATGCCTGCTCACCTAGCAAAATACAACGCTCAAGAACATCGTCAGTACCCGCACTCGTGATGGCGAGTGCGGTCTCATAATCAGCAAGCATATCACAGTAATCTATGTCATCATGCAAATGAGGGTGTTTCCCATTCTCAGACACAGAAAAAGTAGCCTGTTCATCACCAGCACGCAGAATCAATTTACCACTATGCACATCAATAAGCGTCTTGGCGGTGGCGAGAAACGGTCTACCTAAAATCAAAGGTACATCCACATCCTCATTTATATCCAAAATAACAAAGTCAACAGGATATGTGAAAGCACCCACATTAACAAGCAAGTCCTCAATGATACCCCTAGGATGCACGATAGAACGATCAGCTAACTGAATGCTCATCCTAGTAGTTCTAGGTTCACCTAGGCCTAGCTTCTTAAACAGATTATAAGGCATGACATTTATGCTAGCGCCTAGGTCCGCCAAGGACTTTCCTACATGCATGCTGCCAATAACAAGAGGGATAGTGAAACTCCCTAGGTCTTTTCGCTTCTCGGGCAGCTTGTTCTGCAGGATGGCAGAACACTCCTCGCTCAGCATCACTGTCGAAAGATCCCCAAGTTTCTTCTTGTTGGTGAGGAGGTCCTTTATGAATTTGGCATACTTGGGCATCTTTGACAGTGCCTCCACGAACGGCATGCTGATGTTGACCTGCTTCAACATTGCCATGAACTTGGCAAACTCAGTCTCCAGCCTGTCTTTATGCAGGCGAGTGGGGAAAGGAAGCTGGGGTACATGCTCCTTAACCACTGGCTGTGGCTTGGGAGCAGGCGTTGTTGTGTCTTCCCCCACGTCTGCAGTATCAGCTGGAAGTGTTGAAGCAGGTGGTGGATCATCTCGACTGGGCTGGGCAGGAGCAGCTGATGTGGTCTTGCCACTCCTGGTAGTGATGGCATCAAGCTGCTGGAGCTGGTGAGGATCCCGAGGGTTCGGGACAGTGGTGGCAGGCAAAGTCCCCGGTGCCCTGGTGGTGTTCTGGCGGGCCAAGATGCCCACCTGGGTCTGCAGATCCTGCAAAATGGCACCCTGGTTCCTCTGACCTGCCTCCAGTGAGGCTACACTCTGGTCCAACCTCGTGATAGTCGCCTGAGTGCTCGTCATGAATGAAGCCAGAATATTTTCCAGCTTCGTCATCTGAGTATCTGGAGCCGGAGCTGCTGCTGGCTCGGCAAACTGGCGCTGGGGCTGCTGGAAGGGTTGCCCTTGCCTAGGCTGGTAGGGCTGCTGCTGTGGAACTGGCCCTTGTCGAGGCTGGTAGGGCTGCTGCTGTGGAACCGGCCCTTGTCGAGCCTGGTAGGGCTGCCTCTGCTGAAAGCCACCTGCTGGTGCTGGAAAACCAGGTGGCTTAGTGGTGTTGCTGCCCCAAGAGAAGTTGGGATGCTGGCGCCACCCCTCATTATATGTGGTGCTATATGGGTCGAGGCGCCGAGCATTGGCGATGAAGACCAACTGCTCCTGGGGGGTAGTAGACTCCCTCATGGCCTGGCAGTCTTCTACCAAGTGGCTAGAGCTCTCACACCACTGACACTGAGCAACTGAAGGTGTAGCCATACCTCTGCCCGGAATAAGACTGTTGGGCTGCTTCAATGTCTGCACTAGCTCAGCTACCTGCTGCTCGAGTCCGGATCTAGACTCCATGACGTGCACACCACGGTCCCTCGAATGTCTGCCTCTGCTGCTCTGCCCCCAGGAATGATCTCTGGCAGCCAATGTATTAATCATCTGGTTCAGCTCTGGTGGAGTCTTAGTGAGAACATCCCCTCCTGGGCATAAAGACTTAATCACCCTCTGGCTATCTGGAGAGAGGGCACTGTAAAAGTTCCCCACAGTGAAAGCATCACTAAAGCCATGATGGGGACACTGCCAGAAGTATCCCATGTACCGCTCCCAAGCATCACGAAGTGACTCATCTGGCTCTTGGCGGAAGTGAGTGATCTCCCGCTGGATCTCTGTAGTCTTCGATGCTGGATAATACCGGTGCACGAACTTGTCCGCCAGATCGTCCCAAGAGGTGATGGACAATGGGGGCTGGGTCTCCAACCACCTCTTAGCATTCCCCGCCAGAGAATAGGGGAAGAGATGAAGGCGGATTGCATCATCCGGGACACCATTCAGCTTGAACCCGTTCGTTAGCTGCAGAAAACGGGAGAGATGTACCCTGGCCTCCTCATCCTTCAAGCCATGAAACTAGATAGAGGATGTGATGAGCTGAATCCAGCATGGCTTGATCTCGAAGTTGTTTGCTGGGATAGGCGGGTAGAGGATGACCGGGCGGATGTCAGCAATCCGTGGAGTGTAGTAGTACTCCAAGGTGGGACCCGGCTGCGGTGGATGATGAACTCCATGATCCTGGGGTATGGGGTTGTTCCCCAGGACCTGATTCACCGGGGGAGCCTGCTGAGGATTCCCCTGGTGTTGATTGTAGTCTCCGTCCATCCTGTTCTCTTCTTCAGAATCGCTACTCAGGTGGCCGTCTATGCGCTCTTCCGTAGCCAGTCTAGCTCGCTGTTATCTCCTGAGCTGGCGACAGGTGCGGTCAATCTCTGGATTCAACGGCAGTAAACCTCCCGACTGGCTACGGGTCATGCACTACCTGCACACACTCAAACAGCAAACCCGTGAAGGCACAAGTGGGACAAAGCAAACAAAGAAAAAAGAAAAGCTAAATTAACAGAAATCACTTTTCTTCAACAACCTAGCCGTCCCCGGCAACGGCGCCAAAAACTTGACTCGACTCTACTGTCACCCTAGGAATTGGCCAAGTGAAACCACTTCCTAAATCGTAGTATAGCGGGTAAGGTTTATATGTCAACCCGGGTCCTAGATCTGATGACTACTCAGTGAGTTCTTGTTATCTAGCAATGAAACTGGAATGCAAGTCTAAACTACCAAACAAACAAAGCAAGTAAACTGTTGTATTCAGGTTAAAGAGGTCACCCGGATATGGTTCCCCCTAGACTGCAGTTAAGCCGGATTGTAATTACCAAGTTCAGTTTCTATGATAGTTATACTGCGGAAGGTTCTTAAACAGCCTGAAGTCTCGACTAAAGGTCTTCAGACCCTCTCAATCTGA
This sequence comes from Linum trigynum, assembly GCA_964030455.1. Lineage (NCBI taxonomy): Eukaryota > Viridiplantae > Streptophyta > Magnoliopsida > Malpighiales > Linaceae > Linum > Linum trigynum. The sequence continues at coordinate 45,075,539 of OZ034820.1, forward strand.
ATCTCTAGCGGGCGACTAACTCCACCGGAGTAGACAGATTGAGGCCCTAAGAACAAAACCTCCACTACCGGAGTAAATCCGGTACAGAATAGTGAGTTGGTTCCTCGACTAAAGTCACCAACTCCCTACCTTCAATCAAGGATACTCTATCAACCGAGGCAGATATTCTCATTCTAGGTTAAAGCAGAAACAACAGGAATTTGATTAGGATTCAAGTCATTCAATCATTAAAACCTCAATCGAATATAATCAATCACAGAATCAGTACTTGGGTTCATACAATCAAAGCCTAACATACAAATCTAGGGTTCTCCATACCCAGATGAATGGGAGAACTACTCCATGGAGAAGAAAGCAAAAGCAGAATCAGACACGGAATTCATACTGTGAAGGATGGATTCCTGCTTCTGGACGTTGATTGGCACTTCTCCAAGCTCAAGCTGGCCTCCAATGGTGTTGAAGATCAATCTAGGGCACTTGGGAACTCTTGCTCGTCACTTTCTCTCTCTAGGAATCGTTCTATCTCTCAAAAACTCGAATCCCCTTGACTTGTGGCTGAAAATATGCTTAAAAGCATCAGTGGCCAAAGCACGGTCGAGGGCACGGCCGTGCTTTGCCTGACTCCGCCCGTGTCTCGGCCAAGGCTTAATTACACGGCCAGCAAGTGGGTTAAACACGGTCGTGCTTCGCGTTGGACACGGCCGTGTAATGCTTGAACACGGCCGTGCTTTGTCTCGGCCTTGCCCGTGTAATCAGCTCAGCTCTCGGCATAAAAAGCACGGCCACCAGAACACGGCCGTGTAATGCCTTAGGCTGCCCGTGTTTTGTCTCCAGCTCACCGAAATGACTTCCGAATGCCCCGAAACTCGTGGTCAGCCTTCCCTTTGACACCTGGGACCTGAAATATGACAAAATAGCACAACCCGGCATAAAATAGGCCACAATACACGACTATGCCCCTCAAACGGATAAGAACTAGGGGCGCAAATATGTGCAATTACATCGTTATCACCTACACAGTTCGAAAGAACAAACAATAGCAATAACTAAGAGTTATTCGCGCCTCCACAGTTCGAAAGAACAAAAAATAGCAATAACTAAGAGTTATTCGCGCCACCACCACTCGCACGAAAAGGGCAGTAACCAAAATTTATGCGGGCCAATACATGAACGAAATGGAAGTACTTTGGATTTCGTAAAACGGGAGCAAAAGACGCGCAAGCACGCGAATACAGGCATAAAAAAAAACAACAACAAACCAAATTCAAAGCAGCGCTTCTACACTTAATCTATGATGAGGACTTCTCAGCGGTAGTGACAACCACCTCCCCATCCGCCGCCCCGCCTGACTCCCCCTTATCCTCCACCACAGCTTCCTTACGCGCCTCACCGCCGTCATCTTCCTCATCCCCCTCTTCCTCCTCCTCTCCCTCCTCATCGTCCTCAGAATCCAACTCCAGCGACTTCTTCTCACGCAGCCAAAACTGCACATGCTGCACCATGCCGCGAGTGTTCCACCGGTAGCTAAGAACCTCCGGCCGCACCTTCTTGCCAACTTCAATGACCGCTTTGGTCATCGCATCCGCCAGTATCTTCCCAAAGGCAGGGGAAGATTTAAACTGGCGAACCGCCGCGACCTGCGCTTCGCGCACAGCTTCCGATTTGGCCACATCGTGAAGCCGAACCAAATCCCTCTTCTCCTTCTCAAAATCCTCTTGAGCCTGCTTCATCTTTTCAGCATGATCCTTCTCTAGTTGGCTCTTCTCCCGCTCCCGCTCCTTCGCCAAACGCTTTTTTTCCCCTTCAAACTCCTCTCGCAGCTCTCCTCGAACCCGATCCCGCACAGCCTCCACTTGCTCTTCCAGCCTGCTCTGAAAGACGCCCAGCTGCTCTAGAGCATCGTTGGCCTTGTTGGTCGCCAACTCAGCGCGGCCCTCAGCCCCAGCCAGCTTACTTTCAAGCTGCACGATCTTCGATTCCTCAGCCTTCATCTTCGCGCGCTCCCGACTTCGCTCCTGTTGAGCGCGGAAAGTCGCCAGCAAACCCTGCATCCACAACGTCACAGGACTTAGCAAAAATAAAATAAGAGGGGGGACGAGAAAATACTTCGCGGAAGCTCAGACAATCTTACCGCGAAGTGCACTTGTGCTAGATCCTGGAGCGGATCAGACTTCTCCAGGCGCGACGGGACACTCAGAACAGGTCCCAATGCCCGTATGGCATTGTTCGCAGCCGCAACGTTACACGCCGCGCCCGTGTGGGTCCGCACATAGCGGAAGTAGTCAATGGCGCCACCGGCCATCTGGGGTAGCTTCTGCTGAATTGTAGCCCCAGATGAGCCGCCAGCCGCGCTACCCTCCGGCCGAACGCTTCGGTCCGCTTGCGACGTGGGCTCCACAATCACCAGCGGCTGCTGTCGCGTCGCTCGCGCAGGCTGCTCCACAACGCGAGCAGCCTTTGCAGGCTTCTCTACAACCACAGGCTGCTCAACTTCTTTTCTCTTCGCGCTCTTGGGCCGCGCGCCCTCCTTTCCCTTCTTCTTCCCAGCGCGAGGCGCCTTCACGATGTCATCAACTGACATCATACTCGCCAAGCTGGAAAAATCAACACCTGCGCCAATAAGACGTAAGAGGGCGGTTAATATGATAGAATGCAAAATGAAAGAAGCACAACTAACCATCGGCAAAAAGTTCTTCCAAACAAGCCTCGCGGACTCCGCCATCGTATAAGTTGAACTTCTGATGCATGCACGCTTCGTATTCATCATCGAGCCCAGCGTAATGACCCAGGTCCGATTCATACCCATGCGTGCCGCCCTTCTTCCACTCAGTCGGCTCCGTCATAAATTCACTCGCCCACTCCCCCGGGGCCGGTTTAACATAAAAGAAGTGCTCAAACCAAGTTTTCTTCAACTTGGGAGACCCGTACACAAAACCCTCAGGTCTCTTGTCACGCCGCTTGATAGAAAGGCAGTCGCTCCTCCTCGTAGGATCCTTGATCTTATAAAACTTCCGGAATAAGCCGTAAGTTGGCTCAATCTTGAGCCTCTTGCACGCGAGTCGGAGGCAGCTCGCGTGCATTATCACTGAAGGGGAAAGACGCCCAACTGAACAGTTGAGGCGCCTTTACAAAGCGCATAGCAAGGGGTCGATGGGGAACTTAAATCCCATCACCCAGTACTCTGTGTACACCCCAAACCAGCCCGCGGGACAGTTTCCAACCATACTTCTCGCGGACGGAACCGCGTACTCCCAATTGGGGGGCAAACCTAACCCACGCACTATGTCCATCATGTCCTGGTACCCGTAAATGGATGCGTGATCGGGCCCCCTGAGAAGGTTGTCACTGGGAGCGGGCTGATCGCCCCACATCTCCGCCCAGTCAATGACGGTGTAAGCCACGCCCACACCTCGGAAGCATAATCGGCTCATCGCTTCAATTACACGCGCGGTGCAGCGCGGCTCCGACTGGGTATCAGACCCTTCGCGCATCTCCGAGTCAGCCACCCCAGATGCACCGTCGCGAGGCCGCCGAATAATCAAGACCCCGCGCGCGCCAACACCCGCCTGCCCACTCCCAGACGCAATCATCCCCTCATCGGGGCCCCAGCCCGCATCGACGCCGAGCGACGGCGCCTCCGCCGAAATCGCATTGCCACCGTCGGCTCCGCCGTCGTCCTCGTGCCCAGAATCGTCCAGATCCAGCGAAGGATCGGTAGAAACGCGTGAAAAAGAAGAGGGATTACCTTCTTCGCCCTGCACGACCTTGGTCTCGTTGATGTTGGTGCTATCCATGGTAATACTTCGAATCAGCAACAGCAAGGTGAGAATCGAGGTTGTAGAAGAAGGAGAGGAATCCCAGAGACGGCAAGAAAGCACAAAGAAACAAACGAAATTTTTCTCTCACGATAAGAAAAGTGGGTTCCGACTTCTGGGCAGAGAGGAGGTATTTATACTCGACAACGGAAAGTTGAAGGGTTAAAGTTACATCGAGAATCGCAACTGTCAGAGCCTTTTCAAATTTCAAAACGGCCGCCAAAACTGACCAACCGCACACAGACACGTGGCAACCTACCCAACATAGGCACTAGCCGCTGACGTCATAGGTTCCGCACAGCGCCTGGGGGGCAGGATACGCCCACGAAGGAGAAAAAACACGCTCAAAACCAATCCCAACTAAGAAAGCGTCACGCACAACCAACCCAGGAGATCTCGGCCACTCGCGGAATATCACTAATGGGGGGGCAATGTAAAAACGGCGTGCACAACCAACCCCGGAGATCTCGAGCGGACGAGAATCGTGCAAAGGATGCACCAGCTGTGCGCGCCACCGAAGATCACGCGGAGACCAAAACATGCACTAACTTACCCAGATCGCGCCAATCATAATCAACAACGCAGAAACAGGCAGAATCGCGCAGATCCGAGTCGCTCACATGAAGATCAAACAGGCGGCATTCGCGGAATACCCCCTGATGGGGGGCAATTGTTGGGGATGTGACTCGGATCTCACCACGCCGAAGAAATACCCAAGGACGCTCACGCCAAAGTCAACGCGCGAGTCACGCCGGAACCAAGCGCGAGCGCAAAGACCGGCCCCAGAGACCGCGCATGGACGCCAAATGACGGCGCTTTGGACAAGCGTGGGCCCTCGCCGAGAAGTCGTAGAAGCGGCGTCGCGTCACCCAAAGGGTAGTCACCATCATAGTCCTAGGTATAGTCATGGCTAAAGGTCTTGTCATCCATAGGGATATGGTCTATGTCCCTGACATGTCAGTGGTCATGTCACCATACCGTAGTGGTCACGTCATCGTACCGTCATGTAACTCACCCACCACCATGTAGCCTATAAATACGGCATTTACTCCGGTGGGTGAGGGGATGAGATTGGGGGAGAATCACACTCTATCTCTAGAAAGAACGAACTTCTCTCACTAAAACACTCTCTCGACCTTATTCTTACTTCCATTTGTCTTAAAGTTCCTACTTAACCAAGTCATTCGTTCTTCTCGACCCGTTCTCGTGAACTTCACTCCTACACTCAGTCAGGTTCAAACAATAACTAATGTAGTTAATGTGGGTTTTGTGGGTAAACCGCTGTGGGTAGTGGTTAATCACTAACCACAAAAGTTAATATTTTGCTACCCACACCCAACCCACTATCCACAAATTGTGGGTATGGGTATCCACAAAGTGTGCGGTTTGGTGCGGTTTGTGGGTTACCCGCAATCCGCAAACCAAACTTCCACCCCTAGCAGCAGCCACATGATCTGGACTCAGAGCATGCACGAACTGGCTGAGGAGATTGACTGAATAGGCAATGTCAGGGCGGGTGATAGTGAGATAATCTCCCAATGAGCCAGCGATAAGAACTCACATTTGGGGCCCGCGAATCAGTGGAACGAGTGAGTGTGTGCCCCGATTCCATAGGAAATTTGCTGGGGCGGGCAACACCTAAGCCCGAGTCGGCGAGAATGTCCAACGTGTACTTCCGCTGACTCAGGACGATGCCTTCAGGAGAGCTGGTGACTTCGATGCCCAAAAAGTACTTAAGAGACCCCAAATCCTTGATGCTAAAACGCTGGTGGAGGAAGGACTTAAGCCGAGCAATGAAATCCAAATCAGAACCAGTGATCACCACGTCGTCGACATAGATAAGACGGCCACGAAGGCGTCGGCGGCTTGCTAGATGAAAAGCGAGTGATCCGCCTTAGACATGACGAAACCAAACTCAAGAAGAGCTTCTGTAAACTTGTTGTACCAGTTGCGTGATGCCTGGCGCATCCCGTATAAGGACTTGCGAAGACGACAAACACGATCATCACCATCAGTGGCAAAACCAGGAGGCACGCGCATGTAAACCTCCTCCTCGAGATCACCATGCAGGAAAGCATTGTTGACGTCGAGCTGATGAAGTGACCACCCACACTGAGCAACGAAAGCTAACAAGACCCGAACTGTGACTAATTTGGCCACAGGGGCAAATGTGTTGTGAAAGTCAATCCCTTCCAACTGAGTGAAGCCCTTGGCAACAAGGCGAGCTTTGTAGCGATCAACCGTGCTATCCGGGTTATACTTGATTTTGTAAACCCATTTACAGTCAATGAGACGTTTGCCGGGGGGGGGGGGGGGGGGGGGGGGGGGGGGGGGGGGGGAGGGGTTCCAATGTCCAAGTACCCTGTGCTTCGAAAACCATGATCTCCTTTTGCATCGCTGCCTTCCAATGATCATGCCTGATGGCTTGGTGAAAATACCGTGGCTCGTCATGTTTGGACAAAGAAGCCAAGTAAGCACGATGAGCAGGGGAGAAGCGATCATAATTAACAAAATGAGACATAGGGAATTGAACATGAGAAGCATTAGTGGAAGGGAAGTCTACCTCATATATATTGAGTCCAGAGGGAGGGCGCCTGTCACGTGTGGGATTGCGACGAGGGGCCATGGAAGCTGGAACTTCAGGAGAAATATGTGATGGGGAGAAGCATCATCATGATGGCCCTCCACATTTCCCAGTGAAGTCTGTGGCGGCAGGGGTGACTCTGAAGAGGAATGATCATTTTCCTTGGCCGACAAGGCCAAGAGCTCCTCGTCAGTGCAATCCGCCGGCTCGTCATCTGCATGCATGGCGAGATCAACGTGAAAGGGAGCTGGGACGCGGGCCATTGAGGATCATTGCCATCATCCGAGACAACATCCTTGCGAATGAGGAAAGGAAAAACGTGATCGACGAAATGAACATCGCGAGAAACGATAATCTTCCTCGTTTGCAAATTGTAAATGCGATATCCCTTCTGTGTACCGGGATACCCAATAAAGACACCAGCTCTCCCCATGTCGGCGAACTTGTCAAGACTATGATGGGTTTCTTAGCGTAGACCAAACAATCAAAGCTGCGCAAATGGTGATAAGTTGGTGAACGACCTAGGAGAACCTCGAAAGGAGTCTTACGAGAGAGCACAAGAGAGGGGAGACGATTTATCAGATATGTGGCGGTGAGGACGCACTCTCCCCAAAACGAACCGGGAGACCCGCATGAAACATGAGGGCACGCACGGTCTCCAACAAATGGCGATGTTTACGTTTGACCACGCCATTCTGTTGAGGGGTGTTTGTGCAAGTCGTCTGAAGAACAATACCGAACTCTTCGTAGAAGCTGCGTAGTGAATGAGTCTGAAACTCGAGACCATTATCAGCATGTATGCGACGAACCTGTTTATTAAACTGAGTGCGAACGAGCTGAAAGAATAGCTTGAGATAACGCTCAACATCATATTTGAACTTCATCAGGTAAACCCAAGTGGAACGGCTGTAATCATCAACTATGGTCAAGAAGTAACGAGAACCATCCAGCGAGGGCGTCCGATATGCCCCCCAGCTATCGACATGAATTAAGTCAAAACAACCACTAGTTTTTATTGAACTACTGGGAAACGGAGTGCGTGTTTGCTTGGCACGCAAACAAGAATCCCAATGCAAAGAATTCTTCGAATCCAAAGAACAACCAAAAAAATCATTCAACTGAACAAGTTTGTCAAATGAAGGATGCCCAAGATGAGCATGCCAGAAATCTTGCGACACCACTTTGCAAGCCTGGGGACGAGCAGGAAGTGATCCCGGCAGCCCATCAAATCTCTAAAGATAATAAAGACCGTCCCTAAGTTGACCTGCTCCAATCAGCAACCTGGAAGGTAAGGCCCGAATAACGCAGAAAGTATGCAAGAATGTCACTGCAACGTTATGATCTTGAGTTAAACGGCTTGCAGATAAAAGATTGCATTTGAATTCCGGGACATGCAGAACTCGGGTAAGCTTAAGAGAGCTCTACAGAGAAACAGAGCCCATGCCCTTGACCGAGACGCCTGCACCATCAGGAATCCAAACCTGAGAGTGTACAAAAGAGTCGTCTACAGTATCCAGCCAAGAAGCATCTCGAACAATGTGTTCGTTACAACCTGAGTCTATTAGCCATTCATATAAATCATGAGCGTTACCAACCATATGTGTCATTGGAGCAGAAGGTGATTCCGCGGAGAGAAGCTGTTGTAGCTGAGCAAACTGCGAGGCCGTCAAACCAGGGACAGGAGACGTGTTGGGCTCCACATGAGCAGCTTTGGGTCGACGAGAGTTGCCACTAGGATGCTCCTCTGCCGGTTGCGGATGACCCGCTGGGTAGCCAATGAGGCGATAACACATATCCTTCGTATGACCTAGTTTGTTACAGTGGGCACAACGCGGACGATCACGATCATCACGGTCAGCACGGGAATCATGATCAGCCCGAGAATCCTTGTCGGAGCTGGCTTGGAAAACTGTCGTGTCAACCACTGGAGGCCCACACCCACTAGTGAGCTGCCTATGCTGTTCTTCAGAAGCATTTCAAAGCTGACCATGTAAGTCACATGTGCATCCCCCGCACGAGCAGCCCGCACAAGAACAGCGAGGCGCACTGTCGAGAGCCTGTTGTTCGTCCCAAAGAGAACGCAAGCGAGTGTAGAAACTGGAAACTGAGGACTTGTCCTGACATGAAGAGCCCAGTGTACGACGAAGCTCGTAGACGCGTTGAGCAGAAGCTAAATCGCTTCTGAAGATCGAGCCAAATTGCACGAGCTGTAACCGCTGTCCGCACACTATTCGCACCTTGCGAGTCATGGCGGTCTTCAACCACCCTTTGACAGTCGCATCACACCGATCCCAAGCTGCTTGAGGATGAGCAGAACCAGCTTGAGCACGAGGAAGGGTGCCATCCACAAACGCCATTTTATTCTTGGCGATTAGGGTTTCGATGATGTCATTGACCCACTCACCGTAATTCAAATCTTTCAATAAATCACTACCAAAAAGTTGGGCAGGATTCTCCGAAGGGTGAAGGTAAAGAGGAGAACTGGTCGGGATATTGTTGTCGTCACCAATCGAACCAACAGACTTGCCGCCAGATGCCTCGTCCTTGCCCATGATGAAGAGAGGAAACGATGCTGAATCTTAATGCTCTGATACCATGTAGAAACGTATAATGCGGAAGTAAACGACATGATGGTTTAAGTGGTTTCCCCGAAGATCGGGACTAGTCCACTGAGAGCAGAGCTCTTAGAGATGGTTTTCACTATGCTAGCAGCTAGGGTTGCGGCTGCTTAATGATTCTAGCCGAAAGGCTACAAGCTTATATACCCTTCCACCTGACACACGGGTATATAAGTACAATTACAAAAGACATCAACCAAAGAGTAAACTGTACAAAAGAGTCCAGGTCTAATATGCTATGCTTTACAACTTCCTCTCTCTTCTTCTCTTCCATGGCTCTGAGCAAATTTCCCTTCGCCGGAGAAAGCTTCCGCATGCAGGTCCGACTCTAATCAGTAGTTGTCTACAACCCTATAATTTAACAACAGATCATAAATAGGGATGGCAATTACCCACCCATGGGTAATTATACCCAAATCCAAGTAAACTCATTCATAATGGGTTGGGTATGAGTGAAGTGTATATGGGTTTGGGGGGTTTGTAGATAGGTTGGGTATGGGTATGAATATTGCTTCCATAATCTAAATGGGTATGGGTTGGATATGGATATCCATTTACTTGGGGGTGTTTTAACTACACATGCAAAAATTGGACCTATTTGTAAAACTTGAAAGTTTAGGTACCAAAATGTAAGACCAAAAAAATTTAGGTACCAAAACGTAATTTTCCATCGATATTTTGATGAGTTATATGCAAAAAAAATCAATTTTAGGTACTAAATATGCATATCTATTAAGTTTAGGTACCAAACTATAATTTTCATTTGGGCATGGGTACAAACCTAAATCCATCTGTTATAAACCCAACTCAATCCAAGTAAATAGATATGGATACAACTACATCATTGTATTTATGAACGTAGCTACGTACATATAACCAAATTAGACATTTTTTTACGGGAATAACCAAATTAAACATACTCACAATATTTCACGAATTCCAAATGTGACGTATTACGTATCTAAACCACGCCAATTTATAACCATTCAAGTCTAATTGTTTTGGTGGGTCTCGTTACCCCCCTTATCTACTGCCAACGTTTTTACTAGAGCTCCGGCAATTAGCGCGCCGTCCACTTTGTAAACTACAGAAAAAGAAGAAAAAAAACAGCATCTTTAGCGAAGAATAGTTCGTCGCAAAGGGATCGAACTTCGTCGCCAAAGGTTGCTAGGCTCCGTCGTGTATACCGCGTGGCCTTAGGGTTATTGCGACGAATATTTGTGCATCGTCGCAAAAGGTAGAGACTTCTGCGACGAATAGATATTGATTTGCAACAAATTCATTCGTAGCTGAAAGTTTGCGACGAGGGGTTATCTCACAGTTTGCTCCTTCCGCGACGAAAATTTGGACGCATATACAGCTAGACCCGATCCCATACATTCAGCGACGACATGTTTATAAGGTGTCAAAGAAGACGAGCGAGGTAGACAAAGATATGCAGCCTAGTATTCTGCTAACTGCATAAGTTGTTAGTATATACTAACTAATATTCAAAATGTATGAACTAGTATCCAAGTCTACTGATTTTACGAAAGTATCTAGATAGCAGAGACTAGTATTCAAAACATCACAAACTAGTATCCAGATGGCAGATACCAACTAATATCCACAATCAACCAACTAGTATTCAATATGGATACTCTTATGTGTTATCTAGATAATCTTATGTATAATATGGATACTAATTATGTACTGTATGAATACTATTCTGTGTTGTCTAGATATTAGTTTGTGAATTTGGGATAATAGTTAATTCCCGATGGATATCAGGTAGCAAACCTTGAATACTAGTTTGTGCTCTCTAGATACTTTAGTACTTAGATATTAGTTCATGTATTTTAGATACCACTTAGTATCTGCTAATGAATTTTCAAGTTAGCACATTAACTTTTTCCAAAGATATGTACACAACATGCTTGTACGTTTACAAAATGATGGATCGTTGGGCCTTTGGTGAAATGACATTGACTCCAGGTCTGGTGAGATGGGCCTAAGCTCATATACAATATTTGATGTGTGTAGAAATCATAGAGTTTGGGCCACCAATCTGACGAGATAAACAAAAACAGCCACTAATCTAACCACAAATCTCACACTTGTTCTTTGTGGATAACAACATGTTCTTTGGGAGGGCCACAGAGCAGGAGAGTGGCGTGTTAAAAGAAATCCTTACCTTGTATGAGAAAGAATCAGGTCAACTGGTGAATTTTCAGAAATCGGCTGTCTGTTTTAGCGGGAAAGTTAAGACACACCAGAAGCTTATGATCAGTGGTACTTTGCAGATGACACTGGTGGATAAGCATGACAAGTACCTGGGGCTACCGACTATGGTGGGTTGATCCAAGAAAGAGATATTTAATGGATTGAAGGAAAGAATTCGGAAGAAGTTGAAGGGCTGGAAAGAAAAGACCCTGTCTGTGGCAGGGAGGGACACCCTGATTTGCTCTGTTGCTCAGGCCCAACTCACTTATGCTATGTCTGTTTTCCGGATCCCGGTTACTATCATTAACGAGATTCATAGTCTTATCATGAATTTCTATTGGGGGCAGAAGGGTTCCGAGACGAGAATTCATTGGCTAAATAGAGAAGGTATGCTAGTGCCGAAGGAGGAGGGCGGCCTTGGATTCAAGGACCTTGAGGGCTTCAACACTGCAATGCTAGCCACACAAATGTGGAGGCTGTTTCAACGTCCAATTCTCTGATTGCTCAAATTTTGAAAGCCAAGTATCACAAGCATAGTTCGGTTTTGGAAGCTAATGTAGGCTACCGCCCTAGTTTCATCTGGAGGAGTCTCTGTAGAGCGCAGGAGTTCCTTAACGGTGGCCTGCGATGGCGCATTGGGAACAGAGCGGATGTGAGGATTTGGGGTGACTGATGGCTTCCAGGGGGCTCGCCTGATTTTGTTCCCTCGGCTCCGTGTGGCATCCCCGTCGATGCCAATGTCAGGAAGCTTATTAACCCGGTTACAGAGAGGTGGGATTGGGAAACCATTGAAGAGTGCATGCCAGTTGAAGTTGGTCAACGTGTACTAGAAATCCCTCTAAGGGGAAATGGTGAAAGAGACATGTTAATCTGGTCAGCAAGCGAGTCGGGAGAATACACTGTCAAGGAAGGCTATAAATCTTGGCTGGACAACTTCCTCCGTGTGCGTGCTATGTCCTCGGTTGGTGATGCCACAACGTGAAAGTATCTTTGGTCAATGAAAATTCCCCCTAAAGTCAAGCATTTTATGTGGCATTTTATGAGAGGGATTCTACCGACGAGCGACAAAATAAGTACTAAGAGCACGAAGTGGAGTGATAAATGTCCATTCTGTGATAGCAGGGAAACCCAGGTGCACCTTTTTGGGGAATGTAGCTGGACCTCTAGAATCTGGCGACAATCTGATTTTGAGGCGGTTTTCTCCTGCCGGACGTCGGAGGATAGCTACCGCTGGGTCGTTGAAGCTATGGATGGAAGGGATAAGGAGGATGTAGAAGCTTGGTGTGTTGTACTCTGGTTCTTGTGGCGGGAACGCAACGCCCAGCTCTTCAATGGCGCAAAGATGATCGAACAGGAGATTATCCCACAAACACAAGCTTTTCTTGCCGACTACAGTTCCCAGCAAGCTGTTGTGGCGATCCAGGAGGAAGTGAGAGGCAATGTCAAGTGGTGTGCGCCGGATCCCGGACGCGTAAAGATCAATATTGATGCGGCCATCCTTCACGGAGATGGGATCGGATTAGGAATGGTTGCCCGAGGATCACAGGACCAATTCCTAATGGCGACAGCTATGAAAATCCCAGGTAGATGGGAGGTCGAAGCGGCAGAGGCAAGGGTAGTGGAGTTTGGTGTACAGAATGGCGCAGCAGCATAATTTTATGAACCTCATCATTGAGGTTGACAGTCTTGGATTGGTGTCAAAAATTCAAACAGCCGAGGAGATTAATTCGGAGACTGGCGTTATTTGCAGAAGCATCCGCTGCATTCTGGAAGAGTCAGGGACAAGGTCTTGGCAGCATGTCTATCGTGATGGGAATAATGCAGCTCATATTATGGCGCACTCGGAAACGAGATGGAATGAATATATCGCCTGGATGGATAGCCCCCTATCTTTCTTATTGACCAGTTACAGCTGGATAATGTAACCGCCCCCAACACTAGTTAATAAGAGTTCCCACAGATTCCCGTAAAAAAAACACAAATCTGAAAAGTGAAAAGTCACATGAACAATATTCCCTTCAATAGTGTACTTAATTGGGGAACAGGATGGAAAAACATAACACAATTGTAGACTTCACGGCTTCACCAATAACTCATTCTATTAATTCCCAAAATAGTCTCCAAGGATCCATCATGATTCATAAGCAAGCCAACACCACATTCTAGTACGATGTCGGGTTTAATTGCAGTACATGCCATTTAAGTTTCAGTCTAGTTGCACGTAGACCACTTACATTTTATTAGTTGCAATTAAAGTATTTAAATCCAACTTTTGTTTCACCATTATCTTTTCGGTCTAAAACTTAACGGCGAGTATCAAAAAGTAATTTTTCTGGAAATTCAACTCAGCCTGAACAGTTGAGTCAAAGCTGATGCTATACCAAAAGGAAAACAGAAAAAAAAAAACCTCTGCTCATCACAGAGCGAAGACGCTCAAACACTGCATTATCATTCTATGGATCTCATCACCCCCTCGGCCCCTTCTCCAACAACATATAATAGCAAGGAGGCATTGCATTGGATAAATTAATCAACCAACCCCAGTTCAAGTTGCGAGTAGAACAAGACAAGAATAAATCAAAAGGGGGGAAAGAATTTCACTCCATTCAACTGTCTTTTACAGTAGTTTTACTTGGATCAGCTTTCCTGCATTGCTGCGGAGGAGTCGCCTACTGTGGCAATTCATCTCCTCACCAGAATATCGACCTCGCTGTTCAACAATATTACAAGCAGACCGCGCCAAAAATAGCAGCCTCGATTTAAAACCAGGTCGGATTGGATGGCCGCTTCCCTTCCAAATATCCATTTCAAGCTGAAAAGAACTGATGAAGATCGTCCATGTAAGCTGCTCTATCTGTTATTGCTGACATAAAGAGGAATGGCCTTTGAACTCGCAATCTTCTGCTAATGGGGTCAGCTACTCGGCTTCACTTGCTACAGTAGTTATGGCGCTGAAACTGTTTCAAATCCCATTTCCAATCTCAGCTCCGCCGGTGTCGAATCTTCTTTTTGTTTTGATTTCAGGTTTTATCTTCAACGTCTTTTAATCTTCTTTGTTGTTGGGTGTAGGTGAGTTTGCTTAATTGTACGTGACTCAGCAAAATCTAGACTGAGCTGGAATGCTGACGTGGTTGGAAAATTACATATTCATAGTCGTAGTTAAGTTTTTGGACAAAAAAGATAACTATGCAACGTGCAACCAAGCTCAAACTTAAATGACATCCACTGCAATTAATCCTACGATGTCAAATAACGTACACATCTATCGAAGAAACAACAAAAAAGAGGAAAAAGCGGCAACTCATTAATAAGTCAGGGTCGGTATGACCCATGAAGGGGATGAAGAATGAACATACGATTCTTATGAATCGAACTGACATCGTATAGTGGTTGAACGGTGCGAGTGTCGAGACTGTAAATTCCCATGTCGAAACCTCCAAGCAGCTTTCTGTAATGATTTTCAATGAGATCGTCCGTGAAATAAATAGAGTTTCGGGCAAACTCGGGATGGTCTGCGGTGGGGATGCGAACAGCAGTGTTGAACCCTAGGAGGAGAGCGAATTCGCCAATGCTGTCGACCTCGTCCCATCCCTTAGTGTCCTCGTTGAGCCTGAAAACTCTGAATTTAGTCGTGTGTCTCACCCTGGCGGCTAAATTCATTCCCGGTGGGACGCGATGTCCGTCATCCGAATCCGAATCGGGTACAGTGAAATCAGCTTCAGCATCATCCTCCACGTCATTTTGATCATCATAATCACCATTTCGCTCCTCTGGGTTATCCTCGGTTGCATACCTAGTCACGAACATCAACTCATCCTCCTCCGGGCACGTTACCAAATAGACGTTGTCAGGTGCGCCCACAATCTCGTCCATATCAGTGACCGACAGCAGCTCCGGTTTAGAAATATCGCAGACGAAAACCTTTCCTACTTGATCGACGACATAAAACTGACCCCTCCAAAACACAACATCCATAAGACAATGCCACCCCGGGGGTCGCGGAATCAATGTCCATCCTTCTCCTCCTTCTTCTTCTTCAACAAGGCCAGCCCTCTTCCTATGCAACTTGCAAAAAGCTAGCTGTTGACGAAAGCAGATGGATGTTATCGCAACACATTCCTCATCCTCCTCTGGCGGACACGACAGAGCCATTTTCTCAATGAATCTCTTCTCCATGAACCTCTTTCCCCGTGCTGTCCTTCTGCCTTCGCGATCGACATGGAGGACTTCGTGGCGGTGCTTTTCCGGGCGGTACCTCAGCACATCGGGGAAAGCCGTGATCGCCGGCAGGGAGATCCGATCACCCGTAAAGGGGTTCGTCAAGAGCAGAGTCCCACCCTGCAGAGTGAATACCCAGCCTGAGACAGAGCCACGACAAGCAACCGTTCTGCCCAAACCATTTTCCGGCAATTCGATGTGGCGAAATTTCTGCTCCGCCACGTCGTAAAACAGCCTGCACCTGCTGCCTCCGCTGCTGCACAATCCGCCAACCATGGCCGAGTCGCGGCAGTACGGAAGCATCAGCCAGGGAACAGGGGATCTGAACTTCCGCGGGCAATTGGCCATTAGGGTTTCCCTCCACGACTTGCAAATGGCTCGGAATCGGATGAAATCTTTCGATTCGGTTAGCTGTTGATCGATTAGACACAAGAGCTCCACCGGCAATTCGAACCAACCTCCGTTGGATTCAGCAGCAGCAGAAATCAGCCTGATTTCATTGTGATTATTAGGGCTGGTGGGAAATTGAGGTGGTTCTTAATCAGTTCATGACGAAATCGAAAAGGAACACAAGCAAAGACAGAGGTTGGCTTAGAGGCTTACCCGCTGGAGCTCTGCTCTGCTTTCCGGCGCTTCCACATTCTTATTATGCTTTCAGAAGGTGATATCAAGAAGCTCCTTTTATCCTTTCTGCTAGGGTAGATTTAGGTGAGTCCTTAATCGTTTTTCGATGAGGAATCTTCCATATCAGGAAGTACCACATTTGAATGGCTGATTTTGGTGCTCCCGCCCAATTATTTGCGCCTTGTGTATGGCTTTCTAAAATTAAAAAATTATCTTATAGAAAGTTTGGAAAAGAATCAATCCCGAATTTATATCATTTTAAAACGAAATCCATAGGAATTTATTGTATTCAAATTTTTAGAATATATTTTCAAATGATGTTTGAGATACGTTTAGAATTGAACTAGCGTGGGCCCCGGCCAGTTGGCCGGAGGAAGATGAGGTATGAAATTTGATAATGTAATGGGGTGTATAACTTATTGTTGTATAGTTTTTTTTTGGGAAACACGTGATAAAAATAGTGAATTTTAGCAGGAAAGAAACATGAATGATGCAACGAATAAAAAATCGGCCTTATGAACCAAAATCAAGTACCTGTTACCTTGTGAAACAATATTGTTTCTGGTAATATGATGAGGTGGAGTAAGTTTTATAGAAACCAAATTCCAGAAAATCGAATAAAAAATCGCCTATCCCGTCAGTTTTCGGGAAATGAGCATCTCACAATCGTTGCTAGCTTTTACTCGGCCTGTTGGCCGATTAATTTGCTTTATAAGACATTCATCTTGTCGTCATTGTGCTTTCCAGTTTTTGTCAGACCATGATAAAATCTAAAAGAATCAAGAACGAACAACACGATTTGGGATAGGAACCGCAGTTGTTGTATCCCTAGAAAATGGTGGTAAACACATACTCACCTGCCAAACTGGTTTGGATTGAGATTTTTATCGGGTATCAGGGAACCATGTGATTATAAATTAAACTTTATCAAAACAGGCCAAAACTTGAAATTCAGCCTGTTTGACCGACCCATGCCAAATTCTAATTAGTCTTTACTTTTAAACTTTCTATTTGAAAATAAAAAATATTGAAAGAAAAGAGATGACTGCAATTCGCCATTTGCACATCACTTATTTGGGAATAAAACCATAGAAATTCAAAAGGAACTAAAAATGTTTAGGATCGTTTTAATGTTTAAAATAACCAAATAGATATTTCTGTTTAGTTTTTTTACTTACAAATACCAAACGATTCTCTATAAAATACACTATAATTTTTTGGGAAACACGTGATAAAAATAGTGAATTTTAGCAGGAAAGAGACATGAATGATGCAACGAATCAAAAATCGGCCTTATGAACCAAGATCAAGTACTTGTTACCTTGTGAAACAATATTGTTTATGGTAATATGATGAGGTGGAGTAAGTTTTATAGAAACCAAATTCCAGAAAATTGAATAAAAAATCACCTATCCCGTCGGTTTTCGGGAAATGAGCATCTCACAATCGTTGCTAGCTTTTACTCGACCCGTTGGCAGATTAATTTGCTTTATGAAACTTTCATCTTGTCGTCATTGTGCTTTCCAATTTTTTTTCAGGCCATGATAAAATCTAAGAAAATCAAGAACGAACAACACGATTTGGGATAGGAACCGCAGTTGTTGTATCCCTAGAAAATGGTGGTAAACACATTCTCACTTGCCAAACTGGTTTGGATTGAGATTTTTATCGGGTATCAGGGAACCATGTGATTATAAATTAGACTTGATCAAAACGGCTCAAAACTTGAAATTCAGCATGTTTGACCGACCCATGCCAAATTCTAATTAGTCTTTACTTTTAAACTTTCTATTTGAAAATAAAAAATAGTGAAAGAAAAGAGATGACTGCAATTCGCCATTTGCACATCACTTATTCGGGAATAAAACCATAGAAATTCAAAAGGAACTGAAAATATTTAGGATCGTTTTAATGTTTAAAATAACCAAATAGATCTGTTTAGTTTTTTACTTACAAATACCAAACGATTCCCTATAAAATACACTATTATTTTTTGGGAAACACCGGATAAAAATAGTGAATTTTAGCAGGAAAGAGACATGAATGATGCAACGAATAAAAAATCGGCCTTCTGAACCAAAATCAAGTACTTGTTACCTTGTGAAACAATATTGTTTCTGGTAATATGATGAGGTGGAGTAAGTTTTATAGAAACCAAATTCCAGAAAATCGAATAAAAAATCTCCTATCCCGTCGGTTTTCGGGAAATGAGCATCTCACAATCGTTGCTAGCTTTTATTCGGCCCGTTGGCCGATTACTCTGCTTTATAAAACTTTCATCTTGTCGTCATTGTGCTTTCCAGTTTTTGGCAAGCCATGATAAAATCTAAGAAAATCAAGAACGAACAACACGATTTGGGATAAGAACCATAGTTGTTGTATCCCTAGAAAATTGTGGTAAACACGGACTCACCTGCCAAACTGGTTTGGATTGAGATTTTTATCGGGTATCAGGGAACCATGTGATTATAAATTAGACTTGATCAAAACGGGCCAAAACTTGAAATTCAGCCTGTTTGACCGACCCATGCCAAATTCTAATTATTCTTTACTTTTAAAATTTCTATTTTAAAATAAAAAATAGTGAAAGAAAAGAGATGACTGCAATTCGCCATTTGCACATCACTTATTCGAGAATAAAACCATAGAAATTCAAAAGGAACTGAAAATGTTTAGGATCTTTTTAATGTTTAAAATAACCAAATAGATCTTTCTGTTTAGTTTTTTACTTACAAATACCAAACGATTCCCTATAAAATACACTATAATTTTGTCATTATGATATCAAATAATTATATAATATATATTTGAAATGATAAAAATTGGACTAATTGGGTTGGTCGAGGTTGAACCATTGAATAACTTTAAAATATATTATATTTTAGCCACTAAGATATAAAATAATAGCATGATATATATTATACCAGAGAAAATAGCTTGTTTTAGAATGACAAACCAATGATGTTCATTTGTTTTACTTGATGGCCAAATCCCGTGTAGGTCAGGCCCATTCAACTCTTTTATTTTATGGTTAGCGGTTAGCCCATCAGATACCATGCATTAGTTTATTGTTAATTTTTTTTAGCAATAAAAAGGAGTATTGTTTTTACGTTTTCATATATACTTTATCACCACAGACAAATAAAAGGGCTTAAAGAAAAAAAATTGACACTCCAGGACCCATTTAAATGCGCATGTGTACGGTAAGTTGGCCCGTTCCACAGAGGAAAGAGAAAAAAAATTGACACTCCTATTCTACCCTTCCTACAAACGCTCATGGAGCATTGGATTTTGAATGGGGGAAGAGTTTTTTCCTCTTTGCAATTGTATGTTTTTAATTTAAACAGATACAACAAATGTACTAATTAGTGTGATTGGTTATGATCCTTGCTTTTCTGTAAAATGGTCATGGTTCGAATCCCAGTACGTGCCTTTTTAATGAATAAAAAAAAGTAATTGTGAAGACCAAAATGCCCTTCCTACTTTCACTTTCGTTGCAGGAAATTTGAAATGTGGCTCCCGTTTTTCCCTTCGGTGTATTATATTATGTGTAGATTAAATTAAAAGTATTAAACTATACCCTTTTTTTTTTTATTATCTGTCAATGCAGATTTGATTATCATACCCTTATTAATTTAAGTAGAAACAATATTATTATAGCCTATTACTCATTGAAAATCCATCTTTAAAAACAAAAGTGTAAAACTATCATACAACCAATCCGATCAAACAAAAACGACGAATAATAAGTTGCATCAATGTTGCAGCTTAGCATAAGAATGAAACTGAGATAGTCACCAATCCGATCAAGCAAAAACGACGAATAATTAGTGTTGCAGCAAGAATGAATCTGAGATAGTCGACCGATTAGAACACACACAAGAGAATATAGGAGCCAAATGATGATGAAATATTAGGTGAAGTAGCGGCTAGGCGAAGAAGGTTAGGCACCCAAATATGGAGTATTGGTGCCAACTTATATTTTTTTTTAGGGATAATTTACTTCATAGTTTGCTTTCCCCGCCTGTTTGCTTTCCCCGCCTCATGCTTCACCTCTTCTTCTTCTTCTTCGCCCTAGATCCGAAATTGGTGACTCCCTACTCTTCGCTCCCTACTTCTCCCGCAGTTTCCTTTCCCACCATGAGATGTCCTTCCACCGGCGAACCAAAACCCCCACCTCTGAATTGATCTTGAGCTTTCTCCCCTTGCCTCACCACATCCAATCCAAGTTCGCCCCCCGCTCTGTCATCCGCCCAGAACCCCTTCCACGACGACCCCAGTCACGCCATCTAGATCTCTTCCTCGTACATGCAACTGTGAATTGAAGCTGGGACCCAGTCGATTGTGGCTTCTACTTGTCGTCGTTGGATTTGATTCGGCGGGAAAATTGGGACGATTGCGGCTTCTAACTCGCCCAGAACCCCTTCCACGCCAACCCCGTCGCGCTGGCATCGCCTCCGCCACTACGGTAGAGAGCGGTGACATGGGGGCCTCCGATGGGGATCGAGTCGTCGAAAAGGAGCTTCCCGTTGGCGGTGATGCAGAAAGCGTCAGAGTTTCCATGGTCCGGGATTAGGGAAAGCTTCGGGTCTCAGAGGGTTTGGGGCTAGGATGGATTGAAAGTTAGGGTTTGGAGGCGGCGGGAATTCAGGTTTTGAGGAGAACTACCTCCCCTCTCTCGTGTCCACGAAAGAGAGATTAATTTTGGGCCAAATTTAATTCCTTACAATTCTTTATTATCTTAATAGCTAAAGGAAATTAGAAAATAAATAAATAATTCAAATTTTTTATTTATTTCTGTTGACATGGGGTGAGCTGGAGCGTTGACCGTCCAAATTGACGGTCAAAACACGACTCCGGCCAAATTAGATTATATATGATGCATAGTTCGGGTCAGGATGTTAATTTCTCAAACCACGGGCCAAAGTTGATTATATGGTCATAGTTCGGGCCAAAATAAGGTATTAACCCATTTTCAAATCATGTTTGAGATACGTTCAAAATTGAATTAAATTAAAAGTTTTAAACTATACCCTTATTAATTTACAGTAGAAACAATATTATTATAGCCTATTACTCATTAAAAATCCATCTTTAAAAACAAAAGTGTAAAAACTATCATACAACCAATCCGATCAATCCAAAACGACGAATAATAAGTAGTATCAGTGTTGCAGCTTAGCATAAGAATGAATGTGAGATAGTCGATTAGAACACACACAAGAGAATATAGGAGCCAAATGATGATGATATATTACTATATTAGGTGAAGTAGCGGCTAGGCGAAGAAGGTTAGGCACCCAAATATGGAGTATTGGTGCCAACTTATATTTTTTTTTAGGGATAATTTACTTCATAGTTGCTAACAATTATCTCATTGTATCATAATTAGTAAAATACTTGTGAAATTTCATCTCAATTTCTCAGAATTCTTAAAACTAACCTCAATTCCGCATAATGCAAAATTTAGTATTAAAGATGAATTCATTTATACATTCCAAACACACAAAAAACCCATTTCAAAATGAATTCCCAAAAACTTATTATTTCATTTAATAATTAATACCAATTAATTATTTCCATTCTTATCTTGCGAAAATTCTGTTGTTACGGATAAGAACAAACTCATAAGAACCGCACTTCAATAGTAAAGTACATCTTAGAACCAAGGATCGTATTTGCATTTGGTTCGGTTTGGACCAATCCAAATGTCAATACAATCTATTTTTTCTACATTTATAACATTCAAAGGACAAATAATAAGACAATATTGCATTCAATTGGATATAATTTGGTCCAAATATCAATTTGAACCGGTACGGACCAAATCATTTCACATCCCTACTTGTTCCCAAAACCAAGCCACATCAACTAACAATCGACTCGATCCAAATCCATAACCGAGCCCCAGGATCAACACTGGTTCGCCCAGTTCCGAACGCATTACCGATCTACCTCGAATCAGGCCGGATCGAACGCCACGCCTAATCTAAATGCTAAATGGCTAAATCACAGCAGCGTAGAGACGGCAAAAATCCGTCAAGTTGGAACTCGGAACTAACTCGGACTCTCTCTCTCCTTCCTTCTCCTACTAGATTCCTCTCTCTACTTCACCGCCACTTCCCCGCACCCCAACGCAATTCCATTTTCTCGCCGCTTCCCCCAATTTCCACCTCCCCGCCGGCGATTCACCGCCATAAGCCATGGAACCAGCCACCGGCTACCCCGTCCCTCCCAATCAACAGCGCCCCAACGGCTATCCTCCTCCAACCGGCACCGCCTATCCCTACCAAGCTCCGCCGCAGCCTTCCAATCCCTACTACTACAACAACCCTAGCAACGGGCAGGGCCCCATCTACACCCAGGCCCGGCCCGCTCTCTACCGCCGATTAATCATGGTCTTCATCGTCATCACCGTCATCTTCTTCACCGCGCTCTTCATCAGCTGGATCGTAATCCGCCCGCGCGTCCCCGAGTTCCGCCTCACTAACTTCACTCTCTCCGGATTCAATTCCTCCGGCCACCAGCTCTCCGGGACCTGGGCGGCGCGGTTCGAGGTCTACAATCCGAACAAGAAGATGGACATCGAGTACGACGTGATTCAGGCCTCGGTGCTCTACCAGAAGGTGTTCCTCACGGAGAATCGGCTCCAGCCGTTCGTCCAGGTTCACAAGAATCTGACGGTGATGGAGACGCAGTTCTCGATCATCAACACTTTCGTCGACCAGTCGGTGACCGACGCGGTCGACGAGGAGAGGAGGAAGCACGGCTCCGTGACTTTCAATTTGAAGGTGGTGGCTGGTGTTGGATTTAAGTATGGCAAGCTGAGAGCCAGGCGGCGTCTGCTTAAGGTGTACTGCTTCGATCTCAATATGCGTCTCGCCGGGAATGGTGGCTCTGGGAACTTGACCGGAGCTCCCAAGCGCTGCATCGTGTACTCTTAAGAGTAAGAATTTGGGCTTTGGGGGGGGGGGGTTTGGATCTCATCTGCTTGTTTTTTATGATCTGCTGATTTGTCTAGTATGCAATCTTCATGAAGAGAAGATTTGAGGATGGGGTAGATGATGTACATGAAATCTCTTTAGGGCGTTTGAGTATTGTTATAGTAGATTTCATTAGGTTGTGATGCGATTATCATTTGGTTTGTTTCATTGCCAATGGCGTAGTTGGTGGTTCGTGAAATGTTCAATTCTTTTTGCCTGGTTGATCTCTTTCTGTTGCCTTGCTTCTGTGCTGAGGATAAATATCAAAGACCTTGTTCACGAGGCACTTAAGAGTAAAACACTTAGTAGATCTTCCCCGCCTTTAGTCTTTATCTTGCGCTTCGATTATCTGTTGTTATTTATCTCCTGCTTTGCCGAGTTTGTTAAAGATTATGTAATCCTGTGCTTCAATGCTGTTGAGAAATTGTTTAAAGCTTGCATTGTCTGCGACATGGTTGATTATATTTGCTTGGTCGTTCATGAGTGAACTCACAGTTTCTGAGCCATCATTTTGCTTGGAATTTGATGCATCATGATGTCTGTGTTAACAGAACTAGCTGATTGAGTGGATTGTACAGCCTTTGGCACATAGAATCAGGGTTTGTTCTCAATTGCGGGGTTCTTGCAAACAACGAGTTGTCAGAGGTTCGTTTGATATTAAAAGTAATCGATGTGGTGAACACAGAGACTTATGTTGTAGAAAATTGAAGCATTTGTGTAGGATTGTCTTTGACGAGTTTGCTAGTTCTGAGTTTTGAGTAACTTGGGCTCGTATCAATTCGTCGGATTGATTTAGTTATTCATAAGCCACCTGATTTCTGGTGGGAAACATGCTCTATCATATTGAGAAATGTAGCTGATGCTTGTTTGTGCTTTCGTTTTTTAGAGAGCTTGTATCTATGTTCTAGTATAGTATCTTGTGGAGGGAAAAGTTATTCTTTGTTTTGTAAGCTCTTGTAGTTTGATTCCAACTATTGGAGTTGCAGTTCATGAGCTTAATTTTAGCATAACTTTACTTGATTCAATGATGTGTTGATACCATATCGTCACCAACTTACTGCCTCAGATTCCATATCCTGTCTTATTTTTTGCAGAGAGTGGTTTAGTAACTTTGACTTAATTGTGGATGCATGTTTTGTGTGGAATCACCTCTCCTGATTCATCGATGTATTGCTTGCTTCTCGATCTGCTGTCAATAATAGCAACGATTTCGCGGGTAGCGCCCTAAGAGGAAGGTCGAGCTTGCCATCTTCGTTTTGCTCCCTGCAGAATGGAAATGAAAAATGTCGTCGTCGTCAGCTCTGCAGAACCAGAAACCATAAGTGGTGGAGGAGGAATCTCATACTCTGCTCTTTGCCTCTTTCGACCGGCTTTAGCATCCACAATACGTATCTATCTTAAATGAATCAAGTGGCCGGCCGGCGCACATTTACATTATATAGAACCCGTCGCGTTTCCTTTTCGGTTTTCATATCCAGTGTCCTCTCTATAACCTATTTTTATCAGCATTCAACGTTCCAAAAAATTTGTCCCCTTGAATTGTTGTCAGGGCAGTACGATCGTAATTGTCGATAGGTACTTCAAAGGAAATTTGCAATGTACAGAATCCGACATAAGAGTGAATGGAAAATCGAACTAAGCTAGCTATTATATTAATATGGATAAGTCTATTAAACACCGATTCGGGCTGAAAACTTCCGGGTCAATTTTTGCCAGATTCGAAAGGGGTACCATCACCGATTTCGGGCGATTTTTGGAAAGTCCATTTTCCTTGGATTTTGAAGGCGATGGATCACAGAATCGGCCTTAGGGTACTCTCCACCAACGATGAAGTCTAGCAGTGGCCGATTTGGGCGGAAATTTGGTCGAACTTTTCCGGAGGGCATTTTCGTAATTTTCAGGCGACTTTTTCGAAAGGCCATTTTCCTTGGATTTTGAAGTGTGCAGATCACGGATTCAGCCTGAGGCTATTCTTTAGGGATGGATAAGTCTATTAAACACCGATTCGGGCTGAAAACTTCCGGGTCAATTTTTGCCAGATTCGAAAGGGGTACCATCACCGATTTCGGGCGATTTTTGGAAAGTCCATTTTCCTTGGATTTTGAAGGCGATGGATCACAGAATCGGCCTTAGGGTACTCTCCACCAACGATGAAGTCTAGCAGTGGCCGATTTGGGCGGAAATTTGGTCGAACTTTTCCGGAGGGCATTTTCGTAATTTTCAGGCGACTTTTTCGAAAGGCCATTTTCCTTGGATTTTGAAGTGTGCAGATCACGGATTCAGCCTGAGGCTATTCTTTAGGGATGGATAAGTCTATTAAACACCGATTCGGGCTGAAAACTTCCGGGTCAATTTTTGCCAGATTCGAAAGGGGTACCATCACCGATTTCGGGCGATTTTTGGAAAGTCCATTTTCCTTGGATTTTGAAGGCGATGGATCACAGAATCGGCCTTAGGGTACTCTCCACCAACGATGAAGTCTAGCAGTGGCCGATTTGGGCGGAAATTTGGTCGAACTTTTCCGGAGGGCATTTTCGTAATTTTCAGGCGACTTTTTCGAAAGGCCATTTTCCTTGGATTTTGAAGTGTGCAGATCACGGATTCAGCCTGAGGCTATTCTTTAGGGATGGATAAGTCTATTAAACACCGATTCGGGCTGAAAACTTCCGGGTCAATTTTTGCCAGATTCGAAAGGGGTACCATCACCGATTTCGGGCGATTTTTGGAAAGTCCATTTTCCTTGGATTTTGAAGGCGATGGATCACAGAATCGGCCTTAGGGTACTCTCCACCAACGATGAAGTCTAGCAGTGGCCGATTTGGGCGGAAATTTGGTCGAACTTTTCCGGAGGGCATTTTCGTAATTTTCAGGCGACTTTTTCGAAAGGCCATTTTCCTTGGATTTTGAAGTGTGCAGATCACGGATTCAGCCTGAGGCTATTCTTTAGGGATGGATAAGTCTATTAAACACCGATTCGGGCTGAAAACTTCCGGGTCAATTTTTGCCAGATTCGAAAGGGGTACCATCACCGATTTCGGGCGATTTTTGGAAAGTCCATTTTCCTTGGATTTTGAAGGCGATGGATCACAGAATCGGCCTTAGGGTACTCTCCACCAACGATGAAGTCTAGCAGTGGCCGATTTGGGCGGAAATTTGGTCGAACTTTTCCGGAGGGCATTTTCGTAATTTTCAGGCGACTTTTTCGAAAGGCCATTTTCCTTGGATTTTGAAGTGTGCAGATCACGGATTCAGCCTGAGGCTATTCTTTAGGGATGGATAAGTCTATTAAACACCGATTCGGGCTGAAAACTTCCGGGTCAATTTTTGCCAGATTCGAAAGGGGTACCATCACCGATTTCGGGCGATTTTTGGAAAGTCCATTTTCCTTGGATTTTGAAGGCGATGGATCACAGAATCGGCCTTAGGGTACTCTCCACCAACGATGAAGTCTAGCAGTGGCCGATTTGGGCGGAAATTTGGTCGAACTTTTCCGGAGGGCATTTTCGTAATTTTCAGGCGACTTTTTCGAAAGGCCATTTTCCTTGGATTTTGAAGTGTGCAGATCACGGATTCAGCCTGAGGCTATTCTTTAGGGATGGATAAGTCTATTAAACACCGATTCGGGCTGAAAACTTCCGGGTCAATTTTTGCCAGATTCGAAAGGGGTACCATCACCGATTTCGGGCGATTTTTGGAAAGTCCATTTTCCTTGGATTTTGAAGGCGATGGATCACAGAATCGGCCTTAGGGTACTCTCCACCAACGATGAAGTCTAGCAGTGGCCGATTTGGGCGGAAATTTGGTCGAACTTTTCCGGAGGGCATTTTCGTAATTTTCAGGCGACTTTTTCGAAAGGCCATTTTCCTTGGATTTTGAAGTGTGCAGATCACGGATTCAGCCTGAGGCTATTCTTTAGGGATGGATAAGTCTATTAAACACCGATTCGGGCTGAAAACTTCCGGGTCAATTTTTGCCAGATTCGAAAGGGGTACCATCACCGATTTCGGGCGATTTTTGGAAAGTCCATTTTCCTTGGATTTTGAAGGCGATGGATCACAGAATCGGCCTTAGGGTACTCTCCACCAACGATGAAGTCTAGCAGTGGCCGATTTGGGCGGAAATTTGGTCGAACTTTTCCGGAGGGCATTTTCGTAATTTTCAGGCGACTTTTTCGAAAGGCCATTTTCCTTGGATTTTGAAGTGTGCAGATCACGGATTCAGCCTGAGGCTATTCTTTAGGGATGGATAAGTCTATTAAACACCGATTCGGGCTGAAAACTTCCGGGTCAATTTTTGCCAGATTCGAAAGGGGTACCATCACCGATTTCGGGCGATTTTTGGAAAGTCCATTTTCCTTGGATTTTGAAGGCGATGGATCACAGAATCGGCCTTAGGGTACTCTCCACCAACGATGAAGTCTAGCAGTGGCCGATTTGGGCGGAAATTTGGTCGAACTTTTCCGGAGGGCATTTTCGTAATTTTCAGGCGACTTTTTCGAAAGGCCATTTTCCTTGGATTTTGAAGTGTGCAGATCACGGATTCAGCCTGAGGCTATTCTTTAGGGATGGATAAGTCTATTAAACACCGATTCGGGCTGAAAACTTCCGGGTCAATTTTTGCCAGATTCGAAAGGGGTACCATCACCGATTTCGGGCGATTTTTGGAAAGTCCATTTTCCTTGGATTTTGAAGGCGATGGATCACAGAATCGGCCTTAGGGTACTCTCCACCAACGATGAAGTCTAGCAGTGGCCGATTTGGGCGGAAATTTGGTCGAACTTTTCCGGAGGGCATTTTCGTAATTTTCAGGCGACTTTTTCGAAAGGCCATTTTCCTTGGATTTTGAAGTGTGCAGATCACGGATTCAGCCTGAGGCTATTCTTTAGGGATGGATAAGTCTATTAAACACCGATTCGGGCTGAAAACTTCCGGGTCAATTTTTGCCAGATTCGAAAGGGGTACCATCACCGATTTCGGGCGATTTTTGGAAAGTCCATTTTCCTTGGATTTTGAAGGCGATGGATCACAGAATCGGCCTTAGGGTACTCTCCACCAACGATGAAGTCTAGCAGTGGCCGATTTGGGCGGAAATTTGGTCGAACTTTTCCGGAGGGCATTTTCGTAATTTTCAGGCGACTTTTTCGAAAGGCCATTTTCCTTGGATTTTGAAGTGTGCAGATCACGGATTCAGCCTGAGGCTATTCTTTAGGGATGGATAAGTCTATTAAACACCGATTCGGGCTGAAAACTTCCGGGTCAATTTTTGCCAGATTCGAAAGGGGTACCATCACCGATTTCGGGCGATTTTTGGAAAGTCCATTTTCCTTGGATTTTGAAGGCGATGGATCACAGAATCGGCCTTAGGGTACTCTCCACCAACGATGAAGTCTAGCAGTGGCCGATTTGGGCGGAAATTTGGTCGAACTTTTCCGGAGGGCATTTTCGTAATTTTCAGGCGACTTTTTCGAAAGGCCATTTTCCTTGGATTTTGAAGTGTGCAGATCACGGATTCAGCCTGAGGCTATTCTTTAGGGATGGATAAGTCTATTAAACACCGATTCGGGCTGAAAACTTCCGGGTCAATTTTTGCCAGATTCGAAAGGGGTACCATCACCGATTTCGGGCGATTTTTGGAAAGTCCATTTTCCTTGGATTTTGAAGGCGATGGATCACAGAATCGGCCTTAGGGTACTCTCCACCAACGATGAAGTCTAGCAGTGGCCGATTTGGGCGGAAATTTGGTCGAACTTTTCCGGAGGGCATTTTCGTAATTTTCAGGCGACTTTTTCGAAAGGCCATTTTCCTTGGATTTTGAAGTGTGCAGATCACGGATTCAGCCTGAGGCTATTCTTTAGGGATGGATAAGTCTATTAAACACCGATTCGGGCTGAAAACTTCCGGGTCAATTTTTGCCAGATTCGAAAGGGGTACCATCACCGATTTCGGGCGATTTTTGGAAAGTCCATTTTCCTTGGATTTTGAAGGCGATGGATCACAGAATCGGCCTTAGGGTACTCTCCACCAACGATGAAGTCTAGCAGTGGCCGATTTGGGCGGAAATTTGGTCGAACTTTTCCGGAGGGCATTTTCGTAATTTTCAGGCGACTTTTTCGAAAGGCCATTTTCCTTGGATTTTGAAGTGTGCAGATCACGGATTCAGCCTGAGGCTATTCTTTAGGGATGGATAAGTCTATTAAACACCGATTCGGGCTGAAAACTTCCGGGTCAATTTTTGCCAGATTCGAAAGGGGTACCATCACCGATTTCGGGCGATTTTTGGAAAGTCCATTTTCCTTGGATTTTGAAGGCGATGGATCACAGAATCGGCCTTAGGGTACTCTCCACCAACGATGAAGTCTAGCAGTGGCCGATTTGGGCGGAAATTTGGTCGAACTTTTCCGGAGGGCATTTTCGTAATTTTCAGGCGACTTTTTCGAAAGGCCATTTTCCTTGGATTTTGAAGTGTGCAGATCACGGATTCAGCCTGAGGCTATTCTTTAGGGATGGATAAGTCTATTAAACACCGATTCGGGCTGAAAACTTCCGGGTCAATTTTTGCCAGATTCGAAAGGGGTACCATCACCGATTTCGGGCGATTTTTGGAAAGTCCATTTTCCTTGGATTTTGAAGGCGATGGATCACAGAATCGGCCTTAGGGTACTCTCCACCAACGATGAAGTCTAGCAGTGGCCGATTTGGGCGGAAATTTGGTCGAACTTTTCCGGAGGGCATTTTCGTAATTTTCAGGCGACTTTTTCGAAAGGCCATTTTCCTTGGATTTTGAAGTGTGCAGATCACGGATTCAGCCTGAGGCTATTCTTTAGGGATGGATAAGTCTATTAAACACCGATTCGGGCTGAAAACTTCCGGGTCAATTTTTGCCAGATTCGAAAGGGGTACCATCACCGATTTCGGGCGATTTTTGGAAAGTCCATTTTCCTTGGATTTTGAAGGCGATGGATCACAGAATCGGCCTTAGGGTACTCTCCACCAACGATGAAGTCTAGCAGTGGCCGATTTGGGCGGAAATTTGGTCGAACTTTTCCGGAGGGCATTTTCGTAATTTTCAGGCGACTTTTTCGAAAGGCCATTTTCCTTGGATTTTGAAGTGTGCAGATCACGGATTCAGCCTGAGGCTATTCTTTAGGGATGGATAAGTCTATTAAACACCGATTCGGGCTGAAAACTTCCGGGTCAATTTTTGCCAGATTCGAAAGGGGTACCATCACCGATTTCGGGCGATTTTTGGAAAGTCCATTTTCCTTGGATTTTGAAGGCGATGGATCACAGAATCGGCCTTAGGGTACTCTCCACCAACGATGAAGTCTAGCAGTGGCCGATTTGGGCGGAAATTTGGTCGAACTTTTCCGGAGGGCATTTTCGTAATTTTCAGGCGACTTTTTCGAAAGGCCATTTTCCTTGGATTTTGAAGTGTGCAGATCACGGATTCAGCCTGAGGCTATTCTTTAGGGATGGATAAGTCTATTAAACACCGATTCGGGCTGAAAACTTCCGGGTCAATTTTTGCCAGATTCGAAAGGGGTACCATCACCGATTTCGGGCGATTTTTGGAAAGTCCATTTTCCTTGGATTTTGAAGGCGATGGATCACAGAATCGGCCTTAGGGTACTCTCCACCAACGATGAAGTCTAGCAGTGGCCGATTTGGGCGGAAATTTGGTCGAACTTTTCCGGAGGGCATTTTCGTAATTTTCAGGCGACTTTTTCGAAAGGCCATTTTCCTTGGATTTTGAAGTGTGCAGATCACGGATTCAGCCTGAGGCTATTCTTTAGGGATGGATAAGTCTATTAAACACCGATTCGGGCTGAAAACTTCCGGGTCAATTTTTGCCAGATTCGAAAGGGGTACCATCACCGATTTCGGGCGATTTTTGGAAAGTCCATTTTCCTTGGATTTTGAAGGCGATGGATCACAGAATCGGCCTTAGGGTACTCTCCACCAACGATGAAGTCTAGCAGTGGCCGATTTGGGCGGAAATTTGGTCGAACTTTTCCGGAGGGCATTTTCGTAATTTTCAGGCGACTTTTTCGAAAGGCCATTTTCCTTGGATTTTGAAGTGTGCAGATCACGGATTCAGCCTGAGGCTATTCTTTAGGGATGGATAAGTCTATTAAACACCGATTCGGGCTGAAAACTTCCGGGTCAATTTTTGCCAGATTCGAAAGGGGTACCATCACCGATTTCGGGCGATTTTTGGAAAGTCCATTTTCCTTGGATTTTGAAGGCGATGGATCACAGAATCGGCCTTAGGGTACTCTCCACCAACGATGAAGTCTAGCAGTGGCCGATTTGGGCGGAAATTTGGTCGAACTTTTCCGGAGGGCATTTTCGTAATTTTCAGGCGACTTTTTCGAAAGGCCATTTTCCTTGGATTTTGAAGTGTGCAGATCACGGATTCAGCCTGAGGCTATTCTTTAGGGATGGATAAGTCTATTAAACACCGATTCGGGCTGAAAACTTCCGGGTCAATTTTTGCCAGATTCGAAAGGGGTACCATCACCGATTTCGGGCGATTTTTGGAAAGTCCATTTTCCTTGGATTTTGAAGGCGATGGATCACAGAATCGGCCTTAGGGTACTCTCCACCAACGATGAAGTCTAGCAGTGGCCGATTTGGGCGGAAATTTGGTCGAACTTTTCCGGAGGGCATTTTCGTAATTTTCAGGCGACTTTTTCGAAAGGCCATTTTCCTTGGATTTTGAAGTGTGCAGATCACGGATTCAGCCTGAGGCTATTCTTTAGGGATGGATAAGTCTATTAAACACCGATTCGGGCTGAAAACTTCCGGGTCAATTTTTGCCAGATTCGAAAGGGGTACCATCACCGATTTCGGGCGATTTTTGGAAAGTCCATTTTCCTTGGATTTTGAAGGCGATGGATCACAGAATCGGCCTTAGGGTACTCTCCACCAACGATGAAGTCTAGCAGTGGCCGATTTGGGCGGAAATTTGGTCGAACTTTTCCGGAGGGCATTTTCGTAATTTTCAGGCGACTTTTTCGAAAGGCCATTTTCCTTGGATTTTGAAGTGTGCAGATCACGGATTCAGCCTGAGGCTATTCTTTAGGGATGGATAAGTCTATTAAACACCGATTCGGGCTGAAAACTTCCGGGTCAATTTTTGCCAGATTCGAAAGGGGTACCATCACCGATTTCGGGCGATTTTTGGAAAGTCCATTTTCCTTGGATTTTGAAGGCGATGGATCACAGAATCGGCCTTAGGGTACTCTCCACCAACGATGAAGTCTAGCAGTGGCCGATTTGGGCGGAAATTTGGTCGAACTTTTCCGGAGGGCATTTTCGTAATTTTCAGGCGACTTTTTCGAAAGGCCATTTTCCTTGGATTTTGAAGTGTGCAGATCACGGATTCAGCCTGAGGCTATTCTTTAGGGATGGATAAGTCTATTAAACACCGATTCGGGCTGAAAACTTCCGGGTCAATTTTTGCCAGATTCGAAAGGGGTACCATCACCGATTTCGGGCGATTTTTGGAAAGTCCATTTTCCTTGGATTTTGAAGGCGATGGATCACAGAATCGGCCTTAGGGTACTCTCCACCAACGATGAAGTCTAGCAGTGGCCGATTTGGGCGGAAATTTGGTCGAACTTTTCCGGAGGGCATTTTCGTAATTTTCAGGCGACTTTTTCGAAAGGCCATTTTCCTTGGATTTTGAAGTGTGCAGATCACGGATTCAGCCTGAGGCTATTCTTTAGGGATGGATAAGTCTATTAAACACCGATTCGGGCTGAAAACTTCCGGGTCAATTTTTGCCAGATTCGAAAGGGGTACCATCACCGATTTCGGGCGATTTTTGGAAAGTCCATTTTCCTTGGATTTTGAAGGCGATGGATCACAGAATCGGCCTTAGGGTACTCTCCACCAACGATGAAGTCTAGCAGTGGCCGATTTGGGCGGAAATTTGGTCGAACTTTTCCGGAGGGCATTTTCGTAATTTTCAGGCGACTTTTTCGAAAGGCCATTTTCCTTGGATTTTGAAGTGTGCAGATCACGGATTCAGCCTGAGGCTATTCTTTAGGGATGGATAAGTCTATTAAACACCGATTCGGGCTGAAAACTTCCGGGTCAATTTTTGCCAGATTCGAAAGGGGTACCATCACCGATTTCGGGCGATTTTTGGAAAGTCCATTTTCCTTGGATTTTGAAGGCGATGGATCACAGAATCGGCCTTAGGGTACTCTCCACCAACGATGAAGTCTAGCAGTGGCCGATTTGGGCGGAAATTTGGTCGAACTTTTCCGGAGGGCATTTTCGTAATTTTCAGGCGACTTTTTCGAAAGGCCATTTTCCTTGGATTTTGAAGTGTGCAGATCACGGATTCAGCCTGAGGCTATTCTTTAGGGATGGATAAGTCTATTAAACACCGATTCGGGCTGAAAACTTCCGGGTCAATTTTTGCCAGATTCGAAAGGGGTACCATCACCGATTTCGGGCGATTTTTGGAAAGTCCATTTTCCTTGGATTTTGAAGGCGATGGATCACAGAATCGGCCTTAGGGTACTCTCCACCAACGATGAAGTCTAGCAGTGGCCGATTTGGGCGGAAATTTGGTCGAACTTTTCCGGAGGGCATTTTCGTAATTTTCAGGCGACTTTTTCGAAAGGCCATTTTCCTTGGATTTTGAAGTGTGCAGATCACGGATTCAGCCTGAGGCTATTCTTTAGGGATGGATAAGTCTATTAAACACCGATTCGGGCTGAAAACTTCCGGGTCAATTTTTGCCAGATTCGAAAGGGGTACCATCACCGATTTCGGGCGATTTTTGGAAAGTCCATTTTCCTTGGATTTTGAAGGCGATGGATCACAGAATCGGCCTTAGGGTACTCTCCACCAACGATGAAGTCTAGCAGTGGCCGATTTGGGCGGAAATTTGGTCGAACTTTTCCGGAGGGCATTTTCGTAATTTTCAGGCGACTTTTTCGAAAGGCCATTTTCCTTGGATTTTGAAGTGTGCAGATCACGGATTCAGCCTGAGGCTATTCTTTAGGGATGGATAAGTCTATTAAACACCGATTCGGGCTGAAAACTTCCGGGTCAATTTTTGCCAGATTCGAAAGGGGTACCATCACCGATTTCGGGCGATTTTTGGAAAGTCCATTTTCCTTGGATTTTGAAGGCGATGGATCACAGAATCGGCCTTAGGGTACTCTCCACCAACGATGAAGTCTAGCAGTGGCCGATTTGGGCGGAAATTTGGTCGAACTTTTCCGGAGGGCATTTTCGTAATTTTCAGGCGACTTTTTCGAAAGGCCATTTTCCTTGGATTTTGAAGTGTGCAGATCACGGATTCAGCCTGAGGCTATTCTTTAGGGATGGATAAGTCTATTAAACACCGATTCGGGCTGAAAACTTCCGGGTCAATTTTTGCCAGATTCGAAAGGGGTACCATCACCGATTTCGGGCGATTTTTGGAAAGTCCATTTTCCTTGGATTTTGAAGGCGATGGATCACAGAATCGGCCTTAGGGTACTCTCCACCAACGATGAAGTCTAGCAGTGGCCGATTTGGGCGGAAATTTGGTCGAACTTTTCCGGAGGGCATTTTCGTAATTTTCAGGCGACTTTTTCGAAAGGCCATTTTCCTTGGATTTTGAAGTGTGCAGATCACGGATTCAGCCTGAGGCTATTCTTTAGGGATGGATAAGTCTATTAAACACCGATTCGGGCTGAAAACTTCCGGGTCAATTTTTGCCAGATTCGAAAGGGGTACCATCACCGATTTCGGGCGATTTTTGGAAAGTCCATTTTCCTTGGATTTTGAAGGCGATGGATCACAGAATCGGCCTTAGGGTACTCTCCACCAACGATGAAGTCTAGCAGTGGCCGATTTGGGCGGAAATTTGGTCGAACTTTTCCGGAGGGCATTTTCGTAATTTTCAGGCGACTTTTTCGAAAGGCCATTTTCCTTGGATTTTGAAGTGTGCAGATCACGGATTCAGCCTGAGGCTATTCTTTAGGGATGGATAAGTCTATTAAACACCGATTCGGGCTGAAAACTTCCGGGTCAATTTTTGCCAGATTCGAAAGGGGTACCATCACCGATTTCGGGCGATTTTTGGAAAGTCCATTTTCCTTGGATTTTGAAGGCGATGGATCACAGAATCGGCCTTAGGGTACTCTCCACCAACGATGAAGTCTAGCAGTGGCCGATTTGGGCGGAAATTTGGTCGAACTTTTCCGGAGGGCATTTTCGTAATTTTCAGGCGACTTTTTCGAAAGGCCATTTTCCTTGGATTTTGAAGTGTGCAGATCACGGATTCAGCCTGAGGCTATTCTTTAGGGATGGATAAGTCTATTAAACACCGATTCGGGCTGAAAACTTCCGGGTCAATTTTTG
Source organism: Linum trigynum (assembly GCA_964030455.1). Lineage (NCBI taxonomy): Eukaryota > Viridiplantae > Streptophyta > Magnoliopsida > Malpighiales > Linaceae > Linum > Linum trigynum. The sequence goes on from OZ034820.1 coordinate 45,110,954, forward strand.
CCAGATTCGAAAGGGGTACCATCACCGATTTCGGGCGATTTTTGGAAAGTCCATTTTCCTTGGATTTTGAAGGCGATGGATCACAGAATCGGCCTTAGGGTACTCTCCACCAACGATGAAGTCTAGCAGTGGCCGATTTGGGCGGAAATTTGGTCGAACTTTTCCGGAGGGCATTTTCGTAATTTTCAGGCGACTTTTTCGAAAGGCCATTTTCCTTGGATTTTGAAGTGTGCAGATCACGGATTCAGCCTGAGGCTATTCTTTAGGGATGGATAAGTCTATTAAACACCGATTCGGGCTGAAAACTTCCGGGTCAATTTTTGCCAGATTCGAAAGGGGTACCATCACCGATTTCGGGCGATTTTTGGAAAGTCCATTTTCCTTGGATTTTGAAGGCGATGGATCACAGAATCGGCCTTAGGGTACTCTCCACCAACGATGAAGTCTAGCAGTGGCCGATTTGGGCGGAAATTTGGTCGAACTTTTCCGGAGGGCATTTTCGTAATTTTCAGGCGACTTTTTCGAAAGGCCATTTTCCTTGGATTTTGAAGTGTGCAGATCACGGATTCAGCCTGAGGCTATTCTTTAGGGATGGATAAGTCTATTAAACACCGATTCGGGCTGAAAACTTCCGGGTCAATTTTTGCCAGATTCGAAAGGGGTACCATCACCGATTTCGGGCGATTTTTGGAAAGTCCATTTTCCTTGGATTTTGAAGGCGATGGATCACAGAATCGGCCTTAGGGTACTCTCCACCAACGATGAAGTCTAGCAGTGGCCGATTTGGGCGGAAATTTGGTCGAACTTTTCCGGAGGGCATTTTCGTAATTTTCAGGCGACTTTTTCGAAAGGCCATTTTCCTTGGATTTTGAAGTGTGCAGATCACGGATTCAGCCTGAGGCTATTCTTTAGGGATGGATAAGTCTATTAAACACCGATTCGGGCTGAAAACTTCCGGGTCAATTTTTGCCAGATTCGAAAGGGGTACCATCACCGATTTCGGGCGATTTTTGGAAAGTCCATTTTCCTTGGATTTTGAAGGCGATGGATCACAGAATCGGCCTTAGGGTACTCTCCACCAACGATGAAGTCTAGCAGTGGCCGATTTGGGCGGAAATTTGGTCGAACTTTTCCGGAGGGCATTTTCGTAATTTTCAGGCGACTTTTTCGAAAGGCCATTTTCCTTGGATTTTGAAGTGTGCAGATCACGGATTCAGCCTGAGGCTATTCTTTAGGGATGGATAAGTCTATTAAACACCGATTCGGGCTGAAAACTTCCGGGTCAATTTTTGCCAGATTCGAAAGGGGTACCATCACCGATTTCGGGCGATTTTTGGAAAGTCCATTTTCCTTGGATTTTGAAGGCGATGGATCACAGAATCGGCCTTAGGGTACTCTCCACCAACGATGAAGTCTAGCAGTGGCCGATTTGGGCGGAAATTTGGTCGAACTTTTCCGGAGGGCATTTTCGTAATTTTCAGGCGACTTTTTCGAAAGGCCATTTTCCTTGGATTTTGAAGTGTGCAGATCACGGATTCAGCCTGAGGCTATTCTTTAGGGATGGATAAGTCTATTAAACACCGATTCGGGCTGAAAACTTCCGGGTCAATTTTTGCCAGATTCGAAAGGGGTACCATCACCGATTTCGGGCGATTTTTGGAAAGTCCATTTTCCTTGGATTTTGAAGGCGATGGATCACAGAATCGGCCTTAGGGTACTCTCCACCAACGATGAAGTCTAGCAGTGGCCGATTTGGGCGGAAATTTGGTCGAACTTTTCCGGAGGGCATTTTCGTAATTTTCAGGCGACTTTTTCGAAAGGCCATTTTCCTTGGATTTTGAAGTGTGCAGATCACGGATTCAGCCTGAGGCTATTCTTTAGGGATGGATAAGTCTATTAAACACCGATTCGGGCTGAAAACTTCCGGGTCAATTTTTGCCAGATTCGAAAGGGGTACCATCACCGATTTCGGGCGATTTTTGGAAAGTCCATTTTCCTTGGATTTTGAAGGCGATGGATCACAGAATCGGCCTTAGGGTACTCTCCACCAACGATGAAGTCTAGCAGTGGCCGATTTGGGCGGAAATTTGGTCGAACTTTTCCGGAGGGCATTTTCGTAATTTTCAGGCGACTTTTTCGAAAGGCCATTTTCCTTGGATTTTGAAGTGTGCAGATCACGGATTCAGCCTGAGGCTATTCTTTAGGGATGGATAAGTCTATTAAACACCGATTCGGGCTGAAAACTTCCGGGTCAATTTTTGCCAGATTCGAAAGGGGTACCATCACCGATTTCGGGCGATTTTTGGAAAGTCCATTTTCCTTGGATTTTGAAGGCGATGGATCACAGAATCGGCCTTAGGGTACTCTCCACCAACGATGAAGTCTAGCAGTGGCCGATTTGGGCGGAAATTTGGTCGAACTTTTCCGGAGGGCATTTTCGTAATTTTCAGGCGACTTTTTCGAAAGGCCATTTTCCTTGGATTTTGAAGTGTGCAGATCACGGATTCAGCCTGAGGCTATTCTTTAGGGATGGATAAGTCTATTAAACACCGATTCGGGCTGAAAACTTCCGGGTCAATTTTTGCCAGATTCGAAAGGGGTACCATCACCGATTTCGGGCGATTTTTGGAAAGTCCATTTTCCTTGGATTTTGAAGGCGATGGATCACAGAATCGGCCTTAGGGTACTCTCCACCAACGATGAAGTCTAGCAGTGGCCGATTTGGGCGGAAATTTGGTCGAACTTTTCCGGAGGGCATTTTCGTAATTTTCAGGCGACTTTTTCGAAAGGCCATTTTCCTTGGATTTTGAAGTGTGCAGATCACGGATTCAGCCTGAGGCTATTCTTTAGGGATGGATAAGTCTATTAAACACCGATTCGGGCTGAAAACTTCCGGGTCAATTTTTGCCAGATTCGAAAGGGGTACCATCACCGATTTCGGGCGATTTTTGGAAAGTCCATTTTCCTTGGATTTTGAAGGCGATGGATCACAGAATCGGCCTTAGGGTACTCTCCACCAACGATGAAGTCTAGCAGTGGCCGATTTGGGCGGAAATTTGGTCGAACTTTTCCGGAGGGCATTTTCGTAATTTTCAGGCGACTTTTTCGAAAGGCCATTTTCCTTGGATTTTGAAGTGTGCAGATCACGGATTCAGCCTGAGGCTATTCTTTAGGGATGGATAAGTCTATTAAACACCGATTCGGGCTGAAAACTTCCGGGTCAATTTTTGCCAGATTCGAAAGGGGTACCATCACCGATTTCGGGCGATTTTTGGAAAGTCCATTTTCCTTGGATTTTGAAGGCGATGGATCACAGAATCGGCCTTAGGGTACTCTCCACCAACGATGAAGTCTAGCAGTGGCCGATTTGGGCGGAAATTTGGTCGAACTTTTCCGGAGGGCATTTTCGTAATTTTCAGGCGACTTTTTCGAAAGGCCATTTTCCTTGGATTTTGAAGTGTGCAGATCACGGATTCAGCCTGAGGCTATTCTTTAGGGATGGATAAGTCTATTAAACACCGATTCGGGCTGAAAACTTCCGGGTCAATTTTTGCCAGATTCGAAAGGGGTACCATCACCGATTTCGGGCGATTTTTGGAAAGTCCATTTTCCTTGGATTTTGAAGGCGATGGATCACAGAATCGGCCTTAGGGTACTCTCCACCAACGATGAAGTCTAGCAGTGGCCGATTTGGGCGGAAATTTGGTCGAACTTTTCCGGAGGGCATTTTCGTAATTTTCAGGCGACTTTTTCGAAAGGCCATTTTCCTTGGATTTTGAAGTGTGCAGATCACGGATTCAGCCTGAGGCTATTCTTTAGGGATGGATAAGTCTATTAAACACCGATTCGGGCTGAAAACTTCCGGGTCAATTTTTGCCAGATTCGAAAGGGGTACCATCACCGATTTCGGGCGATTTTTGGAAAGTCCATTTTCCTTGGATTTTGAAGGCGATGGATCACAGAATCGGCCTTAGGGTACTCTCCACCAACGATGAAGTCTAGCAGTGGCCGATTTGGGCGGAAATTTGGTCGAACTTTTCCGGAGGGCATTTTCGTAATTTTCAGGCGACTTTTTCGAAAGGCCATTTTCCTTGGATTTTGAAGTGTGCAGATCACGGATTCAGCCTGAGGCTATTCTTTAGGGATGGATAAGTCTATTAAACACCGATTCGGGCTGAAAACTTCCGGGTCAATTTTTGCCAGATTCGAAAGGGGTACCATCACCGATTTCGGGCGATTTTTGGAAAGTCCATTTTCCTTGGATTTTGAAGGCGATGGATCACAGAATCGGCCTTAGGGTACTCTCCACCAACGATGAAGTCTAGCAGTGGCCGATTTGGGCGGAAATTTGGTCGAACTTTTCCGGAGGGCATTTTCGTAATTTTCAGGCGACTTTTTCGAAAGGCCATTTTCCTTGGATTTTGAAGTGTGCAGATCACGGATTCAGCCTGAGGCTATTCTTTAGGGATGGATAAGTCTATTAAACACCGATTCGGGCTGAAAACTTCCGGGTCAATTTTTGCCAGATTCGAAAGGGGTACCATCACCGATTTCGGGCGATTTTTGGAAAGTCCATTTTCCTTGGATTTTGAAGGCGATGGATCACAGAATCGGCCTTAGGGTACTCTCCACCAACGATGAAGTCTAGCAGTGGCCGATTTGGGCGGAAATTTGGTCGAACTTTTCCGGAGGGCATTTTCGTAATTTTCAGGCGACTTTTTCGAAAGGCCATTTTCCTTGGATTTTGAAGTGTGCAGATCACGGATTCAGCCTGAGGCTATTCTTTAGGGATGGATAAGTCTATTAAACACCGATTCGGGCTGAAAACTTCCGGGTCAATTTTTGCCAGATTCGAAAGGGGTACCATCACCGATTTCGGGCGATTTTTGGAAAGTCCATTTTCCTTGGATTTTGAAGGCGATGGATCACAGAATCGGCCTTAGGGTACTCTCCACCAACGATGAAGTCTAGCAGTGGCCGATTTGGGCGGAAATTTGGTCGAACTTTTCCGGAGGGCATTTTCGTAATTTTCAGGCGACTTTTTCGAAAGGCCATTTTCCTTGGATTTTGAAGTGTGCAGATCACGGATTCAGCCTGAGGCTATTCTTTAGGGATGGATAAGTCTATTAAACACCGATTCGGGCTGAAAACTTCCGGGTCAATTTTTGCCAGATTCGAAAGGGGTACCATCACCGATTTCGGGCGATTTTTGGAAAGTCCATTTTCCTTGGATTTTGAAGGCGATGGATCACAGAATCGGCCTTAGGGTACTCTCCACCAACGATGAAGTCTAGCAGTGGCCGATTTGGGCGGAAATTTGGTCGAACTTTTCCGGAGGGCATTTTCGTAATTTTCAGGCGACTTTTTCGAAAGGCCATTTTCCTTGGATTTTGAAGTGTGCAGATCACGGATTCAGCCTGAGGCTATTCTTTAGGGATGGATAAGTCTATTAAACACCGATTCGGGCTGAAAACTTCCGGGTCAATTTTTGCCAGATTCGAAAGGGGTACCATCACCGATTTCGGGCGATTTTTGGAAAGTCCATTTTCCTTGGATTTTGAAGGCGATGGATCACAGAATCGGCCTTAGGGTACTCTCCACCAACGATGAAGTCTAGCAGTGGCCGATTTGGGCGGAAATTTGGTCGAACTTTTCCGGAGGGCATTTTCGTAATTTTCAGGCGACTTTTTCGAAAGGCCATTTTCCTTGGATTTTGAAGTGTGCAGATCACGGATTCAGCCTGAGGCTATTCTTTAGGGATGGATAAGTCTATTAAACACCGATTCGGGCTGAAAACTTCCGGGTCAATTTTTGCCAGATTCGAAAGGGGTACCATCACCGATTTCGGGCGATTTTTGGAAAGTCCATTTTCCTTGGATTTTGAAGGCGATGGATCACAGAATCGGCCTTAGGGTACTCTCCACCAACGATGAAGTCTAGCAGTGGCCGATTTGGGCGGAAATTTGGTCGAACTTTTCCGGAGGGCATTTTCGTAATTTTCAGGCGACTTTTTCGAAAGGCCATTTTCCTTGGATTTTGAAGTGTGCAGATCACGGATTCAGCCTGAGGCTATTCTTTAGGGATGGATAAGTCTATTAAACACCGATTCGGGCTGAAAACTTCCGGGTCAATTTTTGCCAGATTCGAAAGGGGTACCATCACCGATTTCGGGCGATTTTTGGAAAGTCCATTTTCCTTGGATTTTGAAGGCGATGGATCACAGAATCGGCCTTAGGGTACTCTCCACCAACGATGAAGTCTAGCAGTGGCCGATTTGGGCGGAAATTTGGTCGAACTTTTCCGGAGGGCATTTTCGTAATTTTCAGGCGATTTTTCGAAAGACCATTTTCCTTGGATTTTGAAGTGTGCAGATCACGGATTCAGCCTGAGGCTATTCTTTAGGGATGGATAAGTCTATTAAACACCGATTCGGGCAGAAAATTTCCGGGTCAATTTTTGCCAGATTCGAAAGGGGTACCATCACCGATTTCGGGCGATTTTTGGAAAGTCCATTTTCCTTGGATTTTGAAGGCGATGGATCACAGAATCGGCCTTAGGGTACTCTCCACCAACGATGAAGTCTAGCAGTGGCGATTTGGGCGGAAATTTGGTCGAACTTTTCCGGAGGGCATTTTCGTAATTTTCAGGCGACTTTTTCGAAAGGCCATTTTCCTTGGATTTTGAAACACCGATTCGGGCTGAAAACTTCCGGGTCAATTTTTGCCAGATTCGAAAGGGGTACCATCACCGATTTCGGGTGATTTTTTGGAAATATCTTTTTCCTTCGATTTTGAAGGCGATCGATCACAGATTCTGCTTTAGGGTACTCTCCTCCAACGATGAAGTCTAGCAGTGGCCGATTTCGGCGGAAATTTGTTCGAATTTTTCTGCAGGGCGGTTTCCTAATTTTTAGCCGACTTTTTCGAAAAGCCATTTTTCTTCGATTTTGAAGTGTGCAGATCATGATTCAGTCTGAGGCTATTCTTTAGGGATGGATGAGTCTTTTTTTTTTTTTTTTTTTACAAAAGGGATGGATAAGTCTATTAAACACCGATTCGTGCAGAAAATTTCCAGGTCAATTTTTGCGAGATTCCAAAGGGGTACATCACCGATTTCGGACGATTTTTTGAAAAGACTATTTTCCTTGCTTTTATTTGCTTTAATATGATTGTAGCCGATTTGTGTGTTAATATTTTCGCCTGATTGATTTTAAGTTTCTGAAAGTACTGGAGGTGACCAGTTCCATGAGGAAGTACTTCATTTTTATCATTCTGTGTGACGAACTTGTTTTTTTGCTAATTTGACCGGGGATGGGCATAGCCTGATGGGTAATGGTGCATCTAGTTCTTAGGTTCGTTCAGCTGATACAACGGATGGTATTCCAAGTCTTCCATTTTTCTTCCTAGTGGCCCTATTAATCTTGAGAACTTCAAAGTTGGTCAATCTAGGCGGATGAAGCGATTCATCTTTCAAGTTGGTGTCGCAAATGCATTTTTTCCAAACATAAAGGTTAGCATACTCTGTCTACTCTCTGCATCTGGATGCTGCTCTGGTGGGTGTCATAGCTATTGGTGTTTGGTTTTCCATAGTTGAGTGAATGGCGAATCAAACTACCTAATAGGTAGGCTGCTTTTTGTAGCTCAGTGGAGTATATTGCACTCCTTAAGTTTTGATTCTGGAACGTATATGATGCATTTTAAAGGTGTGCAGCAGCAGCAGCCTGAATAAGTTAGTTCTTGGGATTTTGGCAAGGGAAAAGAAGTGGGGAATTGCATTTCTGAAAGCCAGGTGATAAGATAGGAAGGATATCAGTAACAATTGAGCCAAGTGGACGTTTGACTTGCCGGCTATACCATTTAGATGGAGACCAAGAATACAGAAACTCAGAAGCTATTGCTTGATGCTACTGCCCGCGAATCGACAGTCATGTAGTAGTATTCAGTATCTCCAGCTACGTGTTCATGGAAGTGCAGAGATCGGCCGATGTCATGATGGTGCTCGCTGCAATGGCCGTCGGGTCGGGGTTGATCCCCAGCAGAAGCTTGCAGGAGCGAGGACGTTTCCCGTCCTTGAATGCCATGATGAGCCTAGTATGTCTGTGATTTTTCTCCTTCCCTTATCTTGTTGCCGTACCAGTGTTTCTGTGCGTGGAGATTATATAAAGGAGAATTTCGGTCATGGTTACACCAAACAAGAAAGGCCCTCTGGTTTGGTTTCTCAGATTTTTGGACGAAGGGAAGGAAACAGCATTCATTGTTGTTACGAGGCAACAAGAGAAAATGCAGATACAATCGATGCCGATGTTGGACAAGAATGGGATTATCTCAGACAAGAACGAATGAAACAGAGGACTTTGTTTTCAGGTTCGGCGGGTTTCTCGAATATTTGGGAAATAGATCGTGATGGCTGTTTTGGCCTGAAGTGTCTCCCTTTTCTTGGCTGAGCTTATGGACGGTTTTGAAGAAGAATTGAAACGAGATTGGAATCTGGGGTTTGAGGAGAATTAAGCTACAGATGGATTAGTCCGACAGCTATAAGCAGCATCACCAAGGCGGATGCAGAGGAGCATAGATATGGGAATCTAGTTTTCCTAGATTCGCACCCTCCTTCAGATGGATCGGAGGGTCCAAATAAGGTTGTCAAATGGGTTTAAACGGGTATATATTTTTCTCACATGTTTTTCTAAACCAACATAAACCGAGATACGAGTTGGTTGTGCTCCAATCGAAACACATTTTACTAAACCGGCATATAAATAGTGATGGCAAAAGGGGGGGCGGGGCAGGTTCCTCAACGTAAAACCCGCGCGGATACGGGGCGGGGCGGGTCGACCCACTTTTACATGTTATTCGAAAAAGGAACCCGTCCCGCCCCACGCTACTGCAGGGAGGGTAAAACCCGCGCAGGTACGGGGCGGGGCGGGTCGACCCACTCTTACATGTTATTCGGAAAAAATACAAGTAAATTTTACTTTTTACGATAAAACGAAGGGTAAAACAATTTAAGAATGAAAAATAGTGATAATAGAATGGGTAATTGAGTCTAACAAGTTGAAAGAGCGACTCTAACTAGTTGAAGAAAAGTCAAAATAGGAGAAATATGTATAGAAATTGTAAGAAATTGAGATAAAATGAGTCTAGAACGGGGCGGGCGGGTCAGAAGTAGATACCCATGCCCCGCCCCATGCTACTGCGGGTCGGGCAATACCCGCCCCATCGCGGGTCAGGTCGGGTAATACCCGCGGGGCGGGTTGAAATTGCCATCACTACATATAGATGCAGGTCGGTTGTGCTCCAATCAAAGAATACCAATTTACTCGGGTTATTGCATGATTGGTTACTGAAATTATAAAAAACGTTCATGTTTGGTCACTGAAAATATTTAAATTCAATCTTAGTCACTCAAATTAGTTAAATGGTTCAAGTTTGGTCACTATCCGTCCATTTCTGTTAACTCTAGTTTACGTGGCAGTCAACTTTCATAGTTGACCGTTAAATATGTGACGTGGAAATTAAAAAATTATTAAAAATAAAAAAATAAACTTTCATATTTTCCACCTCATTATTACATTCATTAAAAATAAAAATAAAAAATAAAAATAAACTAATCTTTTTTCTACACCCCCCAAAACATAAATTTTTGTCTGCAAGCGCGCCGTCTCCGCCAACTCGTCGCTCCACTCCGCCTTCGACCTCAACGCCTGCTTCGATTCTGGGCCGACATTCCCTCGTTGGTGGTCTCTGGAGTTCGAGAGGCGAATCGATTCCATGATCCGCTCTCCATCGCCTGGAGCGACAGAACCTATCCATCAATCTCGTCGCCGAGAGGTAACGAAAGACGGTTTCTTTAAACCCTAGAAAAATTGAATTTTCAATCGCATTTCTTAGATGATGATTTAGAGAAACGATTGGGATTGAATTGATTTGAATTTTTTCCCCAGGTGCCCTAAGCTTCAATCACTTTCGATCCAGACCTCACTGAATGTCACAGACGCATCCATGGCTACAATCTCCTTGAATTGCTCGCAACTTGTCGAGCTGGACATCAGATATTGCCACGAGATCTCACACAAAACCTTGGCTCTCGTGGGCGAAATTGCCCGAACCTGAAAACCCTGAAGAAACTTCTACAACTGGTTGGATTCTTCTTCCCAACGTCCAGGGAATGTGCCAAACTAGTACCTCATGGCTTGCCCTTTTGAAGCAGATTCAGAAATCGCTGCAATTGGGAAGTTCATGACAGGGTTGAAGCACTTAGAGCTTCGATTCTCGAGGTTAACGGCCAAAAGGATCGAATCAATCAGCGAAAGGTGCTTGAATTTGGAGTTCCTGTATTTGTTAGGGTGTGTTAATGTAGGGGGTGCTGCGAGCTCGACTTTGAGTAGGTTGAGAAGCCGGATTCTGCATTTCCATGTCGTTGATCGGGCATTCATTGGGGTGTGGGCATTGAGATTTGTCTGATGAGAGGTTTCAGACTGATGCATTATGCATCTGGATGATGCTTCTGGTGTAAAAGTTGCCTGCTTTGTGAACTCTCTGTAGTTTTTTTGAACTTACTCGGTTTCGCCGCTGGTTCTGGTTTTCGGGTACGATTGATTTTCGTTTCATATATGTGGTGATGGTGAGGTTGGGTCGGTTAGGGTATTGGGGGTGTGTGTATTTTAATGAATGTAATAATGAGGTGAAAAATACAAAAGTTTATTTTATATTTTTAATAATTTTTTAATTGCCACATCACATATTTAACGGTCAACTATGAAAGTTGACTGCCACGTAAGCTAGAGTTAACGGAAATGGACGGAGAGTGACCAAACTTGAACCATTTAACTAATTTGAGTGACCAAGATTGGATTTAAATATTTTTAGTGACCAAACATGAATGTTTTTTGTAATTTCAGTGACCAATCATGCAATTAACCCGTAACCCCAATTTACTATAATGACATATATACTGGTTTAGTAATTGGCCCGTCCAATTATTAATTTGATCCATTTTTATATATTTATAAAATTCATGGAATTACTGATCAGAACGCATTATATTCGGTTAAGTGTATTTCAATTAAAATGTTGGTTTAATTCGGTGCGGACCAAACGGTTCCACACTTTCAGCCTGATGTGTGTTGGTAAGTATATGGCTCAATTGATGAATATCAGGCTAGTTTTGGCAAAAATCATAGCTGAGTTTATGGGCGACTTGAAAGGATAAAAACGAGTTTGTACTCTGGATTTGAGTAGGGCTGAGAATCGGTGCGATTGCGGTTAACCGCAACCGAAATGGAGCAATATACACCAACTGCGACCGCACCGCAAGGGGTTTGCGGTTAACCACTAACCGCGAAGTGAGGTTAACGGTTAACACGGTTAACCATGTTGCTAACCATATTTATGTTTTGGAGACAACGAAGTAGCTCGCATTTGAATTAGAACAAGAAGGAGAGAAATAAGCTCAAAGAAAGTGATTTTGGTCTATGGTTGTGACGGAGGTTAGTGTGGTTAGTGCGGTTAACCGCAGGTAACCGCGTTAGTAATCGGTTAAAATGCGTTTACATGTTGTTCGGTTGCGGTTGCGGTTAACTCAAAAACCGCAAAACATGCAATAATTCTAACCGCGACCGCAAAATACCCTATTTTTTGTTTTGCGGTTAACCACTAACCGCACGGTTTCGGTGCGGTTAGTAATTTAACCGCAAAACCGCAACTGAATTCCCACCCCTAAAGTCGAGGAGAATTGAGCTACAGATGGATTCTTCTACTCCAATAAGCATCATCACCAAGACTGATGCAGAGGATCATAGATATATCAATATATGAATTCCTAGATTCGCTTCCTAGTCCATATGGATTGGGAGGTTCAAATTAGACACGTTCATATTGAGAATAAGGATACCTCGATTTTTGAATTTAGCATAATTTCAATGGTAATTGTCCCGATTATATATTGAACAAACTATGATGTTTTGGGAGGGAGAGAACCCTATTACATTATGTAACATGTTAGAATGTTTTGTGCATCATCCTTTTTTTTACCTAAAAAAGTCACAGATTTCCAAATCAACTATTTGTCCCAAATATCAGCCCACTAATATTTAGTTCATATATAGTTAGTAGCCGTAGCGGAGGCAGAATTTGAATAGGAATTGATATGAAACATGATATTTTTTTATAACCCCATAACCTCAACTCCACTCCACATTTGAGACTTTCAGACTATTGGCACCACAGACCAAGTAAAAAAAAGTGTGGAAGCTTCCATAGAATGTGGTAAATGAGAGCTCTGTTTAGACTTTAGTATATCAATTCTTCCCCATCACATTCACATGTGGAGTACATGGATCGACCATTACTCCCATTTTAAAATTGCAATAGCTGATACCTTTTGACCTAATCCATTGTTTGAAAACCCATGGTATAGAAGAACATATAAATAACGAAAAGAAAACGTTCTTGGCCTCCTCTTCTTTCCTCTTCCTCGACCCCTCCACGTTGATTCCTGACACGTGCTTTTCACTTCACACTTTCCCTATATAAAACAACCCAAAAAAACCCACCTCTCTCCCCCCAATCCCATTTCCCATCACCCTGTAGCAACGAGAGCTACCTAATCCGCAACTCACCAAATTAGTAACCCTAACTTTTTTTTCTTCCTGAGTTCTAACATTTCCTACTTCTCACAGCAACCATGTATACCCTAACAAGCCACATAACAATGTGCCTCGTCGTCCTCGCCATCGTCGCACTCGCCGTCTCGGCCACATCCGCCGCCGCCGTCCACCATCGACCAACCAAGCCCACATTTATCATTCAAGACGCCACCCTCTACAGCTTCAACCTCACCAAATCCAAAACGTTCCTCAACACCACCCTCCGGGTCACAATCTCGGCCGGCAACCCGAACCCTCGGGCCGGGATCGAGTACGACACGCTCGGCATATACGCTGCGTACCGCGACCAGCAAGTGACGAATTTCGCGGACCTCGTCCACGGCTACCTTGGGCCCAAAAAGGTGGTTACGTGGGCCCCTGCGCTGATGACGGGTGACGGGGAGGACGTACCGGTCACACGGGCCCAAGCACGGGCTGTGGGCCGTGACTTGCAGGCTGGGCTCGTTGTGATGAATGTGACGGTGAACGGGAGGATGAGGTGGAAGGTTGGGCCGCGGCGGTCCAAGAAGTACTACTTGGCTGCGTACTGCCCGGCTTACCTGAGAGCTTCCGAGGGGAAAAGTGGCGGCGTCGGCGGGGGTGTTAAGTATCAGCTTGATCAAGGTTGCAGTGTTACGTTGTCGACTTGATTGACTAGTAATTGGTGTTTACCGGCCGGGGTGGTTTCTTTTCTTTGCTGAACGTATTACGCCTTTTGCTTATGTTTTTAGTTTTTACATAATGATCACTTGTTGTACGGTGGTTGTGATGAGTATTACAGGTGGTGTTTTTGGATAATTTTGGTGTGTGTGACGGTTATAATTGTTAATCGAAACAGGAATAGAAATCGGCACACAGATTTACGTGGTTTCCTCGTTCTGTATGAACGAGACTAGTCCACGGCCGAAGCTAGATTTTTCTCTTATTCAGCTTAACCTTAACAGGTTCACTTACATACATATTTATACAAACTAGGGTTTTCAACCCTAGGTCACTTACTCGGCTAACCCTAGGTCACTTACACTAATCAACCGTGACTAGGGAAGTGGGCCGAAGCCCATACATACTGCTCAACAGCCTCCCCCCAAATCGATGAGGATCTCTCATCATCAATTTGCGAGAAAGGTAAAAGTGTCGACTAGCCGAGAACGACTTGGTTAACAGATCGGCAATCTGGTCTTCAGAAGTGATGTAGAAAAGTCGGAGAATGCCTTCACGAACCAAGTCTCGTATGTAATGAAGATGAACCTCGATATGCTTCGTGCGATCATGAAGCACCGGATTCGTAGCAATCTGAATGACGCTCGTGTTATCCACATAGAGCTGGAGAGGAACAACACAAGTCACACCTAAATCACCCAGCAGCCGCCGAAGCCAGACCAGCTCAGAAGTCACATCCGACATAGCACGATACTCTGCCTCGGTAGAAGATTTGGACACCCTGTCCTGCTTCTTACAACGCCATGAAATGAATGACTCACCAAGACAAATACACCAACCAGTAGTCGAACGGCGAGTATCCACACAACCAGCATAGTCAGAGTCAGAGAAACCCTGAAGGTCAAGAGAACCAGACGACGGAAGAAACAACCTCACCTCACGAGTACCCTGAAGGTACCGCAATATACGATGGACAGCAGCAAGATGATCCGTACGAGGAGCAGACATAAATTGACTCACAATCTGTACCGCATAGGCAATATCAGGACGAGTCGACGTCAGATATATAAGGCTCCCCACCACGCTACGATAATGCTTACCACCATCGGGCAAAAGATCACCAGAGTCGCGGCCAAGCTTCAAACCGAGCTCCATGGGAGTAGAAACAGCGGAGTACTCAGCAAACCGAGAAGAGGCCAATAAGTCATCAATGTACTTACTCTGACATAAGAGAATCCCAGCGCTACTGCGTTTAACCTCAAGTCCCAGAAAGTAGGAGACATACCCAAGCTCCTTAAGGCTAAATGAAGCATGAAGCCCTTTGGTAAGTTCAGTAATCCCCAAGGCATCATCACCAGTGACGATCATGTCATCGACATACAATAAGAGCACCACAAGCCCACGAGAAGAGCTACGTATAAACAGAGAGGGATCATTAAGACTCTGCTCAGAACCAAGAGCGAGAATAGTGGAATGAAACTTGTCAAACCACGCCCGAGGAGCCTGTTTCAGGCCATAGAGTGAACGACGAAGTAAGCACACCTGGCCTGGCTCGCCGTAGGTATAACCAGGAGGTGGTTCCATATAGACAGTCTCCTTAAGCTCCCCATGCAGAAAAGCATTCTTAACATCAAGCTGAAATAAGGGCCAACCACGAACAGATGCCACAGCCAAGAGAGCACGAACTGTGACCATCTTCGCCACAGGGGCGAAGGTCTCCTCAAAATCAATCCCATATTCCTGACAAAAACCCTGTGCAACCACCCTCGATTTGAACCGCTCAATGGAGCCATCCGGTCGGACTTTAATGGTATAGACCCACCGAGAGCCAATAACGGGAACAGAAGGAGGAGGCCGAGGGACCATATCCCATGTATGATTAGCATGGAGAGCATCAATTTCCTTCGTCATGGAATTATCCCAATCCGGATTCCCCTTAGCCTGTGAGTAACGAGTAGGGACGGAAATGGGATCAACACTGAAGGCCATATAATCCAGATGACGTACCGGGGGAACACCTCGGGTGCTGCGAAGTGAGCGTCGAAGTGGTTCCACTGGAGGAGGAGAGGGCGAAGATGATTCAGACAATGACTCGGCGGATGAACTGGACGTCGAGGACGCGGGCGAAGGGGTGGGGGAGTCGGGGGGCAGCTCGGGGGCATCACCATCATCAAGGTATGCATCATCATCATCACCAAAGGAGGGCGGAGCAAGGGAAAGGTTGAACAAGGGAGGGTCGGTGGACACGGAGGAAGAAGAATGGTACATCAAATTCTCAAGAAACACAACATGGCATGCAATACGAACACGACGGGAGGAGGGATCATAACAAAGGTAGCCTTTATGAATGTCACTATAGCCAAGGAAACAACAACGAGCAGTTTTAGAAGTAAGCTTGGTGCGTTCAGATCGAGGGAGAAGAACAAAACAGACACACCCAAAAACGCGAAGACGGGAATATGGTGGGGGTTTGGAAAACAAGCGGAAGTAAGGGCTAGTTTGGTCTAGAACTGGTGTAATCTGATAGTTGATAAGACGCATAGTAGTAGCAACAGTTTCAGGCCAAAAAGACGATGGGACATAGGAGGAAAGAAGAAGAGCACGAGTGACTTCTAACACATGACGATTTTTCCTTTCAACGACCCCATTTTGTTGAGACACCCCAGGACAAGATTTTTGAGACAAAATCCCCATATCACGATAAAGTTGTAACAGAGGACCTGAACTAAACTCCCCTCCGGGATCAGAACGGACTACACGAACAATTCTACCAAACTGGGTTTTAATCATAGCAAGAAACTCGGTGGCAACAGTCAAGAGATCAGACTTAAGACGAAGAAAGTACACCCATGTATACCTCGTAGCATGATCAATGAACAGGGCAAAATATTTATAACCTAGTGGAGAAGTCGTGGGACTAGGCCCCCAAAGATCAGTGTGTATCAAATCAAAAGGCTCAGAAATAATGGTCAGACTAGAAGGAAAAGAGATTTTCGTAGTCTTAGCCTCAATGCAACTAGTACATGAAAAATCCGACGAACACTGACCAAGGGTGTTCTCCCCAAATAACTGCTGTTTAAACATTGTCATAAGTCTACTAGAGTTTGCATGACCTAACCGAGCATGCCATAAATGAAAGTTTCTATCGGGAAGACTCGAGAACACTGTAGGAAAGAAGGTGGCTGGTGATGACAATGATGATGAGGGACGCAACTGGTCAAGAACAAATAAGCGCCCCGTCTTGCTGCCCCTACCGATCTCCCTCCCTGTCTTCTGATCCTGAATAACACAGCCAGAAGGTGCAAAAGTAACACAATATCCCTGGTCAGTAAGCTGACCTACAGAAACCAAGCTAGGCACCAACTTCGGCACATGATATGTAGACGGTAAGACAACATTAGAATCATGAACAGTGCCCATGGCTGCTACACTTAACTTCTCACCATTAGCAACTTGAAGAGATAAATCATTCACAGGTCGTAATTTCTCAAGCATAGAACTATCACCAGTCATATGATTGAAACACGCAGAATCAAGGATCCAGTGAGGAAACTTACCGGAGGCTTGAAGACTAGCAAAAGCGGTAGAAATGGCCTTGTTTACCATTTGCTCAAGAGTTGCGGGAGTCACCAACATGCCTTGAGAGCCATAGGCATCACCAAGGACCTGCGCAGCATATGCAGAACGTGGCACAGAAGAGCCTCCCCGAGATGCAGCTCCATTTCCGCGACCCTCATCCTCGCGAGACCGACCATTCCCACGTCCCTCTTCTTCGCGGAATCTGCCCTCCAACGCAGGACATGCTGAAATTATATGTCCAGTCTTTTTACAGTAGTGACAAAAATTCCTTTTCTTGTAGTACTTTTTTCGTATGCCCCTTTTCATGGCAATGGAAACATCGGCAGCTGAAACTCGGCGCTGGAAGGAAGGCCTAAACGCTGCATAGGCCGAGTCTACTAGCTGCTCAGCCTGGTCCCGCGGCGTAGAGGAACGGTGGCCGCCTCCACCTGAAGAAGCCCGCTGTGGCGAGCTGTGCGAGACGCTAAAAGCAGCAGCCCCGTCGCCGGTGCCGGGTTGGATGTCAATTGCCGCCTGGGTTCGCAACCTCGTTTCCTCCTGGATCAAAGCGCTAAGAACCCCTTCAGCCTTCAAGTTCTCTCTATTTAGCAAGGAAGCACGAATGGGTTCGAACTCCCGATTCAGCCGCATCAAGAATTGCATCAGCTGAATCTTCTCTCTTTCGCGACGAACTTCCGCCGAATCAGCAGTGGAGAGAAGAGAGAGCATCACGAGATCTTGCTCAGTCCACAAGTTACGCGCAGCATTGTAGTAAGACGTGACATCCATGCTGCCTTGATAGAGAGAAGCGAGTTCCATCTCTATTTCATACTGCCGAGAGGCTGTAGCTGTTTTGTATATATCCGCCAGGTATTGCCACATTGCACCAGCAGTTGGAAGCATGCGAAGCCCAAGGATTATCGTGGCATCAACAGAATTGAGGAGAAGCATACGAACCTTAGCATCATTCAAGGCCCACTGTTGTACTTGATCGGCCGAGGCAGGAGGAGAAGCCGGCCGATCTACAGTTCCATCGAGCCAACCGAGAAGCCCTTTCCCTTCAATCAACATTCGAAACTGAAACTCCCATATGGCATAGTTCTTGGAGTTGAGACGAGCAGTAATCTGATCAGAGGTCATAGGCTCTGATACCATGTTAATCGAAACAGGAATAGAAATCGACACACAGATTTACGTGGTTTCCTCGTTCTGTATGAACGAGACTAGTCCACGGCCGAAGCTAGGTTTTTCTCTTATTCAGCTTAACCTTAACAGGTTCACTTACATACATATTTATACAAACTAGGGTTTTCAACCCTAGGTCACTTACTCGGCTAACCCTAGGTCACTTACACTAATCAACCGTGACTAGGGAAGTGGGCCGAAGCCCATACATACTGCTCAACAATAATGGTGGTGATGATTCGGTTCATTGTCAAAAGGATTACAAAATCTGGAATAAAAGTCGTGTATGTTTATGATGTCTATCGCTTTTTTCAAAAGTAAAAGTGCTAAAGTGTCACACACACTATGACAAAGAAGAAAAAAGATTTACGAAATAAATTATGACAAGTGAACATCAATTGAATGTAAACAATCTCCAATATTTTCTTGCTCTATTGAACTATCCAAAACAACAAATAAATTTTAGTAGGGGTGTGCTATGCTTTGGTGAATCAAACCAACACACAATATTAGAAGTCTTTGTGATTATCTATAAACCATAAAATCATATGAACTAATTAAAACTTGATTTACGATTGAAAGAAAATTTTATAAAACGAAATTTTCATGTTTCAATCGGATATGTGAAGTAATGTCATATTTTTTGAACCTTGATTAGAGACTAATTTCCAAGACATCAAAATAGAGACGATATGAAATATTCCCTGTTAAGTTATATACGTTGCATTGGTTTTTCGGTATTGAGCATGTATGTTTATGTAGTAGGCGAGGCCCATACGTGAACCAGATAGCACAATCCGAACCTCTCATTCTAGAGTTCTTGGTTGTGCAATTGCATATTAATGTACATGATGCACACCGATTCAGATATAAAAAATAGAAAAAGATTTAATCTTTGTTCATGGGCTAGCTAGTCTTGCTCACACCAAACAAGGATATTAAACGACGTAAAGTTTGTCACTTATTTTCATGTTTCGATTATCATCATTACCCATCTCTACAATAATTCATTCCCATTGCAAACAAAATTTCCATGAAGAATCCACATAACAAGGTTCTTTATTAGGATTACAGGAGTCATGTTTAGTTTTCTTTTTTTTTTTTCTGAGTGATATTAATGAGAAATAATAGTTAAGCTTACAATTCTACCCAGGATCTCTAACAGATTTTAAAGAAGCCACCCCAAGAAATCAAAAGATTATAGCTCTACAAGAGATAAAACCAGTACTTTACGCGCCACTCTATGGACAGCACTGTTTAGTTTTCATTGCATCCTCTTGTTTATAGAACAACAAAAAGAATTCGGAACCGGGTTAGCTTGTTTCTTGAAGAAGATGAAAAAGAAGAGGTATGATGTAGGATTTAACTTTATTAGGATTTCCGACTAGCTTAAGTTAATTAGTCTACATTAATTGTAGTAAGTTGATATATCCCTTTTTAGGCTAATTAACGGGTCCCAAATAAATGCACAATATAATCCACTAAAAGGGAATGAAAATCATCAACGACTTCCCACTATATAAAACCGAACCCTAAAACATCTCCTCAAGTCTCCCCCTCACCATATAACGAACCGCACAACCCACAACCATGAAAGACGGCCGCGGCAGCCACAAGCTCTCCCACGTCATCGCCGACATGTCCGCCGCCAAAAGTTACACCCTAATCGCCCTCGCCGTCACCGCCATCCTCGCCCTCGCAATCCTCACCACGTGGCTCGTCCTCCTCCCACAAAAACCCACGTTCGCCCTCCAAGACGCCACCCTCTACGCCTTCAAGTTAACCAACTCCAACCTCTTCCTCACCACGACTTTCCAGGTCACGCTCTCGTCACGCAACCCGAACCGGCGGGTCGGGGTCGACTACACCCGCCTCGGGGTCTACGCCTCGTACCGGAACCAGCAGATCACGAACTCCACCGTGCTCCCGCAGAGCTACCTCGGGACCAAGGACATGACGGTGTGGTCCCCGTTTTTGTCGGGTATCGACGTGGCGATCTCGCCGAATTGGGTGGAAGGTGTGAGGCTTGACGTGGAGGCTGGGGATGTGATCGTGGACGTGAAGGTGTACGGGAGGTTGAGGTGGAAGGTCGGGTCGTGGCTGTCGGGGACGTATCATTTGGCGGTGAACTGTCCTGTGTATCTCAAGATGGCCGGACGAGCGGCGGAGGAGGGTGGTGGCGGTGGTGGCGGCGGCGGGGGAGGTGGAGGTGGTGATTGGGTTGCGGTTATTGGTGGTGTGAGGGGTGGGGTTAGGTATGATGAGCTTGATCAAGGTTGCAATGTTGTGGTGTCGACTTGATTGGTGTTTTAGCCTTTAGGTTAGAGTTGGACTATGCCAATGCGGTAGGTTTTTTTTATAATCTCTGTGTTTTGATGTCATTTTAATTTCATTCGTGGTTACTTATTCCACTGTCGTTTATACAGGGTGGATAGTTTTGTTACTTACGACAAATACAATGTATACATGCTTTTCAATATCGTGTGATTAAGACAGCGGAATTTGCATGATGTGATAGTAATCAAGTAATGTTCAAGGTTTTGTTGATTGCTTATCGGATGTTTATCCGAACTTTATTCTTATGATCAACCATTAAACCCGTTTATCAAGTTCGAGTCGGCAAACTGTATGTCATTTTACATTCTTTTGGACTGTCTTTAGATCAGATTCGTGGATATAGTCCCCAAAAGATTTAGATCAGTCCATCAGGAGTTTAGTTTAGAAAATTGAATGATCACTATTACTACTCTTCAATAAACTCCAAGGCTCCAAACCATACCCCATTGATGGATTTAAAATTATCATATAAAAGAAAGATATTCGTGTGATCATACTTATGCGTGTAGCTAAACTCTGCATGATCCATTTTTTTTATGAAAGTATAGACTAATAATTTGATAATTTATGAGTATAATAATTTATCCAAAGGCAACTTTGTAATGAGTAGGTCGGGAAAAGATGAAGTTCTTAGTGCAAATAGAGTTGGCAGAATATACTACCATTAGCACACACCTGGCTCCTACCCTTTTGAGCTTACTGTTACAAAAGAAAGAACAAAGTATAGTGGCTGTTCGTATTATTGTACAGCCTACTCTTAGGGAAAAGAAGTGTAAAAGAAAGAATCCATTGAGAGATTGGTACATTATTTTCATGTGCTATATGAATATTGCTCTAGGATTTCCGTGTTTTTGGTACCATATGTGGAGTCCACGCACATGAGACCAAACCCGCTAATCATGTGAGAGAGGAAAGTACTACTCATGATATATACCTAGGGAACACTATATTCATGAAAGTAATGTGATATTTTTATGTATTGTTGTTAGGTCAATTTACACGATGGATATATACCTTTACATCAATTAGCAAGTCGATCACTCGATTTTGGATCTTCGGAAGAAATTGGCTACTAAGATTTCCTCCTAAATGGTCCTAATTTCTGCGTCAACTTGCCCAAGTTAACAACAAGGAAACCTGTATACCGTCAATTCTTCCTATCCATCGGGTACGAGTTAAAAAAATAGAGTTGTTTTAGGTAATAGCTATGTTCAACCCCTGATTGTCTAATGATCTTTGATTTGAAACGTGTGGATCAAATTAAAATGGACAACTCATGTTATTTTTTTAGAGTCTGCATGGTCTTCACCTACAAACTGCAAGGAGAAATTAATCTGAATAGCTGTAAGCTAGTTCTTTTTTTTTTTTTTTAGAAAGACGGCCGACAAAGCGACCAAATCACATTAAAATAGACCGAGTTTGGGTGATATCCAATACATCAAAAGTAGTACAGTGACAGACATTCACGTCACTGACATCAAAAGAATGCGATCCAATATGTCTCTTATTAGCAAGAAAATCGGCGGCAACATTGCTCTAAACTAGTTCTATGTGACTGGAGTGAGTAAAAAAAAACTACATTGATTGAGGGCTTGTCCGAGATCAACTCAAAGTTTAGTGACCACTTATATAATTCACCAGGCACATAATTGCTTAAGTTGATGCCTCCCGATGCTAATTAATGGTCCGAAACAAATCCACCATAAAGAAATGGAAAGGAAAAGCTTTCACAGTTTCACCCCATTCTTTCCAACTCCTTCCATTGACTTGCTTTCACTTCACACTCTCTCTTTCTCTACTATATAAAAACAACCCAAAAAGCTCCTCTTCTTCCCCAAATCCCTCTCTTTCCAAAAATCCCCTCCTTCTCTCCAAAACCACCCACCAACAATGTGCAAGAAAGAGTGCGGCCACGACTCCGACGACGGAGAGGACAACAAGTCCGCCGCAATGAGGTACATCATAATGGCCGCCGTGGCCCTCATCATCATCGGCCTCACGGTCCTCATCATGTGGGCCGTCCTCCGGCCCAAAAAGCCCACATTCCTCCTCCAGGACGCCACGCTCTACGCCTTCAACCTAACCAACTCCAACCTCTTCCTCACCACCACGCTCCAGGTCACGCTCTCGTCACGCAACCCGAACCGGCGGGTCGGGATCGACTACACCCGCCTCGGGATCTACGCATCGTACCGCAACCAGCAGATCACGCTGGCCACGGAGCTGCCCCAGGGATACCTGGGGACGAAGGACGTGACCATGTGGTCCCCGTTTCTGTACGGGGAGACCGTGCCGGTCTCCCCGAACCTGGTCCAGGCCGTGGGCCAGGATCTGGCGGCCGGGGTGGTGATAGTGAACGTGAAGGTGTACGGGAGGGTGAGGTGGAAAGTTGGGTCGTGGCTTTCGGGCAAGTACCACCTGGCGGTGAACTGTCCGGCGTATCTCAGATCTGCGGCCGGCGGTGGAGGCGGAGGAGGATTGGTTGCTGTCGGCGGGGGAGCGGGGGTGAAGTATCAGTTTGATCATGGTTGTAACGTTGAAGTGTCGGCTTGATTGATTTATTAATTAGTTCTTTTTTTTTCTCTCTCTTTTTTTTTTTTACTTTCTGTACGTAGTTGATCTCATAAAATCTCGTTTAATTCGCTTCTTACCGTCTCGTTTTTCATTTTTTGGATAATATATTTTTAGCAATTACAGTTGAAATGTTGATAATTCTTATATAACATTTTGTTATCCCACAAATAACTGTATAATTCAATTAATAAGGTACGAATTGTTATTTAGATGATTCTAACGCGAAATTTCTCACTGTGTTATAACTGTAGTAAAAAAATAAAAAATCAATACCGTATACCAATATTATGATTTATGTTCGCACAAAGTAATAATTAATTAAGGTTTTGTTTTAACGGACTTATTAAGGTTGTAGTAGTGATTAGTGAAGCAAACCACGTGGAAATGGGGCAATGTGGATCGAGAACATAGCCGTTCTACTTGGGTCGTTGACTAGGGTCCATTAATCTATGATAATATTTAATTTAATGTAATTAGATGAGTGAACCAAAGCAAATCAATAACACTTCAGATTCTTGGGGAAACAGGATTAATTCTATTTTTTATATATATTTTGTAAGTAAATAAATATATGGGTCACGTTAGTCGAGTAGAATTCGAAGAGCATACTTTTTGGATCATGTTTCACCATACCACGGCACCCACTATGGCAATTAATTGACACAGGTTCTTGATTCTCCCAAACCCCTAACCTGTTCAATCCACCGACGACGTTTTTTTATACAGAATTCGTTATAAGAAGAAAATGGGCTCGGTGAATCTCACCTGTTACAGATTTTATGGGCTCTGATAGCATTACCATGTTGGGCTCGGTTACGGGCCCACTCATCAGACATCAGAACTAGGCCTGCTTCCTTTTGCAGTCACATTTCTTTCTTGCCAACTTTTTATTTTATTTTTATAAGGGTTATATAGATGTTATTTTTTTTTATAATGATGACAGCCTTTTATTAATTTAAACAAAGGAAAAATACAACCGAACAAAGTACACGCACAGCAGGCGGAGGCAGAGAGCCAAACAGTTGACCTGCATGCTGGAACAAAAACGAAACATTACGGAAACATTACAGGAAAGGAGCTGAAATCCAGGCCCTGTATACAAAGTAAAGAAGAAGCCGAAGTGGGATAAAACCGAATCTAGTGCTGCTGATTCTCGTCGAGGTTGTTCAACAAAATAGATGTTATTTTGTTTATTATTAAGGTACTAATTAATGGATTCGAACCTGAGACCTCCAAGTTCTAGACTAGTGGTATTATCACTAGACCAAACTCTTGTTCGTTCTTGCCAACTTTATTTTGTTCATATATGCTTTCATGAACATTTTCCACTTCACTGTTAACAACATTTCGCATAGCCATGGTTTGTCAGACCAATATATTGTTGGCAGGTTGAATTGGCTCTTACTAGTATCGGGTAGAATGTTGTGTTTGAATCGACTGGAAGACTTCTCGGTTTGTAATGGTTTTCAAAACCGTTAAATCTGGTAGGTCTAATCAGAATGTTTGAGATCGAGTGCATTAGTTTCCCTATATCTCCTGAACATAAACAAGTAAACTTCACACCAAAAGTAATCACATAATAACTTTTTCCAAGCATGCAGATTGTGGCTAAGGCCACTCAAAGACCTAGCTAGCTTTGGAACTCGTATTGCCACCGCCATTCATTCCCATTAACCATTGGAGGGGTTCTTCCTCCCTCTCTCTCTCTTCTCTATTTCTCTCTGCCTGCATGTCTTTCTATCTTCCCCGCTCTTAAATCTTCCAATATTCATAATAGTTAGCATTAACCAACTCCAACACGCAGTAAAGAAAGGAGAATTCAGAGGGTAGATCAGAGGAGCAAGCTAGCTAAGAAGCGGGGAAGCGAACTTCCTGATAGAAGAAAATGGGTATCCCTTCGTTTTACAAATGGCTGGTGAGCAGATACCCAAACATCGTCGTCAAAGCCCTTCCTCCACAAGACCAAGAACACAACAGCTTGCTACTCCCAAACCCAAATGGATTCGAGTTCGATAACCTCTATCTCGACCTGAACTCAATCATCCACCCTTGCTTCCATCCCGAAGACCCTTCAAACGTGAGCTCCCGCTAATCCTTGTTTCATCCGGATTTCTCCAAAAAGGGCAGAGTACTCTGTTTTCGCTCTTTTTTTTCTGGTTCATTTCCTCACATCCTCTGTTTTGCTCTGTAGCCAATTCAGCCGACAACCTTCGACCAAGTCTACAGCGCGGTGTTCGACTACATCGATCACTTGTTCAGCATCGTGCGGCCCAGGAAGCTCGTGTTCATGGCTGTTGACGGAGTAGGTCCACGTGCAAATATGAATCAGCAGCGGGGAAGACGATATCGATCAGCCAGAGACAACGAGATTGCGGTTAGTGTACATCGTAAAGATTCGATCTTTTTTTTTTTTGTTTCTTTGTATGCAAATGGATGTAACAAAAATGTTATGATTGTAGGAAGAGATGGAGAACTGCTTAAGAAAGCAATTTGAGGCGGCAGGCAAACAACTCCTTCCGAATTCAGAGTCTGAATTGTTGGACTCAAGCATCATAACCCCTGGAACAGAGTTCATGTTCGAGCTGTCGAAGAAGCTTCAACAGTACGTTACATCGAGAATGGAAACTTGCCCTGGCTGGAAGGAGATCAAAGTTGTTCTCTCTGATGCAAATGTACCGGGCGAGGGCGAGCATAAGATCATGTCGTTCATTCGACACCAACGTAGTCTCGCTGATTACAACCCGAATACACGACATTGCCTCTATGGCCTGGTATCGAGATAAGCAGCAGTAACCCTAACTATGTATTTCATTAATTTGGTTTCGTATTAATTTGTGCATGTGCCGTATGATTCATGTTGATGTGTGTAACAGGATGCTGATTTGATCATTCTGGCTCTAGCAACACATGAAGTCCACTTCTCGATACTGCGAGAGGTGATTCGAATAGTCTTGTTGGTGTTTCGGATTCTTTGTTATATCTAGTTTAAAAGACTACATAAGGGGGTGTCTTGGTCAAATTTTTGTTTGTACAGGATGCTGGTGTTCGAGAAGAGCAACCGATGTGTTTATCTGCTTCGAAGAGTAGCCTTTCCACGGTGGAGACGAAATCATTTAAGTCGAGAGGAGGGTTCAAAGATGTGAAGGTTGTAGAAGAACAAGCAATTACTGAAAAGCCTGCATCTTTCATCAGGAAGGCACATCAGGTTACATCACAATTGATGTTTTACGTGTTTTCCAAGCAACATATGGATATAGACTTTTACAGTCTTTCCATCTGCTAATTCTCTTCAGTTTCGCATTTTGCAGTTCCTCCATGTTTGGATTCTGAGGGAGTACTTAGAGGTTGACATGAGAATCCCTGATCCTCCCGAGAATTTCAAATATGATGTAGACCGAGTCGTTGACGATTTCGTGTTCATCTGCTCTTTTCTGGGGAATGATTTTCTTCCTCGCATGCCTACCCTGGAGGCTCATGAGGTTGTGATCAATTGATCATAAGAGAGTACTTTTTTTGAATTCAAACCTCTAACATGTAAAAAAATTTAAGAGTACCTTGTGATGACATTTTCTAGGGCGCCCTTGATCTCTTGATGACTGTTTATAAGGAGCATTTCAGAATTCTGGGTGGATACTTGGTGGACATGCAAAGAGTAAACTTTGAACTTTGAAGCATTGTATCTGATGATAATCAAGCTGTTGCTTCAGTATACTCAAAATGAGAGATATGTTTTGACCTTCTGAATCAGGTTCAAGACTCTAACAGTGCATTTATCGAGCTGAAAAGAGTAGAGAAGTTCATCCTGGAGGTTGGGAAATTTGAGGACAAGATTTTCAACAAAAGATCGCAACTTCGAGATCGAAAGATTAAGCAGATTGCTGCTTATGCAGTTGCAGTAAGCCATAACTTTTCATATTATGTACTCTCAATTCCTATGTTGATCATAACTGCCTCCTTTAACTTTGAATCTCCAGGAGAATGAAGACTTGCTGCCTGAGATATTGAAGGATCGGAGCTCAACTTCCATTGGAATCCCCTCATCTTCTGAAGCCCAAGTAAGCTGGAAAAAATGGCATTTTTATGTTGACGCTTTGTGAGTTGGCCTCTACTGGTCAAGTTTACCGATTTCGTGTAACAGATTCTGAAGAATACGATTGATTTCAAGTTTAAATTAAGGGCTTGCATTCGGAAGAAAGGTGATCATTTCAGAAATGGTGATTTGGGCGAAGACAAAGTATGTATAATTCATCTCTCGGGTTTGGCCTAAATTAACGTTTCCAGACTTTTCTTGGGAGTGAAGCAAGTCTGTTTGGTCATGGAAAACTTTATCATAGGTGAGACTTGGCAACGAAGGCTGGAAAAAGAGATACTATCAAGAGAAATTCTCAGCAGAAACTCCAAGCGAGATGGAAGTTAAAAGAAAAGATATTGTACGTATCATCCAGAAAATTCTGCACAACATTGCTTCGTACTGTGATATTCATAAGATCAGCTAGAGTATTGAATGATGTTTCTCTTTGCATCGCTGCTATTTTTCTACCCCTGAAGGTTCAGAAATATACAGAAGGATTGTTGTGGGTGCTGGAATACTACTACTCTGGAGTCCCTTCATGGAGTTGGTAAGCTGGTTCGACCTACGATTCTAGATGTAGAATGAAAACTTGGAAAAGGGAAGCTGATGAAACTAAAAGGCTGAAACTTCATTGCAGGTATTACCCATATCATTATGGACCCTTTGCATCTGATCTCAAGGGCCTTTCACAAGTGAAGGTTAAGTTCCAGAAAGGATCTCCATTCAAGCCCTTTGAGCAGCTCATGGCTATACTACCACCCCAAAGGTTATATTGAACTGATTCTGACTTGCTGTGTTATAAGCTGATGCAAAACTAACTTAAATGAGCTTTTCATGTGTAGTTCCACTACACTCCGTAAACCATATCAGAAACTGATGACCGATGAGCAGTCCAACATCATCGACTTATTCCCCATGGATTTTGAAATCGACATGAATGAAAAGAGGTTTGCATGGCAGGTTAGCGAAACCTACCCGTTTCCTGTCCATTAGTTTTGGTTAATGGTGACAATGAATCCCATGTGTGGATTGTTCTTTCCAAGGGGATATGCAAGCTTCCATTCGTTGATGAACAACGGCTGTTAGATGAGGTCCATAAGGTCGAGAAGGAACTCCAGGCTCATGAAACCGAAAGAAACAAGCAAACAGCAGACAGACTGTTCGTTAGAAGAAGCAGCTTGCCTGAAGGTCTGCTGGTTTCACTTGTTTCACAAGGATCCCCAAGCATGCTGAACATTGCCTCATGGTTGGTCCAGTCAATTCTTATCCAGTCATATGATGAAGCCCCTAGTAGATAATTCAATTACTTATAAGCCAAGCTGTAACTGAATGCTTGGCTTTTGTTGCAGTGGAATTAGAGGATTTGTTCACTCTGGCCAAGAGACTTGGAGCAGCACTATGGACAGACCTATCTTGTAAGCATCTTTCATAAAAAAAACCTGAGTGTTTGAAGAAACCTTCACATGACAGTCATTTCATCTGTTCTTCTTCCTAGGTCTCTCTCGCTCCACGCTTCCCAGGAAATCAAATACACTTCCCGTCCTCTAGCAGGAACTACCTTCCTAGACAAGGTACACAGAAACTGCATCCAGTACTGTAAAGAAAGGTATAGTATCCTCTTGCTGTCTGCATAATTAAAGCTAGCTTCTTTTTCTGGTAATGTGCAGACCATAACTGAAGCTGACATCGAAGCCACACAGCTGTGACATGAAATCCCCATCTACACCAACACCCACAGGTTCATCTCTTTCTGCCATGTCAATTGTCTTAACTCAGGACCATTCCTTAACTCTGATGAGCTCATTGTTTTTCATAGCAACCAAAAGTGGAGCAGAAGAAGCAATAGAGGACAACCACACAATTAAAATGACACAAGCTCGAAACCTTCCTCTACGAGTAACACTAATTCAGTTCGATTTGTGACCGATCTTTCTCCAAGAGCGATCACTGGTTTCGACAGCTACAAGTTCAAGTCACTTAACTACTACCCAACCAACCCAGGCAGCAGCCACGGCAGTTGAATGCCAACATTAATGATCATTTAAGGTATCAACATGGTACTGGAAGAAGGCAATGGAGCTCCTCACCATCATCATCAGCAGCTGGCAATGATTAATTACCACCCATCTCTTGCAGAATGGTATGGAAGAGGTGGTGGCAATAGTAAGTTAGTAACAATGGACCACGTGGGTCTTCTTCTACATCAAGCTGGAGGGCAAGAGGGCAGTCCTGATAATTGGGGGAATCCTTCTGGCAGGAAAAGTGTCAGTACCGTTGTAGTGTTTTCTTTATCATTGCTCCTTTTTCTTGTTAGAAGATATGAATATTTTGATGGAGCAATGAGTTCCTTTTTGTCTTGTGGCGAATGGCCCAATGTGTTCTTTGTCTTGTTTGGCACATGTCGTCTTCCCCTTTCTGGTCTTCCCTACTGCCTTGCTGTTTTGCCCTTTTGGCCCCAACCTTGATACTACTACAGGCGTCCTTCACTCTTGAGTCTTGACCCTTTACTTTTATCTTGCGCAAACTAAACTAACACCGTACAAAACCCAATTCAGTAAAGATGCTCTTTCCCTTTTCCCAAACCGGAATGGAGAAACTAGTAAACTTTACAGCCTTTTCTATCATGTTGTGCTTGTTCTGTGATTCAGTCACATAGTTACATCCCTTAGCATGTGGATGGGGTAATTAATCAGCATGTGCTCCCGCCATTTCGTTGTTCTCCCACGCTTTTATAATTAAAATGGAGTTGTTGGTCTTTATAAGCAACTTCGATGTACGATTCAAATGAACAGAAATGTGTAGGCAATTCAACGATTTCAGATCATGGTCATTGTCTTCTCATCGACAATGGAGTCGTATTACCAAAACACTGCATTTTCTGAAGAAGGTTACACTGTTACAGACTTGAACAAAGAATAACAATGGTGTGAACTGGGAAATACATGTCTAAGATTATTTCCCTGCTTATTACCACCTAATGAATGAATCAATTTCTTTACGAAGCTTTGAACCGGGGAAAAGAAAGGAATTAAGAATGACAATTGATCAGAAGAAAAAGAAGGTAAGTTCTTGAAATGAAACCCATTTCAATGGTGGCTGCAAGGTTGCTGCTTGAACCCAAATCTCTGATTCGCCAAATCATACTCCACCCGGAAATTCTGCATCTGGAAGTTCCCCAGTATCACGCTCGGCCCGCCGCCGCTCCCTTCTTCCATCCCGTCCGTCACCACCGCCAAGCACGCCACCTCGCCGGAGCCGACATACGTGAAGTAATTCTCCACGGGCAGTACCATGTCGGCGCCGCCCTTGAAATGGAGCCTCAGCTCCGGAAACGCCGCTGCGCCTTTCCCGTGAACCCGGAAACAGGGCCGCAGCCCAGTCGCGGTCTCGGCGGCGCGTGACCTGCTGTAATTGCCATTGCTCCTCTCCATCTGCGCCACCAACTCTCTGCTCACGGGCTCGAACACGCCGCGAGACATGAACGTGAACGTGGTCCCGGAATCGACGATCGTCCCGCCGCTGCCGTCGATTCCGGGGGACAGGTGCCGGTGCGGGATCTCCACGCGCCGCCCGCCGACGCTGATTCGCCGGAGACCAAGATAATAATAGACGGAGTAGTCCGGCTTGTTCAGGACGATTGGGTTCTTAACGAATGGCGTGTAGATCATCCCTCGGGTCTTCGTACCCGAGTCCGACCCGGAATCAAGTACCAAATACCCGCTCCGAACAGAGTCGTCGTCGAATTGATGAGAGAGCAAGCAGTAGGAGAACCTAGCCAGCCCGAGTTGACTCGCGAGAGAGGAACGGCCGCGGCCGAGTCCCGCGATTCCCGCGGGTTGGCGAGACGAGAAAACGGAGCATCCAATTAGGAAATTGGGGATCGTTAGGTTACGGAATCGGAGGGTTTCGGAGAGAGCGACGCCTCCGGTGGTCCCCGAACCGTAGAGGATTAGATACGGCGGGCAGATCTGAGAACAATACCTAGACCGCCGACCACCGCCGTTGTAACCGCAATTCCCGCACTGTTCGGACCGCCGGCGGCGGCCGTGGATCCAGGAGCATTTGGGGTTTCTGCAGCCGACGATTTTTGAAGACGAGGAGAGCACGGGGATGAAAGAGGGAATTCGGGAGGTGGGTGAAGGGAAGACACAATGCTCGCAGAAGTAGTGAGTGGTGCAGGGGAACCAGACGAAGCTGCTGGCTGTGTCGACGACGAAGGAGAGGGTTTGGGGAGGGGTTCCGAAGCTGAGGGAAGTGGAGTAGCCGCCATAGCTGTGTGGGGAGAGCTCGGTTTTGGCGGTGAAATCGGAAGCTGAGGAGGTGGAAGTCGCAGATTGCCGGTTTGCAGGGTGTTTGATTTGGTGGGCTCTGGTGAGGGAAGAGTTGACGAGGGAGTTGAGATTCTGGTAAGGGCTCGAGAAGGAAGTGGGCGGGAGGAGATGTTGTTGCAGAGGGAGGGTGATTGGGGAAGGGGAGATGAAGGAAGGAAGGAGAGTGAAGAGGATGAGGAAGAAGAAGAAGGCAGCCATGGAAGGGACCATGACAGCTTCTGTTTGTGTTTGGAGGTCTGGGTTTGGGAATTTTCTGGAGAGAGGGAAAGAGAATGGAATGAAAGCACGTTTGTGGAATAAATATAGGTGTTTTAGAGTTGATGATAAGGAGGGTAGTGGATGATGGTTGGCATTGGATAATGGAGAGTGATGAGCATGGAATGGATAGAGGAGCTTTGCTCTGCTTTTTCTGATACTTTTGCAGTAAAATTTACAGAGCCTGCTGGGAGATTGGAGATGGGAACACAAGTTGGACAGTGGAACCTGAATTTATATTGAAGCATCCTGTTTATGCTCTCTTCAGCTTCAGCACGCACACTAGCAAGCCAAATCACCGGGTATTATGGTTTTTGATACCGAGCAAGTGTAGTTGGTGTTTAGTGATGGCAATTTACTACTTAATTAATTCGTGATACGATCTGTTTAGATATGTTTAGAGTGGGTATTGCTTGATCTGCAATTGCGTAGGGCGGATGGGTATTGCTTACGATTTGTCTCGCCCCGTCTCTGCTCATTCTACAATGATTTACATCAATATCTACTTATGTTTCTTCTTTTGACCTTTTTAAAATTATATTTCATCTCAAATAAATTTTAAAACTCTTTTTTCAACTATTTATACTCAATTGTTTCTTTTACTATATTTCTCATTCATTTATGAAGTGTTTCTCTATGTAATATTCTAAAGGAGTAGAATATCGATGTAAGAATGGACAGACCTGCCTTGATACGTACCCACACCACACATATGGTACCTGCCATGACCCCTGCTTAGTGCGTGGCGGATATAGGTATTGAGGTACCCGCCCCACCTCATTGTCATCACCGTTGGTGTCTCAATTAGGATGAAAGAATATCCACAACATGTTAGTTGCTCGATTCGAAACACATGAATCAAATCAACTATTGGATGGTTGGAATTTGTAATGGGTGGGTTAGCCGATTTTTAAACTGAAATCTACCCACCCATGGTTTTGATAGGTGATGGAAAAATTACCGTTATACCTATCCATTTGTACAATATGAGTGGGTTGGGTGAGTGATTGCGAATGGTGCATGGTAAATGAGTTTGCGGATTTTGGTGGGTAAAAAAAGTTTTCGAATAATAAGATAACTACGGGCTATAAAAGCTTGCAATTTGCTAATTGAATATCAAAGCTACAAAAAACAAGAAAGCATATCACAATTAAGCATAATTTATTGCATAATCTAAGATCAATCAAATCATTTGAGAACAAAATAACATTCGATGGATAGTCATTATATTTTTTTAATAATTGACGTATAATTTATGTTATAAAAAACAAAGTCTGTAGAAAATGGTGATTATTTAATTGAATCAATCACGATTAATATTTTAAGATGGAAAAATAGGTATATTATTGTAAAATGTAGACTAGTGACAACTAAAGTCGGGTTGTTTTGTGGGATAATGACCATGTACGCGCCACTCTCTCAAATTTTATGGGTCATACAAAAAACAACTCACACCCACTCATTATATCCACCCAAAATCCAAACACTTGTTGGATGCATTATAATTGGGTGAATTCAGATGGATTTAGTAGTTCACTCGCTCATTGCTCATCCCTATTCGAAAATCTAAATATGTACAACAATTCTTCTACAAGTATATTGTTTTACTTATTTACATTGGAGATACTTAATTTAGAGGTTATCTTCTGGTTCATGGACCCATTCCACTCTCTTACTGCACATTAGTTAATCATTGTTATCCATTGATTACACTCTTTTTAATAAAGTGTGGAGGGACATGTAATGATGGAGATTAAGGGAAATTAAGGAGGAGAGAACGGGGAGAAAGTTGGGCCGTTGGGGGGCACTAAGCACCCAGAAAAAACGGCCAGATCGAGGCGGGGAATGCCGCGGAAAGTAGGGAAACTTCGTTCGTGATTTGGTGGGAAGAGGAAGACCATGAAATGAATCGGCCGTTGATGGCTGCTTCTGATGATGGCGATGGTCGGAGGAGGGAGAGGAGTAGTGGCTTGCTAGTGGTGGGTGCAGCTTTGCCTTTCTCGTGATATCAAAGTAGCCGTTGGTTGTGCACTTTGGCACACTCTGCCCTTCATTTTCGGTGCTGTTTACGTGTTTAGAGAGAGAGAGAGGGTGCTCTCAATTCTCATACACGGATACAAAATGAGTAGAAATGGATTTATGATAGTATGTTATATCGTTATATTAAACTAGCGTGACCTAGGCCAATTGATCGAAGGAAGGTGAGGTATGAAATTTGATAATGTAATGGGGTGTATAGCTTATTATTATATAGTTTTTTTTGGGAAACACGTGATTAAAATAGTGAATTTTAGTAGGAAAAAGACATGAATGATGCAACGAATCAACAATCAGCCTTATGAACAAAAATCAAGTACCTGTTACCTTGTGAAACAATATTGTTTCTGGTAATATGATGAGATGGAGTAAGTTTTATAGAAACTGAATTCCAGAAAATCGAATAAAAATCGCCTATCCTGTCGGTTTTCGGGAAATGAGCATCTCACAATCGTTGCTAGCTTTTACTCGGCTCGTTGGCCG
Organism: Linum trigynum; assembly: GCA_964030455.1. Lineage (NCBI taxonomy): Eukaryota > Viridiplantae > Streptophyta > Magnoliopsida > Malpighiales > Linaceae > Linum > Linum trigynum. The sequence continues at coordinate 45,145,089 of OZ034820.1, forward strand.
ATTAATTTGCTTTATAAAACTTTCATCTTGTCGTCATTGTGCTTTCTCGTTTTTGTCAAGCCATGATAAAATCTGAAGAAATCAAGAATGAACAACACGATTTGGGATACGAACCGCCGTTCCTGTATCCCTAGAAAATGGTGGTAAACACGGACTCACCTACCAAATTGGTTTGGATTGAGATTTTTATCGGGTATCAGGGAACCATGTGATTATAAATTAGACTTGATCAAAACGGTCCAAAACTTGAAATTCAGCCTGTTTGACCGACCCATGCCAAACTCTAATTATTCTTTACTTTTAAACTTTCTATTTGAAAATAAAAAATAATGAAATAAAAGAGATGACTGCAATTCGCCATTTGCACATCACTAATTCGGGAATAAAACTATAGAATTTCGAAAGAAAACTGAAAATGTTTAGGATAGTTTTAATGTTAAAAATAAACAAATAGATCTTTCTGTTTATTTTTTTACTAACAAATACCCCACCATGCTTTCTTTTTCTTTTGGATGATGTATTATTGGGCTGACCATTGGACCTAACGTATTGTGTTTGAGTTCTTCTGTTCCCTTTAGCTCTGCTTTTTCCTGACTGGTCCCCTCTCCAGTCCGCTTCACTCAGACTGGTCCCCTTCCAGTCTCATACAGTCCGTGCACACCGGTAACATCGTTCCCCTTATCCTTCCCTCTTCTCCATTGAGGGCAATGTCGATCTTAAGTGTGGGGAGGATGTTTCTCTTTTGACTGCATTATATCTGTTTGTGTGCTTGGAGCCTAGTCCACTGTCCAAATTTTTTAATTTGAGGGCTCCAATTACGTGTTTCCTTGCAAATTGCCTGCTCAGTATGCTTTGAATTGACAGTCTCTATAGTAATGTGCAACCTAGGGAGGTAGTGTAGCACTATGGAGGATGTTGAAGTATAAGATTTTTCCTATCTAGCTCTCTGTTGTGCCAGTTGATTTTGTGAATTAGTGGAGCTAAGACCGTTGAATTCATGTGGTAATAGGTGACTCTGTTTGGATTGTGTTATGGACTCGTGTATCGAACAGGGTGCTCATGTGAAAAATGAAAAGCAGCTGGTCCTCCATGTCGAAATCATTAAATCTTAAACATGGGGAAAGCCCAACGTGTGTGGCACCGTTCATTGCACAAAATCGGGTTTTGGAAGAGATTTTAGTGATCCTTAATGAGGTACTCCTACAAGGTGAAGCTAAGCTGTCTCTAGTACAAGTAAAACTTCCACCCGTTGAACGGTTTGCCTACTTGAGGATGTGTTTTTAAGGGCACGGATAGAGCTTCCGACCCCCTTAATTTCATTGACCATCCACACGAGTTGAGGGAAAGGAGTTAAAAGTAGTACTCTGGCGAGCGCCAGAGGTACAAAAATTGCTCTTGCTCGACTAATAAGGGTCGATCGTGCAAAAGATTGCAATTGGAACCCCCGCTAAGTGAATGAAAAAAAGGAAGTAAAATGAAAGTGAAAAAGGGGTTCCAACGGCGAAATGAAATGAAAGAGCACCCCGGTACAACGAGTCCTTGGTTGTGAATGGTGTGAGTCCCTTTATCCATGAACTGACCGTCTTACTTCTACTTCTTCTCATGATCCTGGCTTGAGTCTAGTACTCGCATTGAGAGAGATAGAGGACGTCTTAGAAGACCAGTTGACCTTGTAAGCTGCTTTATGATCTAGAAAATCCTCTACCGACGATCGGGGTTGTTTGTTGCTATAGAGGTCTGGAGAGTTGCATTGGTTTGAGTTAGGTTTGCTTGGGGACAAGCAAACGATTAAGTGTGGGGGAGTTTGATAGACCATTGATTACACATGTTTTTACCCCTATTCTTGAGCCGTTTGAGATGTTGATTCTCGTGTTTTAAGCCGTATTCACGCTAGGTTGTGTGTTTATGTCATATTTCAGGGCTTAGCATTGGCATCAAGGCGAAGAAACGAGTTTCGGGTCGAAAGGAGCACGTTTGGGGTGAAGTGTGCTGTAGGAGAAAAATACCGGACCATGAGCAGAAATACCCGGCCGGGTATTATTTGTAGCAGACCGGGGATTTGACGCTTCGGGCGTCTCTGGGAAGCAGAAGGGGGCCCGAGCAGTGAGCAGAAATCCCCGGTCGGGGATTCTTGGACTTGACCGGGGATTTTCCCCTTTTACCCGACGATGCGTTTTAAAAATGCCCGGTCTCCACCCAAAATACCCGACCGGGTATTCAGGCCGGGGATAGCGACAGACAACCTCTTAAGGGAAAAGAAGGGCAAAACTGCAAAAGAGAAGGGGTTCCGAGTTTGAGAGAGAAAAAGTGATACCTAGAGAGATAAAGTGACGAACCTGATTCTGCAAGTGTCCTTGATCGATCTCCATCACCATTGGAGAGCGGCTTGAGCCTGGAGAAGAGCTGATTGAGTGTCAGAAGTAGATTATCATCCTTCACAGTATGGTTTCCGCATCTGAGCTAGATTTCTCATCTCTCTCTATGGAGTAACTTTCTTATTCACCTGATATGAAGAACCCTAGATTTGTATGTTAGGTATGATTGTATGAACCCAAGTACAGATTCAGTGGTATGATTATGTTCAATTGAGGTTTGATTTGTTGAATGGCATGAATCCTGATCAAATTCATGTTGTTTCTGCTTTAACCTAGAAAGAGAATATCTGCCTAGGTTGATAGAGCACCCTTGATTGAAGGTAGTGAATTGGCGACTTTAGTCGAGGAGTCAATTCACTATTCTGTACCGAATTTACTTCGGTAGTGGAAGTTTGGTTCGTTAGGGCCTCAATCTGTTTACTCTAGTGGAGGTTAGTCGCCCGCTGGAGACTCAGATTGAGAGGGTCTGGAGACCTTTAGTCGAGACTTCAGACTGTTTAAGAATCTCCCGCAGTATAACTATCATTGAACCTGAACTTGGTAAATTACAATCCGGCTTAACTACAGTCTAGGGGGAACCATATCCCGGTGACCTCTCTCGACTTGAAAACAACCTTTTTACTTGCTTTGCTGGTTTGCTTGTTTTGACCTTCACTAAAGTTTCATTGCTAAATAATAAGAACTCACGGATTAGTCATCACATCTAGGACCCGGGTTGACATTAGAACCCAAACCCGCTATACTACGCTTTAGGAGGTGGTTACACTTGGCCATTTTCTAGAGTGACAGTAGAGCGAGTCAATCCGCCAAACCACTCTCTTTAATCCGCCAAACAGATGCGGATCGCAAATCCTGAGGTCCACCGAATGAGGGTCACAACAAACTGATGTCCACCGCCCCAAACCGAACCAGGCTCTGTCAGGATAAGGACACATGATGGTTTTGTTCGCACCTTGAACAATGTTAGGCATATTCCGGAGATGACTAAGAATCTGATATTTTTGAGTCTACTCGACGACAATGGTTTCGATTTCAAAGGTGAAGGTGGAGTGTTATATGTCTACAAAGGTTCCAAGGTGATTTTGAAAGGTGTCAAGGTTGGTGCCTTGTATGGTCTACAAGGTTCTGTTTTGACATGTTCTGTTGATGATGAGTGCACCAAGTTGGTTTTGAATGACAAGTCTCAGCATGGGTTGGACTTGCCAAATGGCTCAATTAGTACGATATTGTCTGCTTTGGACCAAGCCCACACAATTTTACTTTTGGGTGTCCTCCCCAAAAGGTCTCATACTAATTCAACATGTGGACACTAATATACAAGGGTCCCTTCCCTTGTATTTCCAATGTGGTACTTGGATTGTCCCATAATAGTTAGGCCAAAACTTTACTGGACTTGGGTCATTTGCAGTTCTAGCGCCCCGCCTGCCATCGAGTTCGTCGCGGATCCTCGTCTATTCTTTTCTGTTTCTTTGACCATACCTCCCTCCGCACAAACAACAGAGAAAACAAGTGTCAGATGCCGCTATCTTCCTCCGTCATTCCTCCCACCTGATCGTTGCGCATACCATTGAAGAAGATTACCAGGCCAAGTGCTCTCGCTTCATATGCTCTGTACCACCGCACAGACAATCAAAAATACGATAGCTAATCGTTGCAAGTATGCTCTCTAACGCTATCTACTCCCCTACTCCGTCCGGTGTCTTCTATCGCATCACCGTCCTCCGATCTGGGTTGTTGAAGCCGCAACCGGAGAAGAAGGCAAAAGCCGTCGGAACCCCTCTACTCTGCCTCTCCTTTGTTGTCGCTCAATGTTGTTGGAAGAAGGTCAACTAGAGAAGGAGACGAGATTAATGGGCGGGTTGGAAATAAATGCTTGTGCTGGGTGGTTAGGTTAGGCCATTTGGTTGATTAATGTGGCGGGTTTAGCTAACTGTATGTTTGTATTGGTCGTTTTTTTTTTTTGTTGTTAAAATTTGGTGAATCTACATTTCTCTTAACCACGTAAGTAAAATACTGATGGTGTTAATGGAGATTGACAGGACTAACGAAAAGTGACCAAATTTAAAATATTAAACTAGTCTTATTAACCACTAATAAAATAAAATATTTTTAGTAACCAAGTGTTAAATTTTCTAGTTACGCCAATGATCAAACTTGCAATTTACCTCCTGGATTTCCAAACAAATTCTATGAAAAAAGGAAAGAGTTCTTCCGCCGGGCTGACGCAGTCGGATCCACGTCAAACCGCCAAGAAACCCTACCGTCCAAACAGCTCATTTCGCGGCATTTTTGCTTCTTCCGATTCACCGGAGAAGAAAGCAGCAAAGCACAGACATAGCAAGCATTCATCTCGCATTACCATCGGCTTCTTCGTAGTGCCGTAAAGAATTTTCCAGTTTCCACGGGTCTGGAAACCCGGCTTGCCTGGCCAAACCCGCCCCCAATTTGGGAGGGAATCGCATTTCAAATACTGGATTTTCGCCGGCACTTCTCCAGAGCCAAATAACCCTTCCAGTCCACACTCCGGTAGCGGCCGTATCACTCTCAGCTAGTTAAAAAAGCACTAGCGGAAGTCTGCCTTTCGGGAAATGGCGACTGCTGCTGCGTTTGGAGTGACGCCGCACAAGGTCTCGGTCTGCGTTCTGCTCCAGATGTACGCGCCGCCGGCGCAGGCCGAGCCTCTTTTCTCGGTGTCTCAGCACAATCACCTTGGCTTGTACTTGTTAGCTCTCACTAAGGTTTCTCTCTCGCTCTCCCTCTCCCTCTCACAGACTTTCTATTGAATTTGGAGGGAGTTGTTCATTCAATTTTCTGCAGTCACATGGCGATTTTCTGGAGCCCAAACTGGCCGACCTTCTGACTCAGTTGAAGGAAATTAGCGGTTCCTTGGGTGATTGGTTGATTGAACATTTGACGAGTAGGCTCTCTTCTCTGTCTTCACCTGATGATTTGGCCGCTCTCTTCAGTGAATTTCGAGGTTCAATTCTCATTTGCCTTCTTTTGTTTGGTTCTCGGGTCACTACTGTGATTGATTCTCTTTCTGCTGCAATGGCTCGTGGACTTACTTGAACGACTGTGGCTCTGTTCAGGGATACTTGGTGGAACCGAACCTGCTGTTATTGAAGACAATCAAGTTGTTTTGGACCCAAACAGCTACCTGGGGATGTTTGTCCGTCGTTGCATACTTGCTTTTAACCTCTTATCGTTCGAGGTATTCTGCGTTTTCTACTATTGTGACAGTCAAACTTTTCATCATACACCTTGAATTGGGAAGCTTTGCTACTCTTCTTACTGAGCTAAGAGCTCCTAGCAGTGTATATCTTCAATTTTGTAGGTAATTGTGTTGTTGGCCTCAAGTGGTGCTGTAAGTCCTAGCATGCTTTTCGGCTTGGCTTTTACTGAGGAAATTTAGAATGAGGAAGAAATTGTGAAGGAGAATAGTTTGCAACTGTTTGAACAGATGTGAATTCCTGTGCCATTGAACTTGTATTTGCTTGTTGCTAGGGGTTCTGCTCCATTCTCTGTTACTTGGATCCAAGTACTCCCTTTATCTCTCAACTCAGGAAGTAATTATTTGTGGAAATTGCTTCATTGCAACTGCTCAATTAGGAATTCGGGAATTAAAGCATTTTGTAATCATGTGTTGGAGAACACGGTGGCTAGCAATACTTGATATTTAACTGGTTACTTTAGTCAACATTTCGAAAAATACTTTTGGTTATTTATAATATGTTCCTAACGTAGAAATTGCAATGCAAAGATTAGTTAGAGAAACCAATCCTATGTTCGTCAACTAAATTTGCATGCATTTTACTTTTCTTTTAATCCGTCTTTGATCTTGAGTAGGAAGTTTGACACTGTGATGCTGCTAAATAGTACCTCACTGTTATTTCTGAATGCAATTCAGGGTGTCTGCCACCTTTTGACAAATATTGGAAATTACTGTAAAGAAGCCCTCTCAAGTTGCCTCCCATATGAGCTGCATGGTTTAGATGATTCTGTTAATGATTTGGAGTCATCATCAACGTACGAGAACATGGACTTGGAAAATATTGTATTTCAGAAAGTAACAGAAGAAATGGAAGCAAACAAGCAGCCCAGTCAACGGAACTCTTTTCACCTGCATACGCCCAAAGCACTCTCTGGACTGGTTCAAGGTATGCCTAGTTTTTTTCCCCCGAAATTGCATCTGAATGAATTCATGAGCTGTCAGTGTACAATTCATTCTGTCGCGAGGAGAAAGATATCCTTTTGCTGTTATTGAAGTTTGACACTACCTCTTGTGTTAGTTTTGGCAGAGTGTGTTTTTCTTGTGCTTTGATAAAAGGTTTTGTAAAGAATTTTGCTTCTGAGTGCAACATAGTAAAGTTATACTTGTGTGGTCATTTCTTAAGCTTTCTAAATTAATAAGCAGGATCAATGAATGTGCAGATATAGAGATCCTTGCTGGTTCAATATCCAATCGTGCTGGCAAAAGTGGAGAAACTTGTTCCAGCTTGGATACCAGTGCAAGTGGAGCACGACACGCTGATACTTCTGGGGATATGTTCCTGAGAACAACAAGCCAACTACAAGGCTTCTTCATGGAACAGGCAGATGCAATTGAGAAGTAACTTCATGTTTGTTTGTTTGCACTTGTGTTTTCTTGTAGCTTTATTTTTCTTATGCCACATGTCTTCTTCAAATTAATAGATGCGCTCTTGTTGCAGGGATGGTTGTTCATTCCCCTTAAATGGCTTTGAAGTTATCTTAAACCGCATTAAAAAGTTGGCACCTGAGCTACACCGTGTAAGTAAACAAGAGTACTCAAGTTGAATTTTGCTGCATTGATAATAATTTTGTTGATTAAAGTTATTTGAGGTATCCTCGCACTAATGTGTGTGGGGTGGGGGATGTATTTGGTTCCTCAAAACCATCACCACTTACTAGAAACAAATAGAAATCAGTGTGTCAATCTAGTTTTAGTACCTAAGTAGCTGCCTCTTGCATTTTAAAGGGTGTCCCTTTGTGCTTCCTTTGTTTAGTCTTTCTGTTTCCTCTGTCATTCCTTCAGCTGCTATGTTTTCATCCAGGTACACTTCTTACATTACTTGACTTGCCTTTATCATGACGATTATTTTGGTGCTTTGGAGAACCTCCGACGTTTTTTTGATTACAGGTAACTTGTACAAATCTTTCCATTTTCTGATTCGATCCGACCCGGTTGTTGGTAGAGCTATAAGCTATTTATTTGATCATAGACATTTCTGGAACCCCTCTAACGGAGGGACAAATAGTAAATTTTGAAAGAACTTATTGTCTACCTTTTTCGGATATGAATCTATCTAACCCATGCGATATAATAGAATGCTGCTTGTCATGTTAAAGTTTGATTGAGATTTTCCCTGTGCTATAGGAGCTTGCAGTTATTTCCTTTTACTGCACGTTAGAATTAATAACTTATTTGCTTCTCTATGGTATGACTTTTCTTGCCCCAGTATCTTCCTTGTATATTTCACATGTTACTGTGGGAGCAAAAAGTTGGTACTAGTTACATGTTCAGAGAATTAGTCATGACAAAATCATAGTTTGGCGAAAGTTGGTCAATGAACCTGATAAATGGTCAAACACATGACTGAACCAACAACTGTATGAGCATTGAAGCTGTGGCTATCTTACTGCTAAATGCTTTCTGTCAAGAAATTTAAAGGAACTAGGTAGGAGTAAACATGAGCAGCTTCAAGAAGTTATTGAGACTAATCAATGTTGATAAAGTATTGCACTCGGACATGATATGATCTACTGCAGGATATGCCTATATTATGACATTTCCTTCCACCACATGAATGTTTATAATGTGTAGAAGCTAGATATAATGGCTATTCATGTATGGCATACAATACTATGTGACATAATTGCATAACAACTGGGTACTTGCTGACACTGAGAGCCATCAGAGGTTCTTGGCTTGTTAAAAGGGAAACAAAGAAAAAGAAAATAACAAGAAATTAGAAGATAGAATGGGAACATTCTAGGGAATTAATAGTTTGAGGAATGGTGGTATTTGTGGAGTCGGATATATCAGTACTTATAACTGAAAACTAGGTAGTTTGCAGAAGTCAACACAAGGCTTGTTGCTGAAGATAAACATGTACTTCATGCTGAAAGCAACTTTTGTGTTTCCTGGAATCTCAGGCATTGAGATTAACTCATTCAGTGGAAACCCAACTTTAATTGCTGATCTCACAAGGCTATGTTTGCTCTTTTGAAGAAGGATTAAGAATGTACGCCTTTAAGTTAGCTCCACGAAGTCTTTTTCTCCCTCCTCTTTGAGCATTGTCTTCTTGTAAATGTCAACTTCTCTTTGATAAGCTATTATCTCAGATATTTTTCTCCTGGGTTTGGTGGGAATATTAAGTTTCCTGCTTATGTCACAAAAGTGTAGGGATCGGTGGATTTGATATTACTCCTGTACCTTCACGATCGAAAGGATTTGAGAGATATGAGACAGGACTGTTGTGTTTGGGAATGCTGCAATTCCACTTTGGGCATCCAAAGCAAGCTTTGGAGGTACGCATGGGAATATTACTTTTCCTGATTTGCTTATCTCTGTCCTGCTAATTTATGCAAAACATAGAATTTGGCAGTTACATGTGCCCAGCTGGCCAGTGGTTTTGAGCTTTATGAATCTCAGTTTTATAGTTGTGTTCCAAACTGACCTGCACCGTGGTATAAGCAGTGGAATTTGTTGAAGTATTCTTTGTAATCCTAGTCCTTAACTGTCTTAAATTCTGGAAACCCATATGGAAAAATTGTTATGATAATTATTTGCAGCGAAGTTAAAGTGAAATAGTCTGTCCTTGGTACCTTCCTTGGTCTGTCGAGCTGAGCCCATATGTTTTTTCTATCTTGTATTTCTGTTGCTCTCTTGTTTTCTTTATGTAATTGTTCTGAACTACACATTTATTTTCAGGTTCTGACTGAAGCAGTCCGTGTTTCTCAACAGGTAAGATGCTTCTTTTTTTCATTTTATGTTGAAAAAGAACTGGAAAAATATTATGGCAAGAAATTTTTTCAATATGTCAACTAGCATAAGGTTGGTGGTGATTTACTTTACCTGTGGTGGACAGCTTAATGTACACAAGTACTCAATGCCAAGCTCTCCCCTTATGTAGGAAAAACCCTCGGCATGTGATCTGAGTTTTGCATTCAAGGATTGTTTAAAACCTTTAATTTGGATGTATTCCAAGAAGACAGTATTTAAAAAAATTCATCGTTATGTCACAAAAACTTACTGCAATGCATGCATTTGAAAGAAGATGAGGTGCTTAGAGTACATTGAAATTATATATTTTCAAATTCAAACTCTGTAGAGAATTGATTTATTGGTTTCCCTCGCAAAATCCAAAAAGTGTGGTTTTCACAAAACATGAGCTCTTACAATCAGGTCATATACATGCTTAACATGCTTATTTCATGTAATGTAAAAGTACATGCATTATTAGAATTCCAGACTAGCCCTCAACTCCTGCTGCTTGTTACCTCCTCTGCATATTTTCTGGATTCCGCAATGAACTATTTGTGTTGTTGCTTGGTAATCCTCTGTCTGTGCAGCAAAGTAATGATAGTTGTCTTGCATACACTTTGGCCACCATCTGCACCTTATCTTCAGAAATGGGTAGCTCCAGCACGAGTGGGATGCTTGGAACATCATATTCACCTACTGCTACCATTGGCACATCATTGTATTTCAAGCAACAATTATTCGTTCTCTTGAGAGAGGCTCTTAAAAGAGCTGAAAGTTTGAAGTTGAAAAGGCTGGTCGCTTCTAATCGTCTGGCAATGGCCAAGTTTGACTTAATGGTAAGAATGGTTAAGCTCTCTTCCAGGTCTTGGTTGCTTTTTTGGACCTCGTTTTCAGTCTTGGATCATATGCATCTACTTCTCTGTACGATGTTAATTTTCTGATTAGTTGTTTTAATTAATGCATTTATACTATTATGCGCAGAATGTTCAGAGACCACTGCTATCATTTGGTCCCAAAGCATCCATGAAGCTTCGAACGTGTCCAGTCACGGTTTGTAAGGTATGTGGTCGTAGTTGCTGCTGTTTCCTCAAATGACAAGCCAAACATGTGCCAATCCTTCCACATATTAATTTTCTTGCAGGAACTGAGATCATGCTTGCATTTGGTTAGTGAATATGGCTCTGAAAGCCCTACAATGACAATTGAAGGTGCTTTTAGCACAGCATGGCTTAACAATTTAAGAAGACCAATGGGTGCATCAGTGTTGTCCCTAGACAATGGAGTTGGGGAGGGTTCTAATGCCTTTCAATTCTGTGCTCAACCAAGTTCAATTCCCAGATCTGTTTTGCAATTAGTAGGTTCTTCATACTTGGTTCGTGCTACTGCTTGGGAGATATATGGAAGGTGATTCTTTCCGAAGGATTTTAATAGAATTTACTAATGTTTTTCTACTGTCAGAGCCAAGTGTGTCTGCCCTCCCTTAATTATTGATAGTCATGCTGCTCCTACAACGCTCCCCTCTTTTTCTAACTTCAGACTCTGGCCTGTTGGCTGTTTGCTTTAATCCAGTATTACTTGGCTGTACAAGAACATACTATGTGCTTTTTATGATGCAGTTTTTTTGTACATCCTGCTGTGTACTTTAAAGTTTTGGATTTTACTTGCTTGATCACTCTAACCTTGGACCTCTGTAAACAGTGCTTCCCTTGCTCGGGTGAACTCATTGGTCTTTGCAACTTGTTATCTTGATGCTTCAAGGTAACTATGATGCTAAAATTATGACCTCTCTCTCAAATTATGCATTCATCTACATGATTATGTTTTGATCCTTTGTTGGACTTGGTTTGGTGCAAAGTTCGTCAGATGCAGCATTGGTGCATGCAAAGCTGATCCAGCACTTAGCAACGTTTCAAGGATATAAAGGTTGGATTTATGGAATCTCTTATTTGCATTGTGCTATTATCTGGAAGATCGTTACCATGTTATTTCATTTCATGGAATTCTAACATGAACTTTCTTTATCCAGATGCTTTCTCTGCTCTCAAAGTAGCTGAGCAGAAGTTCTTATCCATCTCAAGACCAGTAATTTTGCTACTTAAACTGCAGCTGCTCCATGAGCGTGCTTTGCATAGGTGATGGCACTGATGGGCTCTACTTTTTGTTCGTATTTTATACACTTCGAGACTTGTAAACTTCAAGTTGTTTAATTGACTATACAGAGGAAATCTGAAGTTAGCATTACAACTGTGTAATGAGCTTGGAGTATTAGCATCGCCTTTCAATGGTGTTGATAATCAGCTGAAAATTGAAGCAAGCATGCGCCATGCCCGGACATTGCTTGCAGCCAAACAGTACAGACAGGTTAGCAGGCCTTGTTTCAGCAAAACTTCAACTGGCAATCTAAACAGTACCTATTGATTCAGAATAGATCCTCCCACCTTTATCTTTCCTGAAGTTGATGAACTTGATTGGTTGTGAACTCTGATGTTAAACATTAACTTGATTGGTTGGTTACGTGTGCGTGCGTGAAAAATGGGATTGTTTGGTCCTCGTTGTCTAAACCAAGTTGGAATAATATACCTCTATTGTACTGGTTTGTCTTATGTGTTTGATGTAATTTCATGCAGGCATCAGAAGTTGCTCAGTCTCTCTTCTGCTTGTGCTACCAATTCAACTTGCAGGTTGAGAATGCTAGTGTTCTTCTTCTGCTGGCTGAGATTCACAAGGTACAATGATAGTTGGATAATGTATGTTGACCAATGCGACTGGCTTGGAACCAAGTCTAATTTGTACTCTCACGAAAATGTTTTGCATTTGATTATAACACTTGCTACTGGTACGTGCAAATTGCCGTGTTTTAGATAACGGCGGCCAATTTACTGAATATCATTCAAAAGACCATTTTGAGATCTGACAATGGTTTCTTAGTCGATCTTACGAGGATCTATGTTTTTGCATTCTTCCATTTCTCCAATAAAGCTTATTGTTTTCCATTTTCTCCATTTTATGGGCTGATGTAATGATAATCCCTTTTTTTGTTTGTTGGCAGAAATCAGGAAATGCTGTTTTAGGCCTTCCATATGCACTTGCAAGCCTCTCATTTTGTCAGTCGTTTAACTTGGATCTCCTAGAAGCATCAGCCAAAGTGACTTTGGCAGAGCTGTGGCTGTCACTGGGAACAAACCATGCAAAAAGGGCTCTAACTCTGCTACACGGAGCTTTTCCAATGGTACTTGGTCATGGTGGCCTGGAGCTCCGTGCTAGGGCTCGGCTTATTGAAGCACAATGCTATTTATGCGAGCCAAACTATTCAGGTTTCCTCCCCTATCCCTCCTGGACTTGTGACCTGTTTTTCTTTTCATAATTGCAAGTTTTATATACTGTGAGTTGCCCTGATCTATATAGCTGACCATTTAATCTTTCAGCGGTCGAGGACTCCGAGATTGTGCTAGATGCTCTGAAGCAGGCTTCAGATGAATTTCAAGTATTGGAGGTAGGTGGTTTCTATTATTTTTTTCATACAAAAAAAAAACCTTGTATAATACGGAGTGGGTTTATTCATACATTCCTAGTTTCAATCTTGACAAATGGTCTGCATCGTTTATGGTCGAAACAGTACCACGAAATGGCAGCAGAAGCTTTCTACTTGATGGCTATGGTTTACAACAAACTGGGACGACTGGAGGAAAGAGAAGAAGCTTCAGATTCTTTCAAGAAACACATACTGGCTCTTGAGAATCCTCAGGAGGAAGAAGAAGAAGAAGATGAACCCGTATCGGAAATGCTTGTAGAGAAAAACTAACTGTAGAAGCTCTCGACAGTGTCGGGGTTTTGTATCCTTCTATGGTTGTAGCTGCTATTTCTTCGTAACATGTTCATTGCAACAATATATGCTAACAGTTCGCTCGACTTGTATAGCGTAAGTGCATGAGACATTGATTGAGTGGCAGCTTTTGCAGTCGATAGTAACTATAGGTCATCCATTAATGCCCAGTTCAGGTGGCAATCGCAGGATAGCGGGCCGTTTGCGATCGGCCTGTATTTCAATACCCATGTATGGATTTGACTGGGCCTGGGCCATATTTGAGTGGGGTGGGCGGATACGTTCTTTTTTTTTAAAATGTAACATTTCGATTTGTGTACATCAAGGTTGTCAACCCGCGGGTTGACCCGGACCCGGTTGAGTTAGTGGGTCAAGGGTTAATGGGTCACCCGTTTTAGCCCGGTTTAGCCCGGCAATATGGAAAGCGTCATTATATTGTACTTATCCTGATAAATTATATCAAATCTCATCTAACATATGAGTTATAACATATAATATTACACCAAAATAACATTTCGTACTTAGATTCAACATATAGTGAAAATTCACACACTTAGGATTCCAAAGATTGAGTTAGGCGGAAAAAAAAATCGGAAAATAGGCGCATTTCGCAAAACAAAGAAAAAAATAGCACAATTTGACCTTCAACCCAGTACCTTATGACGGTCGACCCGGCGGGTACGTGCGGCCCGTTTTTCTCAACGGGTCAGAGTCAAAGTGGATCGACCCGCGGGTTGACAACCTTGGTGTACATAAAGACCCAAGCGAAATGCTTTCCATTGGTGGAAAGGGATTTATTTGAAGAATGTAGGGCTGCACTAAGAGATTTTTAAGTTGTTACTATACTGCTCTATTGAGGTGCAGAAGAGAACATGTATAGGACTTGCTAGATCTCGTGCACTACTAAGATCTATATCGGCGCCTGCGCCTGTAAACACTAAATTTTCAACTATCAATTTTTCTTTCTGGTAGCGATTTTCAACTATCAATCTAATTACACATGATATGAGATCAACAACTGCTGAAAGCCTGAAACACGAGAGAAGAAAGAGATGGTAACTACACAACACGAGGGGAAGAAAGAATATGGCCCAAAGGGTCTGCTACTACAACCCACCACTACTTACACTTTCCATCAATCTAATTCTTCTTCAAGAAAGCATCAACCCTCGTGTTCACTCCCCTCGACAGAAACTTCATGCAGATCGGCGGCTTCACGCCAACCAACGCCAGTATTGAGCTCGGCAGCGTCCAGATCCCATCTCCACAAATCAACCCCGACGCCACCGCCGGCCCAAACGCATCCGCCTTCTCCTTGTCAACCTTCCCCCACACGAACAAGATCAAGCTCCCAACACACATGTCGATGGCGAAGTAGCCGCCGAGGTAGAACGGTATCGCCATCGCCATGGGAAGCGGTATGAACTTCGACCACCTCGGCCCGACCAGGTCCCTCAGCCCGTTGATGAGCATGGCGGCGAAGAAGAAAATGCAGCAGAGCATCAGGCAGTTCTTCGGCAGAGCAGAGAAGCCTTCCACTCCCAGCACGGACATGTTGCGGAAGACGAGAGCATATGGGGCCGGGTACTCGGACCCGGGCTGGCCCAAGTCGTCGAAGGCCTTGTAGAACAGCCAGAAGACGCAGGGGGCGATGACGCAGCCCATTGCGGTGCCGATCACCTGGCTGATGAACATGGAGCGAGGCGAGGCGAGCGTCATGTAACCTGTCTTGAAGTCCTGCATCAGGTCGGAAGCCGTGGAGACGATGTTCATGATGACGCCGCAGGCGGCCAGCCCGGCGAGGACTCCGCCGTGGGACGCCCCGACCCATGCGCCGATTGTGAAGATGGCGAGCTTGCCGTAGGTGGAGGCCAGGGACCAGTCGGTCAGCCCGGTGCCGTATGCGTTGCAGAAGGCGAGGACTGGCGCGACGATGTAGATGGCGACGATGTGGTACCAGCTGAGCTGGTGGAATATGTGGGGGACGAGGATGGCGGAGACTATGGCGATGGAGATGTAGCCGCCGACGGCGATCCAGATTGGGATTTGGTCCTTGAGGAATAGCTCGGTGCGTCTCTGTTCGTCGTAGGTCAGTGGTGGAGGAAGGGTTGTCGTTGTGGAGGATGTCGAGTTGCTGCCGCCGCCGGCGACGGGGAGAACGGTGGTGATGGATGGGTCTTTACGATAGAACTGGTTGTATAACCCATGTATGGTTCGACTGAAGACTTTGATGAAGTTGTAGAGACCATCGCCGAGGATCATGGCAATGGCGATGAATATCTGAGGGGAAAGAGTCGGAGTTTTCCGGTTAGATTGCATATACTAAACGATGAAAGTTCCGGTTCTACGTAGAGTGAATCTAGGATTAGTTAGTTACCCTGTATCCTTGGAGGCCGGAGAGACTGCTCGGTGGAAGGTCAGCAGAGTACCAGTTGCCTTTCTGGTTATTGATTAGAGGCCACATGAGACCCCAGGATATTATTGCTCCGACTAGCAAAGATATGTTGACTAGATATGGACAGATCATTCCCACACCGACGTAAATGGTAGAGAAATCAAAGAAGAATCTGCATTACAGTGATTATTATGATCACAAACTCAGACATTGAAATGAAGAAAACAAACTTGGGAAGACATTATGGCAACATTGTATAGCTGGAGCAGAGAGATAAGAGGAGATTTTTTTACTTGTGTTCATAGGCCTGGAGACCGAAAGTAGGGTAGTTCACAAATCCACAGCCATCCCCTGCCGTGAAGAACCATTGGAAGAAGCCCCACAGGAAGCTAAATGATAAGAATTTCCCCAATGCTCTGACTTGCTTCCTGCATTGTGAAGACGTGCCAGTTAGTAAGGCCCGACTGCTCGTTACATCGCAAAACAGAATAAGCAAGACAGGATGGAAAAGAGTGCAGAGGTCTCTCACTTGGCTAGCTTGGCACCCTGAGGAGTGTGGAAACTATTGATAAGGTGAGCAGTTGCAGTGCCACTTGGATAGGTCAATTTGAAGTCTACCACCATAATCTGAATCATTAACACAAATATACAAGTTAAAACAAACAACCCAATTTCTGTTCTAGTGTAACCCTGGCCTTTCTAATTAGAGAAGCATATGATTGCATGAAGGATCTGTTAAGAGATTGGCAATAAAAACACATAAACAGTGCAAAAGTGCAGTTGATTCCAACCCTTCTGTTAGGATTGCATAGCCAATGATAGCATATAGACCAAAACTGAGTCCATTTCCAGATCATGACAAGATTGCTTTGTTAGAGCTACTTTGGATTCATCACTAATTTGGTAGGCTTATGTGATGAGGATAATAGAACGTATATCTCATCAGAAGTCTAAAGCGAATGAGACTCGAAACCGAAGAACCATATTTGAGCAAATGGAAAGTTACCTTTCTGAGAGGAACCACAGAGAAAAGGCCAAGAAAGCTGACTACAAAAAGGAAGCCAATCATCCATCCCAGAGATGGTTCTTTGATATTCTGAGCGCTGTTGGCTTCTTTGGATTGCTTGGCAACTGTATCACTCATTCCAAATAGGTAACTTCCAAAACCACCTGCATCAGCCATAACAAACTCTCAAGAACACAAAATCAGCCCCCTGGCAGTAATAAGAACCACAGCAGAGTTCCTCCAAAATTTCACCTCTCATTTCCACAAAGCTCAGATGAATTTAACAAGCAACATCGATTTCCTAGCAGGAGAAATAACTAGAGGAGGTTTCTTCTCTAGAGATTCGCTACCATGATCACATCAAAACTACTTCGCCGCCGGTTAATGCTACCGACTGACCACAACAATTTCTCGGTAATCGTTGCAATTTCGCAGAATGAACAGGAACACGAAGATGAACTCAATTTTGCTCCAACAAGCAATTCAATCGCCATTTCATTTCCGAAAACAGCAAGATCAGTACGAAAGCAAGCAGTTAATTAAAAAAAGAGAGAAAAGGCAGGAGCGGTTACCGCTGAAGGCGATTCCGGAAGTGGCGACGACGCAGGTCTGAATGACGGTGTTCTCCTGACGAGTGAACGGCTGCTTGAGCATGCCGGACTTCTGAAGCAGCTTGGTCCAGGTCTTGACGAAGAAGAATCCGAGCAATCCGGCGGAGACGTTGAGCGACGGGATTATACCGGTGGTGAGGTTGAGCTTCATGACGATGAAAGTGAACAGAACCCCTAGGATGAGGCTAACGACGAACGCCCTGAACGTGAGCTGCTTCTGCCACGGCGGCACCTCCTTCGCCTCGAAGATCTTCTCCACTGATTCCAGCTCCAATTCCATAGAAGACGACATCGTCTTGCCAACCTTCCTTCTGCTCGCCGTCGTCGTCTTCTCTTCCACTTCGTCGGCGTAGTAGCTATCTTCTTCCCGGCCGCCGCTGAAGTTTCTCGCAGTCGCCATTTTTTGGGAT
This sequence comes from Linum trigynum, assembly GCA_964030455.1. Taxonomy (NCBI): domain Eukaryota; kingdom Viridiplantae; phylum Streptophyta; class Magnoliopsida; order Malpighiales; family Linaceae; genus Linum; species Linum trigynum. The sequence goes on from OZ034820.1 coordinate 45,162,715, forward strand.
CTACGGTGGGGGAGAAATCGGAGCGCTCTGGTTTGCCTGTGTATTTATATCGCAGTTCCGCGTGTCTTAAATGTTGGTTACTTCAGGGGCATATACGGAAAAGACGCAGAGATGTAATGTAAAGGGAATAAGGGATTCAGATGGATAAGATAATAAAAAAAATGGGCGAGATTCGTAATTTTCCCATGGATTTGGAGTGTGGGGGAGAATGACAATGGACGGATTATTGGCCACCTATAATTCGAACCCAAGGTCCGGTTAGTACGGTTCAACCGTCAACCCTTTTTAAATTACGGAAATAGACAGACCACAGTGTGGGTTTGATTTGTAATTTGTCTGCAGAGAACCAGCAATGGGCCAATGGCGTCATGCAGGCGCCAGCCGGCCATTCCGATTTGATTGACCGATGAAGCGGCGTTTTGGATATTTTGCCCTTTTTGCTTTTTGCTTTGCTGCCAGCCATAACTGTTGACTAAACGAGTGATGGGCTCATAGCACGTGTAATTTCACTAATTTGATTTCATAATGCAAATCCGGGCCAATTACCTGAATGACCACCGAACTTTTTGAGGAACCAAGTTCCAGTACCCCACTTTCAGTAGATAATATGCTAGCATTTTGATTAATTAACGTGAAATTTGGAATTACGAACATAATTGCAACTACGTCCATCCATATCCAATCTTTGTGGTGTAGGCGTGTAGCTGGTAGCTACATAGTTCTATCATATATTCACTATTTATGTTAAAAAATTTCGATGGCGTGTTATCTTTATGAAATTAAATATATATATATATATATATATAAAAGTCATCCCAGAAGAAGATGTATGATTTTCGTACATATGCTAATAACTCAAAGTGCATGTATCAATTTCAAACATTACTTATAAGACTATTAATCACATTGTGATTTTTGTGACCGAATGCATGCTCGATGAAGCAATACAAAGCAAGAATAAAATAATGAATGGGAACACTAGAAAGAAGGATTTGGAAATGATAGTGGTAAACAAGGTTGTCAACCCGTCACTCGCAGGTTGACCCATTTTGACCCTGACCCAGTGAGGAAAACGGGCCGTGCGCACCCGCCGGGTCGACCGCTACAAGGTACCGGGTTGGAGGTCAAATTGTGTCATTTTTTTTCCTTTGTTTTGCGAAATGCGCCTATTTTCCGATTTTTCTTTTCGCCTAACTCAATCTTTGGAATCCTAAGATGAACATTTGAATATTAATGTTATATAAGTGTGTGTGAATTTTCACTATATGTTGAATCTAAGTACGAAATATTATTTTGGTGTAATATTATATGTTATAACTCATATGTTAGATGAGATTTGATATAATTTATCAGGATAAGTACAATATAATGACGATTTCCATATTTCCGAGCTAAAACGGGTGACCCATTAACCCTTGACCCACTAGCTCAACCGGATCCGAGTCAAACCGCGGGTTGACAACCTTAAGTGGTATCTATCTATCTCTATAATGTATGTACTTGAGTGTTGACTTGGAAAAAAGGATAGTTCGCAGTTTCAAAGTCACCTTTGGGGTTTCCCCTTTTCAGTCAAATGTGTTTAGGTCATGTCTTCCAAAACCGATTGGAAAATATTGTTTTTGGTTATCTGTATTTTGAATGGATCCAGTTATTTTTACAGAGGTTTATTTATAGAAGTGGTTAGATATTATATATAGACTTCTCTTAACAATCTGAATTATTGGAATCAGTTGATTTATAATTTCCTATAATATTAAAATTAGTTTGTCTTTCAGGTCACGTATTCAAATTCTCGTAACCCTCAATATTAAATCGGTAAGTTCTCGATCCAATACCGCAATTACTCGATCCAAGCCAAATGGAACTAAAGTACTAACTGACAAATTGTTTTGTTTTTTTCTCCGGTGGGTAGCTTAGCGTCATGGCGTGCAAATACGCACTAGGAATAGTTGCGTAGCGTTTCGTCTCGGGAGACAGCTAATTTTTGGATTTTGATGGGGGAGATTGGAAGCTTTGATTAATTGCCCTTTGGCTGGCCTGACCACATCTCCAGCCCACTAATTTTTCTGCTGCCAATTTTATTTTCCACAGACAATTTTTTTTCCACGCGAGCGACATCATCGTCGTTCCGTATAATTGTAACTCTCGATTCAATTGGTAACCACCGAGTTGCCCAAAAATTCCACAAAGAGCTAACCCAATTATTAATGAGGCTTTCTTCCACATGCAGTAGTAATTGAACCTTCTGGTCTTTTCCTTTACTTTGAATTTCTTAGGGTTAAAAGACACATTTGGTCACTGAAATTACAAAATCGGGACATGTTTAGTCACTAGAAAAAATTAATATCAAATTTGGTCACTATAATTACTAAAACTGGACACATTTAGTCACTCGCCGTTAGTCTCCGTCCAACTCCGTTAATGAAGTCCGTTAAGTGATGATGTGGCAAACAGAATTGCCTAATCAGCCGGATATAACCCAACAAAAATAAAACCCGACCCGCCACGTCATTTAAACCAACCCAACCCAACCCATGACCCAACTCCACCCAACCCTTCTTCCTCGCCTCCTCCCCGGCATCCGCTGCCGCCGCCAAAGCCTTCCTCCTCCCGCCGGTCTCAATCGCCTCCGCCTCCTCACTCTCCTCCCTCAAAACCCTCCCGCTCCGACTGACCTCCAGATCCAGACGATTCTCCCCCACCAGATCCACCGCCGCCGCGGTACCCTCAATCTCCGCCTCGATCTCCGTCGGCGACAAGCTCCCCGACGCCACGCTCTCCTACCTCGACGCCGACGACGAGGTCCAGACCGTCACGATCTCGTCCCTCACCGCGAGGAAGAAGGCCATCCTCTTCGCCGTCCCCGGAGCTTTCACCCCGACCTGCTCGCAGAAGCACGTCCCGGGGTTCGTGGAGAAGGCGGCGGAGCTGAAATCGAAGGGAGTCGACACAATCGCCTGCGTCTTAGTGAACGACGTGTTCGTTATGAAGGCGTGGAAGGAGAATTTGGGGATTAAGGACGACGCCGGCTTGCTGCTGCTCTCCGACGGGAATGGAGATTTCACCAGGGCGTTGGGGGTGGAGCTGGATCTGAGCGATAAGCCGGTTGGGCTCGGGTTTAGGTCGAGGAGGTATGCGCTGCTGGCGGAGGACGGCGTCGTGAAGGTGATGAATCTGGAGGAAGGCGGCGCGTTCACTTTCAGCAGCGCCGAGGATATGGGTTGGGTTGGGTTGGTTTTAATGATGTGGCGGGTTATAATGACGTGGCGGGTCGGGTTTTATTTTTGTTCGGTTATATCCGGCTGATTAGGCAATTCTGTTTGCCACATCATCACTTAACGGACTTCATTAACGGAGTTGGACGGAGACTAACGGCGAGTGACTAAATGTGTCCGGTTTTAGTAATTATAGTGACCAAATTTGATATTAATTTTTTCTAGTGACTAAACATGTCCCGATTTTGTAATCTCAGTGACCAAATATGTCTTTAACCCGAATTTCTTATAATAAGCAATGTTTGTAAAATGGTAACATATAAGCGGTTCGATCGAAAAAAATTGTCTATCCAATTGTTGGTTGGTAAACAGTTTTAACGATATAAATTGATTGAACTACAACTTCAACACAAATTTCTTTTTCTATATAATTTCCGGTACGATTTTGTAATTCTCATAGTATGTGAATGAATGTTAAACGATTTTTCTACCGCATACCACTTGAACAAGCTAATGGAGCTGGAAGGAATCGAATGAGGAACAAGATTACGGCTGGTCAAGGACCACTACAGGCCTCCATTTTTACACACTTTTAAAACTTTGGGCTAACATCTTCTTTCCCTGTCAAGTGGGCAAGTGTTCCATTGGACTATGGCTACGCAGGGAGAGATGTTTCCAATGTCTCACCAAACTCTTCCTACTTAGGACAATTGTGCTCAATTTTAAATCAAATTAAACTAAAGTAGAAATTAATTTAACTTTTATGTGGAGAACTAGATTGTGAATCATGTGATTCTAGCGAATTCGAGAATCTAACTCTTATGGTTGATTAAAATGGAGTCTAACACATTTATTATTTGGTAACTGTAATTCTTTGATGTAAATAAAGAAAAAAAAATCAGGATATATGATCTTTTATTTTATAAGAGATTGATAAACCTGTTTCCGAGGGATTTTGAATTTACAAAGCTAGAATTTCAAATGTTAAATTCAACAAAGTAAGTGATTGAATCAATTCTCTAAATATCATTCTCCAAACCATGCTGATTTGGTTAAGAGTTCACGGATTTTGTTTTCGGTCCATCCAATTTACATATAGTATGTACTGAACTTTTTCTTATATATATAAAAGAAATAGCAGGTACTGAACTTCAATTACTTGTAGACCTACATCTCTTTTTGGTATCCACATGGACTGTCCATGACAGAAATTTGGGCCTGGCTCAATCTCATATCTGGCCTAATTCAAAGCATATGGGCCCTCTAGTAACAGAAGGACATTTGGGCTCAAACGAATTGGAATTACAAGTCTTGCAACGGTGTTGAACCCAAGCTTAACCCCCAACGAATTACAATTTGAACTTGCGGTTCGTATTTTAACTAGAGTTCAACTCAAACACGACTCATTAATAAGCTCAATAGGTCTATTCGAGTTCACGGCTCATCAATCAGCTCCCGAACTCGAAAGAGCTTATCTCGGTATAATGCTGAGTCGTTTGTGAGCTACTCGACTCATTTCCAGCCGCACTACCGAGTTGTCAATGCCAAATTCCACAATAGTTGACCCAATAAAGTCCCTACTCGATAGATTGAAATGGTAAAAGATTATACTATTAAGAATAAATGAGTTGAGCTCCAGCTCGTGACCTTAACGATGAACCAATGTTTTAACAATTGAGCCAGTTTGAGTTCCACTGACTCATATTGTTGATAAAGGAGTCGAACCTGAACAAGACGAAATTCAACTTGACCGACTCATTGTTTAGCATCCCTAAATGCAGGGGCGGAGCTACACTCAAGCTAGGGTGGGCCCCCGGCCCCCCGGGATTGGTTTCGGCCCCTAGGATCGTAAGAATATTTAGTACAAATTATAAGTAGAACTTGTTTCGTAAATTTTGTTGTGTAATAGTCATGTGGTCTAATGATAGTCAAGCTTAACTTGTGTTTTAAAGCACACGAGTTTGATCCACCCTGGATACATACATTTTGTTTAATTATTTTCGGCCCCCCAATCTCAAAATCCTGGCTCCGACCCTGCCTAAATGTGAGTGATGAATTTGGTACGTTTTGAAGTTTGATGACTATTATGTAACATCAAGCATGGTTTGGTGACCATTTCGGATATTAACCCGCAATACGGTGGCCACTCACTGCCCAGAGTAACTAAATACTCTGATTCTGATTTGGTTGGTTGGTTTCTTATCTTCCTCTTCCCTTCGCTCAGGTCGCCGGAAAAAGAAGGGGGAAAAACCGATTCAAATCACAGGTGAGCCGTTCCAATTCCAATATACTCTAATCGGAATTGATTCCTCGGTTTCTTCGTCTTCGATTGCCACTTTTCTCCGGTTGGATTTTCCCTTCATGCTTCACCAATAGTTAGGTTCGAAAAGCTCCGAGTCTTTCTGCTCCATTTCTCCCTTCGATTGCCTCTATTTACTACTCTGTATAACTCACTGCATCTCTGGGCTGTTCCTCGCTAGTGGAATTGGATTATTTTTGGATAATTGTGAAGTTATCTTTGATCATTCAAATTGCAGGGTTTGAGCCTTTTAGTAAAACCCTTGAAATGGTTAAACAGAAACTAACTCAAAATGGACTCTCACAGTGAGGGTTGTGCCATGAAATCGAATTAAACTCTTCCAATCTCGTTCATGGAATGGTTATTTTGGCATGTGATTGTCGTTTCTCTTGGCCGCACGCAGGTCTGCATTACGCCTGTGCTGCAAAATCAGCCTCTTTATCACTTATCTTCAGAATTCAAATGGCTTTGCCTATGGAATTGGAGCTCTTGAGACAGGCTTTCTTGATTCGTTATTGTATCAAGAATTCGATAGCTCAATCTTATGTTTGAAATTTCGAACATGGTTCATAGTCTCAGAGTATAACAAATGGAGGAACTTGCCACAGAATGTCATTCTGTGCTGTGTTTCTTTCGAAATTTGCCTAAAATGGAGTGGAAGCCTACATTGCAGCTGTTGTCATTCTAAGTGTTTGATTGATCCCCTGTTTCTGTTGGGCAGACGAGTTTACTTTACTCCATGGGGAACAAGCCTGTGAAGCCAGAGAAAAAGAATGATGCCATCCTAGTGAGGGTGGTTCCTCCAGTAGACCCTGCTTATATGAAGTGGCTTGCTCGCGACGTCGAGAGGATTCATGGATTCAAGCCCACCAATGTTCGTGCAGTGCAGCCCCCGGACCGTTATGTCGAGTACATGCAGCTGAATGGATGGCTGGACATTGATCTCAATGATCCTGATTTGGCTCATCTGTTTCCAGGTAAATAGTAACAGTGCTGGTCCGTCAGTAGCTGAGTTTGGTGTTGTTGAAATGAGCTTTTTAGCCAGAGGAGTGGGTCAGAATTTTGGAGTCACTGTTGATGTAAATCCTTGGAAGACCAAACTACATTTTTTGCTTTTTGTGGCTGGAGATTATGTTTTTTCATTCTGTAATGACCATTTACAGTGCACATTGTTGTAGAACTAAATGTGGGTTTCCTTTGCTTGATGAGATATTGAGATGTGTAGCTTGCAGTCCAATGAAACTGGTTACTGCCTTACTGGTTACTGCCTAATTTTGACCTTGAATGAGGGTTGGTGGATTAATGGGGAGAGATAAGAATGACTTCTGATCGGGTTATATGGCTTTTCTACTGGGGTGAATTTGTTAGCCGGCTTGACCTTGAGAATTACTCTCTCTCAAAGTCAATGCTCGTTAGCCAAAATAGTTCATTCTGACTTCTGAATGAGGGAGAAGCAGTTAAGGCTTGTTGTGGGTTGATGATAAGAAGGTTAAAAGCGCGCCAACAAGCTTTGGTTTCCTTTTTCCCTTTTTGTACCTACTTCTTCTTTGGCAGAATTGGCATTCTCATAAAAATTAGGATAAATACAATTTAATATCCAAACCTTTTATTTTAAATAATATAATAGCCAAACCTTTTCGAAAACAATCTAATATCCAAATCGTCAACTTTTTGTCTGTTTGACCGTTAGTTGACACTTCAAAAAAGTTCGAAGTATGACACTTCATCAATATCCATCGATATCTTCTCTGAAAAACCACCAACATATCGTAGTTCCAAACCCGAGAAGTCTATGACTCCACCATGATGGTATAGAATATCTAAATATTCAGTCATCTGCAATGCCAAAACAAGAAAACAAAGTTGTATCGTGACAATTTCCCCTAAACAAAGCTTTTTTGAAGTGTCAACCAACGGTCAAATGAACGGAAAGTTGACAATTTGGATATTAGATTGTTTTCGAAAAGGTTTGGCTATTATATTGTTTAAAATGAAAGGTTTGGATATTAAATTGTATTTACCCTAAAAATTAAGGCCAAATTCACCTGTATAGCCAAAACTTTGACGGTTTTGCCAAATATAGCCACTTTTGGAGAAATACCAGAAATAGCCACTTCCGTTCAATTGTTTGACGGTGTTAGTTAACGTGCTGACTGGACAAACGACAGCGGTTGACGTGGCATATTTTATTCAAAAATAATGTAAGTGGAAAATAAACAAAATTCTATCTTTTTACAATTAAATAAAAAATTATAAAAATAAAAAACAAAATTATCTTTCTCTCCATCACCAACACCGCTTGTTCACCTCCCCTTCGTCTCGCTCTTCTTCATGCTGAATTCCCCGCTTTCCCGACCTCTTCCAGCCTCGAAATCAGGCTGCTCGCCGGTCGAGTCGTGGCGAATCTCAGCTCTTCCTTCTCATCCTCTTCTTCTCCTCGAACAACGGCGAGAGATCGAACCCTTCGGACAGAGAAATGATGTGCAACGCATTCAGGGTCTCCTTCGAATTCTCCGATTTCGTTTCGTCTTCTTCGCAATTGAACGCGTTGAATTCGATCTCCTCCTTGCTGCGTACGGTTTTGGGGATGGATTTTCTGAACCAGGACGACTCTATGACCTTCGAGATGGTGATTCGGCTCGCCGGATTAGAGTCGAGGAGCTTGGTGACGAGGCGGCAGGACTCGGAGGAAAACCACGACGGACATTTGAAGTCTCCCCTGTAGATTTTTCTATACATGGCGACCAGATTGTCGTCTTGAAAGGGGAGGAGGTTCTCTGGGTTCAGATCTAGGTGGTAGACGCCGCGGCTGTGGCAGAAATCGATGGCGGAGATCAATTGCTAGAAGTAAATCCTAGCGGCGTCTTCCCTCAGCCGGCCTCTGGCAACCTTGGAGAAGAGCTCGCCGCCGTGGACGAGCTCCATGGCGATGTAGATCTTGGACTTGCTCGCACCTGACGTGGCAGTGTTCGATCCCAGCCTCTCGATCTTCCCAAACTTACCCCAATCCACAATTCGAGCCGCCGTCGTCACCTAACTCTTCTTCTCATCTTATTTCGAGTTGCCGCTTCGGCAGAAGAAGAAGAGGCGCTCCAACTGCCGCTGTAACTCCTGTTGGAGATTCTTCCAGATCTTGAAACTCTTGCCCGCCTCTCCGATTCCGAGGGCATCATCCTCCCCGGGTAAACCTATCGCCGCCATCGAATTCGGCGCCGCTCCGGTTCATCTCCCTGTCCAACATCTTCACCACTCGTCCGATGGAAATGGAAATGGATTGGGCGAGGAATAGAGAGAAGAAGTGTGTAGGTTTTGAAATTGGCTTCTGGGTAGGATGAAGATGATGACGGGATCGCGGCGGTAGGGAGATGTGTCGTAGTGATGGTGGTGATTAGGTAGTGATTTATTTATTGTTTTATTTATTAATTGTTTTATGGTAATTTTTTTTACCCATTAAAAATTACGTGGCATCCCACCTGTCAATGGATGTTGAGGTGGGAAGGAAAGACACGGTGAGGTGGCAGCCACATCAACTGTCTGTTAATTAGACTAACGGTGTCATTGACGCCGTCAAACTATGTAACGAAAATGGCTATATTTGTCATCGAACTTTCAAAAATCTGGCTATTTATGGTATTTCTCCAAAATTGACTATATTTGTCACAATCGTCAAAGTTTTGGCTATGCAAGTGAATTTGGCCTAAAAATAATGCATTGAGAATTTGAGATGAACTGCATACTCCAGGCTCTGAAAGTCTAAACTTAAATCGTAGTTTATTATTTTTCAAGTCGAAACAAAGTAGCAAACACCATAAGATCTAATGGAACTGTACTTACTCCATGTGTTCCCATCTTCACATAGTTCAGTTTTTGTATAATGAATCAAATAATTTTGGTTTTTGTTATTTTGGCATTGTCCATTGTATATGTCAACCAATAATGTCCCATTTTTTCAATGATAAATAGTTACTCCAATTTTGATTTAAAGACCAACTGAACAGTGATAGAGTAATATTTTTTAAAATGGTTTTAGTATTCAACTCATATGATTTATTTGTGATTGAGAATTTCATTCAAAAGCACAAAATCAGAGTGAAACGGGGAGAAATTACACTAAACTAAATAAATGAAAAGAAAATTTATAAGTGCCAACAAGCTACTATTCACTAAAGGAAAAGCATCAATCAAGCAGGTCGTGCGCGTGGGGAGCAACCAAGTGTGTCACACTATCAACTAATCCACAATAGTGTACCGGTGTCTCCCTTGACACCTTAAGCAAATGAAATTTATTCGAACATTCTTAATATAGTATGACCCGTTGTATCAAATATGTCATACTAAAGTAGTATTTCACACAATTGGATCCAATTGTTAAAATCCATTAGTTCGGGGCTCTTAGTCTAATATATATTCTGAGGAGGGACGTGCTTATATAATCGCTCGCTTCCCTCCACATCTATATCCGAACCAAATTCCCTCCCTTCCTTCTTCCCACACTTTTCCCTCGTTTTCTGCTCTTCGTTTACCTTCCTCCCTCCCGCTTTTTTTTTTCTTTTCCATTTTCTTGCTTCCCAAACCGGCCAGATCTCCAAGACTCCACCCGATTTCAACCCCAATTCCAGTTCCCGCCATCGCTAACTGAACAATTTCCCCAAACCTCTTCCAGCTTCACCGGTCTTCTTCTCTTCTTCGAGGACCACAGATGTCGAATTCCGAGCCTCCTGCTGGTTCCGAAGCGACGCCGCCACCGCCACCGCCGCCGGCACAACAGCAACAGCAGCAGAGCGTCCCCGCCACCGTCGTCCCGTCGCCCTCCTCCAGGCCTTCTTCTCTTATTCGAGGACCACAGATGTCGAATTCCGAGCCTCCTGCTGGTTCCGAAGCGATGCCGCCACCGCCCCCGCCGCCGGGACAACAGCAACAGCAGCAGAGCGTCCCCGCCACCGTCGTCCCGTCCCCCTCCTCCAGTGCGCCGAAGCCTAAGCTGGCTTTCTCTACTGCGAAGCCTCCGTTCTCTTCTCCTGGCGACTATCACCGATTCAGTACCCACCCTCGCCGCACCGCTGATCAGGAGCCCGAGGCAATCATCGTCAAATCGCCGGTAACTAATTCTTTCCTCTTCTACTTTAATTTCTTTTACGATTCCTCAAGTTCTTGATTCGTACTACCCCCGCTTGTTTCTGTGCTTTCAACGTTATTCTCCTTGATGGCGGGAGATCTGCTCCTTTTTGGAATTCCCGCAATAGGTCAGTGAATTAGGATTTCTTGGACGAGAATTTTCCTAGTTGTATTAGTAGGAGTTCAATGCTTAGTAAACAGGCGATTTTAGAGCTTCGGGAGTTTAAGAGGTTGAATTAGCGCGATTCAATGATGATGTCAGTAATTGTTGCTTGCTGATCTTAGCGAGGGACTTGCTGCTTCCAAGAACCTGACTGTCCAAACAGTTATTTTTCCAAGATCAAAGATACACATTAGAGCAGGAAAGAATCATGTTCTTCACTTCGTTATCTATGTCAGGGAGATTAGCATTCCGCAAAATAATAAGTTTGACGGAATGGAACCTGAAAATAATACACGTTGTTAGGTATTCTTCTCAAGATTGCTTCTGCTTTGGTTAAGATGATGCTTTGATGTACGAGCCATGTCTATTCTATCTTACCCTGACCTTAGCATGGGAATTAGATTCATGTCGATTTTGTTTACGAGTTTGTCTACATTCTGAAAAGAAAATACCGATGTGCATGCGGCTGTAGAGACTTTTACACGAAAATGTGAGGCTTCTTCAGTCTCTTCTGCTCTCCCATAACTGGAAAAGCTGTTTGCATGCGTGAGTACCTTGCTGAAATAGTTCAGATGCATTGAGTGACACTCATATGGATATGAGCTCTGGTTCTTCTACTTCAACGGCTCCATTTTTTGTTCATAGTGACGGACCTGTGAACTGTTGTGTTAGGTGCTTAGGGGATGCTTTTTTTGCTCTCTCTATCGGTGCTGTCATTTTTCTGCTTCTGCTGTCTTGTGTATTTCACAGCCTTTGACCTTTGGCAATTGATTCCAGTCACTTAACAATATTAAGTGCGTATTGCCTAATATGGGAATTAGAAAAAGTAACCAATTTGTTTTTCATCAGCCATTAAAGCGGAAGGGTGATACAGCAGCACATGAAGCTGAGTATAGAGAGTGGAATGTTAGCTCGGCATATACTGAAGTTGCAAACAGTCCCATCCAGACACCGGTCTCCGGGGAAGGTGAAAAAGCTTCGAAGGCATCCAACGGTTCAAGGAGTACTAAATCTGCACAGCAGAACGACAATGCAAATACTGGTGAGTCAATAACCTCATGATATCTATTGTGGTCATTCCAATTTTCTTTTTTGCTATACTATTTTATCTTGGCATTTTGATCCAATAGAACTTATCAGCATTAGGATTTATTACAAAATATTAATGCTCTGGATCCATCCAGCACTGAAGGAGATTTTTCTCTTTGTGTTCTTACAGGTTTGCCTGGCAATAATCTTACTTCAACTGGTCCTTTTCGTGACGATAGCTCTCTAGGTAACTTTCAGCATATCTGGCCATATTAGTTAGCTTCTATGAATCCTTATCGCTACCTAACCTCCCTCCACAAAATGATGATTCTAGGTCTCCTAACAAAGAAATTCATCAATTTGATCAAACATGCTGAAGATGGAATTCTTGATCTCAATAAAGCTGCTGAAACTTTAGAGGTGATAATTTATTTTCTCACTGGTCGGGCAATATTACTGAATCTGTGTATTAAAGTTTTTTCATTGCTACAGGTTCAAAAAAGACGCATATACGACATAACAAATGTACTGGAAGGAATTGGTCTGATAGAAAAGAAGTTCAAGAACATAATTCAATGGAAGTAAGGACCTTGAGTATCTTGCTCTATTCCCTCCTTATCCAGTTTCCAACTCATCTTCCATCTCGTATCTTCTTTATACTTTTCGCACTGGAAAAGTAATCCATGTTTTTCTATTATCACAGGGGACATGATGCCACTCCAGGAGAGACTGATGAGAGTGCTACTAGTTTGCAGGTGTGTAATGATCATTCCATTGTCTGTGAACTAGTTTGAAGCTGTGTAAATGACCAACCTGTTGTCAGTTGGGGTTAGCTGTGGAAATTCTGCAGGTTCCACTTTTTTACTACTAAGTAATCCAGAGGGCCATGATTTCTGATTTTTTATAACAGTACCAAGATGGTTTGAAGCATGTTGGATTATACGCAGTTTTTGCTGCGAATCTGTACAACTTGGATTGTTTCATCGTACTTGGTCAATTGTTTCATTAAGCAGGAAGAAATTGAAAATCTCAACATTGAGGAAAGCAGTTACGATGAGCGGATAAGGTTTTCTTCATTGTCTTTTCACATTTTAATTTGGTTAATTTCTGTTGCAATGTCTTGACATCTCTGAGAGTTGAAAAACTTATTGCAGGGAAGTGCAAGAGAGGCTGAGAGTCCTCAGCGAGGATAGCAACAATCTTAGGTTAACATTCATATATCTTCCCCGCTTTCAATATGTTTGAAGCATATTATGTGATTTTAGTTTGTTTTTTGGCTTGTATTTGTTTCAGGTTTCTTTTTGTCACCGAGGATGATATCATCAACTTACCCGGTTTCCAGGTTAATAAGATTTGCATGAGTATTTTGCAGGTTTCCAATTCAATTCTCCATCAAGTCTGGTTCTTGTTTCAATATACTTTTGATTTTGGCAGAATGAAACACTAATGGTTATCAAAGCTCCACGTGGTACTACAATTGAGGTCCCTAAACCTGACGAGGTAAATAGCTCAAGTACTTCAGAGAAAAATGTCTATGTTTCAAGTCTGCAGAATACTTCTCCAAAGTTATCTCCTTTCTTCTCTATAGGCTGTTGACAATGCTCAGAGAAGATACAGAATGGTGGTCAGAAGTACAACGGACCATATAGATGTCTATCTTGTCAGGTTACCCTTGCTTCCCAGCCTTGTATTATCCTCCAAGTTAAGCGACAGTCAAATGGACGTTCATAACTGATCGAGTCGTCTACTTCTGGGCTTGAATGTATGCCTCAGCAAATTTGAAGTGAAGAGTGAGGAGATCCAGGGCGTTGAACCGCCAGCCCCTAGCCTTCCATCTACCTCCGTCATAAACGATAATCCAGCAACTACCACAGTGGTTACGGAGAAGAGTAGTAAAGGAAAGGAGATTGCAGTAGAGGGACAGGATGTTCTTAATTCTCCTCATGATCCTTTCAGTGGCATCATGAAGATTGTTCCTAGTGATGCTGATGTGAGTATACCAATTTTGCTTTGCACAAGGAACTAACCTTCCGTTGGTTCATTAGGTTTCAAGATTGACGTTTCCTGCTTTTCTGTGTGGTTATGCAGCGTGATGCAGATTACTGGTTTTTGTCGGACGCCGAATATAGCCTCACAGACATGTGGCGAACTGATCGTATCCTTTGTTATAACTAGAAGTTCTTACCTTCAGTCTACTACATAAACTTATGCTCTAGCAGCAGCTATCACGATTCAGGCTCATGAGATTATGAAAAGTCCTTCACCCATGAGCAGCCACCGTCGGGCTTGACTGGGACAACCTTGGCATTTCAAATACCAGCAGCAGCAGCAGCAGCAGCAGCAGCAGCATACCACCAAACACTCAAACTCCACCACCTTCCGATCCAACCACAGAACCACCACCTTCCAATCCAACCAAAAAACCGCCACCTTCTGCTTCAAACACCACTCCACCGTGAAACTATGTCACTCTCTCCTAGATATCACATCAGTGTAAAGAGAAGAAACTACTGCAGAACGCGCAAGTGGAAGCAGCCTGAGTTCCATGTACAGCGGAAGGAAGCAACAATTGTCTGTGAATGATTCATGTCTAGTTAGCTAATAAGAAGACGGCTCATTTCCCCTTTTGTGTACATTCCTTGAGCCGTAGGCCGCATTTTGTACTCCCTCTGTTCAGATAAAATCTCAGAATCATGTAAAGAATAGATACATAGATACAAGAGCTACTAGGTGTAAGATACGATCTGTAGAACAGCTTCCGGATCATGAAAAATCTATCTCCATACAGAGCATTATGTACGTAATTTTTCCAAACAGAAGGAGCTAGCTCAGCTGTCTCCATTTTTGGGTTCCTAATGGAGAAAAAAAACAGTTACATGAGATTTTGTTGCATTCTACTTTTCTACTGCTCTTTTTGGCCAGGCTTCTTCCCAATCCAGCCAGCCACGATCGGAGTAAGCGCCACGGTCGGAGGGAACCTGATCGGAGATGCAGCTTTGTGTGCAGCATAAGCCAAGGCGAAGGTCCCAACTTTCTCCCCCGTGGCATCTGTAGCAATCCCAACCTGCAGAGAAGTAAGCAAGGTGAGTAGCAATTTTGGGGTTTTTGGTTTATGGGGTTAATGAACAAAATTGAAACCTTCTGCAGCAGAGCTTGAACGTCGACGCCGGAATTGACGAGAGCGTAGCAGAGGGAGAAGGAGATGATGGAGAGGGTAATCGACGTGGCCAAGTAAGCTCCGCCGTATTTGGTAAGCAGCTCTTTAGCTTGGTCTCCCTTGGATTTCTCTTGCTCGCCGCCGTCTCCAGTTTTCTCATCATCCTTGGAGCTGAATATCTTCCATAGGCCGGCTTCGAGGCCGTACTTCTGCGTGATTTCGTCCGGGGAGGAAGCTGGAGGTGGGGATTTCAGCTGTTCAGTTTTCTCTCGGGTAGCTCGGGTTCTGAATCGGGAAGGGATGGATCTGGGAGGTTTTAGAGAAGCTGTGGAGTTGCAGTTTATCCTGCCGAAGAGTATCGAAGAAGCAGAGCCTTGCAGAGTTGCAGACATCGTCACAACTGGATAGAGGCTAAGCTTTCTTTAACTTCGGATAGATTGTTGATATGTGTTGCAGGTGAAATGGCGGATTTTCCTTCTCCCTCGAAAGCTTGAGGAAGCAATGGTGGAGACTGGAGAGAGTGAAAGTGCAGTGAATGGTGGCGTCGCGTGGCGTGATTGTGTTCAGAAGTTTGGTAATGGGACTGAGATGTGGGTACATAAAGCCCACTCACTTGCACAACGCGCTTTCATCAGTCTGGGCCGGATCTGGTTCATCCGGATCCGTATGGCTATGGGCCGTGTCCATTTTTCTACTGTAATTTTCTTATTATGGAACTGGATTTATAAATGGTAAATGATTAGTTTCAAGCAATCCTCCATTGTGTACTTTTCTCCATTTCAAATTTCCTGCAATGAGAGTGAAAGTAGGAAGGTCATTTTTGTCTTTACACATTTATTATTTATTTCATATAAAAATAGCAATATCAAAATTTGAACCCGAGCCGCTTCAAACAAAAATAACAATTACAACCAGTTACACTAAACAAATTTATTGTATTCTTTTTTATACAAAACATAGACAAAGTTAATCTCTAAAAATCAGAGGACTTTTTCATCATAATTAGCAAGCTCACTAAGTCTACCGTATGTATTTTTATCGAGCTTGATGCTTCTATTTTTATAGTAGAGTTTCATGTAATTTTCTCAATTTTAAATTCTCGCTCTCTCCTTAATTTTTGCTAAAGGTAAATGGGTAATTGGCTAACATGGAAGAAACTAATTATGTAACTACGTGTTGTATCCTTGCATTTTTCAATTTAAATTTTGTGATTTTTTATCTTTGTTCTTTTCTCTTTCTAACTTCCTCCGAAATTTCATCCTTCGTGCAATATTTTGCGCCTTTCACTTCCCAGTACAAGACTGTCATTGAAAATCAATCTTCAGGTATCTCTTGGCACTACGGTTTTATTGTTGGGGATTTTAAGTTGGGCGAGTAGAAAATTTCAACTCCGATATCAATCCTTGGTGAATAGAATGGAGTTCATCAATAACTGGAGTTGTAGAAGGAGGATTAGAAATTGAATTTTTGGTTGAATATATGCCTCTTGAGATAGAAATTTGGTTGTACAACGGAGAGTGGTGGCTATTGGATCTTTAGATTTATGGTTTTTACAATTGTCACAACCTATTTCTATCTTAAAACGAGGAATCATTGATTGATTGTTTGAAATAGGTCGCTTTTTTATTCAACCTACTGGAACTAATAGATAAGGAGTGTCTAATTTTGCGCCTTATTACTTTGATCGAGTCTATTCGTATATTGGAGATAACCCTGATTTTTTTCGTTTGCTCTCAAGTTGTGATGGTCCCCTCTTAGCTGAGTTTTTAGTATTTAGATGACTTGAATCAACAACTCTCCATTTCTTTTTGATTTGTGACATATTGTTTCTAAAAGCAGAGCATTGAACCCTTTATATAGGATTGTGAGGTTTAAGATTTAGTTTCAAACTATCTATGGGTCGTGTGAGAATTTCAGTGAGCTTTTATACTCTATATTTTTTTACTGTAAAATAAAACTAACCAATAGCATTTTAACGGGGACTTAATTAGCATTATGAAAATGGGGTCAATGATACATTTTTCTATTTTATATTCTTAAATGATTATGATATTTCTCCGAATGTTCGACCTATATATTATTTCTTTATGTATCATCTCGATCGAATGATTATCAATAAGATTAAACGGGCTAATAGACTTAAAAATAACAAAAAAATACAAATAATCAAATATGAGCATTCCGGCCAAAGGGCCGGGTTATAAGCTAGTTCTTAAAACAACCTTTCACGTTTATTCTTAAAACAACGAATTTTCTAATTAGGGCGCACACAATAAAAATGATGGACCGCCGATGGGATTTTATCGGCCAGCACCATTGTGTTCTAGAAGAGATGCACTTGGTTTCAGTTCGCTCATCAGTCGAAGAGAAGACAGGAACAAGAAACATAGATACACATAGCAAGAAGATAAAAAGTCTCTTTGTCGACGGACTGTTCTCATATATATTGCGAATTTGCGACCATCATCGTCCCTTTTTTGTTTGTTTGTTGTGGTTGTTCGCTTGGCCGGCCGCCGATGCAGCCATCTCCATACTTTATCAGTCCTATCTCTCTTTACATATGAATCCACCATATATGCAGACATAGTGCAAATATATATATATATATGGAAAAAAGCAATATTCTTCCTGTTCGTTTATTATTTAAATGTTAATTTGGTGACAGTGTGCATCAAGCGTTTGTAGTCCAACGGTTAGGATAATTGCCTCCCAAGCAATAGACCCGGGTTCGACTCCCGGCAGACGCACTCTTTTATTCCCTTTTTTACAGCACGATGGCTTCTGCCTGCTGTTGGCCTGGCTGTTAAATTAGCAGTACCAGAGTGAAAGGAACACGATTTCTTCCTTCCTTCCATTAATGGTGATCTCTACTTCTTGGTCCTGATTAAATGGCATCACATGCAATTCAACGTGCCTTTCAATCCTTCTTTCCATGTGCTCTCTTCATGGCTCGGGGCCCTTCACAATTAAGCTCGATCGATGTCTCACCCTACGAATATAACCAGTCTTTACATACATACATACGAAGACATTCACATTGTGTAAATATGCCAAGGCAACAAGCAGAAAAAATCCATGTCGTGCTCCTCATCTCCATGCATCTAGGAACATCAATAACTCTTTCCTTTTCAACACAAAGACATGTTTTTGTATAGCGTGAGTAGCAAAGGAGATGGTACGTTGTTGTCGCTTGGGCTACTCAGTTAGCTATGTACTTACTTACTCATTGGGGTTTGGAATTGGTTTTTCCTGTTGAATGGGACAGAAGATGTATATATGCCACTTGCGTCTTCTTATCATTTGCAATGCAGTCAAAATCGCGCTTTAAAACTTTGAGACTTACGATTTTACGCTTTTGGGTCACCAAAACGCTTTCGTTTCCATATAAAAACTTAAATGTATAAAATCGGACTAAATTGCGCTGTAAAGCTTAAAAACTTACGACTTCACGGTTCTAGTTCACCAAAACGATTTACGTTTTTACGCTTTTAGTTCACTAAATGAGTATTCTTTTCATGAAATTAATTATAAAAAGTATATTTTAAAGTAAATCACTAACAATATGATACATTTGAGATTAAAAGATACATACTAGGTACTTGGATGCATTCTCAACTTCAATAGAGTAATCTAATTCACCAGCTAGGATTTTCCCAAATTCATTAGCATAGAGGGAAAAGTGGCTTATCGTTAAAATTTATGTTTACGAACGTATTATTAAGATGCTATAAGTTGCTCTACTTTAAATATGAATCGCATGTATTTATTAACGTATCTAAATTCTAAGTATTCATATTTTGCATAGCATATGTCCTACTTAATAGATTTTTAGTTATTTTTCAGTATGCGTAAAAAACTTAAGCTTTTACGCTTTGATTCTACGCTTTATGATTTTTCCCCTTTGGAGGAGAATACTCTAAAAGAAAATCCTTGCTGAATTTGACAAAAAACGGAGAATATCATACTAATTGAGCTACCCGATTTCGACAAATCAAGATGCGATTGATTACTCTATATACCTTCGAGTCTTTTCGCACTTACCACAACCATCTAATTGGTGTCCACCTTAGCCGTTCAATATTAAAAATCTGTAATTAACAACAATGAGAGTGATTAAATCCAAAACGCACCTATCATTCTATCTTGTGGGTGGGGTTATTATTAATTAGCTACTGCTGGTTTATCATTGATTAATATTTCCCGGTTTCCTTTGTTTTCATTATCTCGATCCGTTACTGATCAGTATTAATTTATGTTTATGATGTGTAATTGTGAGTCAATTCCCATCCTACAGATCACTTATTCTATAACACATTCTGAATTAAAACAAAAAAAAATGGAGAATTGGAGATGCCACTGTACTGCTACTGCTAGCTGTCCTTTCTGTTTTGTTCTCTTCTTCTCCATTCCTCTTTTTATATCCGCAGACCACAATTCCATCTTTGAACACTCGGCTCTGCTATGCTAACACACAACTGGTAAACAAGAAAAGAGGGGAAAAATCAATCTGAAATATACCGACGGAAATGCGTCAAATAGTCATATTAAAAGCGGTCTGGTCCACTCCACCACCAAACACTAACCATCAACGTTGCCACAACAACCACATCCAAACAAAATTTCCCTTCCTTTCATCTCCACTAAAGGGTGGGCGGGGATTATTCGGTTTGGTTCGGTTTAGATTTGAATCAAAACCAACGTAGGATGAAATGAAAAAGGAAACCATATTCAATTCAATTCTGTTCGATTTGGTTTAGAATCGAATCGAAATTAAATTACATATTCAATTCGGTCTCGGTTCTCATAAGCTAAAAACCTAACCAAAACCGAATCTAACAAAATATTTATCATCTATCTCCCTTTTTTGTGATATAATCTCACTCGGCGAGCCGTTGTCCTTCTCTCTTCCCCCACTCACCCAACTGAACTGATCTTCCTTTTTTAGCTCTACTCTACCATTTGCTTAATTCAATTCCCTCCTCCTCTCTCTCTCTCTCTCCCTCTCTCCAAATTAAACCGAATTCCAGATTTCCGGCGATGTCCTCCGCCGCAGGAAAACCAACGGTCCACCACAACAGCAAGCTCAAGCAGGGGAATCCAAATCCAAACACTGCTACTACAACCAAGACGACGAAGAAGAAGAAGAAGCAGCAGCTCCTCTTCGGAGTCTTCAGATCTTCCTCAACCTCCAATTCCTTCTGCGGCTGCGGCCTCTCCGACGTCCACGACCCTGCCTCCTCCTCCAAATTCACCGTCTCCAGAACCACCACCGTCCCTCCTTCCCCTTCCTCCAGCATCAACATCCTCGCCTTCCTCCCCAAGCACCCCAACTCCCCCGCCGCCGCCGCCGACGACGAAGATCGAGATCCGTCGCGCGCCGATTACTCCTCCTCCGTCACCAGCACCACCACCGCGACGACGACGACGGCGACGTCCTCCACCTGCTCCTCCTCATCCTCGTCCTACGAGAGCAGCAGCGCGGCGGATCGGGGGAGATCGGCGATCGGGAGCAGCATCGCGGTGGTGAAGGACTCGGACGATCCGTACGAGGATTTTAGGGATTCGATGATGCAGATGGTGGTGGAGAAGGGGATTTACAGCCGGACGGGACTGGAGGAGCTGCTGAAGCGGTTCCTGGAGCTGAATTCCCCCTGCTACCACACCGTCATCGTTCGGGCGTTCACTCAGATCTGGAACGAGGTGGTGGTCGCCGCCGCCGACGTCGTCGGCAGGCAGCAGCACGGCACGTGCGGAGGCCGCTGATCGGAGAATCTCCAGATCGTTTGGCACGTGGCGGGTAGCTGGCAGGGTCGACGCATAATATAACGTGTGATCAAATTCCCCCCCTCGTCTGAAAAATGATCGTTTCTAGGTCTTCTACTATAAGCAGGAAATTAGCTAGCCGTCCCGTTCTAGTTAGTTCAGGTTTTTTAATAATGGTTTATACATAGTTACTTTTGTTTTTGAATTTTTACCGTGCAAGATTGATCGCTTTCTACGGCTAGTAAAAATTTCGAATCGCATCTAAATATGCATAAATTGTGTGTGTGGGGATCCTAAGTTGTGTTTTTTGGTTTCTTCCTGTCTGGTGCGAAATACTCCGTGTTTGTGAAATCGTATTGTAACGAAGCCTAATTCGTGAAGCAGCAGGCGGTGTCTGTGTGGTTGAAACGAAAGTGGTTGTTGGCCTGTGTTAATTTCTTTCTGCGATTGCTTGCCCCACTTCTCTAATGCATTTCCTTCTTCCCCATGACAATTTTGGTCAAAAGATTCTCTTGTTTTCTATAATTATTCCCGTTTTGATGAATGGTTAATGAGTATATGTTTTCATTTTCATCTTCCGTCATTCCCAATATATTGTTGGGGTTTTGGATACCAAAGTCAATGAATTATTTCCCTAGTCATGGTTTGGACCGTAGTAGATCGAATTAACGTTTGAATTAGATCATATCGAACCAAATATAACGTAATTTGGTTTTTGGTCTCGTAAATTATATAAACATTGAAGAAAGTGAATCGAAATCAATATTAGGAGCAAAGCAGACAAAACCAAATTGATTTGAATATAATGATAGATCGAATCCGTAATTTTAAAATATTTTTCACTCTTGAATCTCAATTTGTATTGTGGTAACTTGACGGGGAAAATTAAGATAATTGTTGATAATATAATCCAAGGAAGGTTAACGAGGTTATTAGATCTTATGGACTTTTTTTTTGCCATTCAGTACCCCAAGATCGGGGACAGAAAAAGATACATTGTCTGAAGAAGATCCAAAAGGATTCCTACATACATCGTAACCAAGAGACGAAGTCGAAACCCTTAAACATACGGGGTGACATGAACAGGGCATGACGAGCCACAGAATGAGCTTCCCTGTTGTTAGAACGACCTATGAACCGAAGCGAGTAATCCGATAATTCATCTAGCAAACTACAGATTTCCTTCAGAAGAATACCAACTTTGAAATGGTGAAAATCTCGAGCACAACATTTGTCAATTATTATCTTTGCATCCCCAGCCACACTAACTGAATGAAGATTCTTCCTCTGACATTCAAGCAAAACGTCCCGCAACACAAGCGCCTCCAACACCATCGCATCATGCACACCTTCCCATTGACGAGCTTGCGCTGAGAGCGGACAACCTGAACTATCTTTGATCACAAAAGCTGATGTGCCCAACAAACCCAAACGAGTAGCCCCAGTGAAGGTAGCGACACAATGGAACCCATTCTAATAGATCTGATGGACTTGGCGAAGCCGATATCATTTTAGGCCTTCAATAAAGATGGGCCGATGCTTGCCCGGCCCAGAGTGTCTGTGTTGTTCATTGAATGTTCGGGTTGGACTTTAGAAAATCCATTCTGCTCAAGGTGTACATTATGCACCTGGTAAATAGTAATCTACTACATGAATTGAATTCAGGAGAAGTTGGTTTTTATACTTTATAGGCTTTTCATTCTTAGAAAAACATACTGATGAAGTCATTGTGATTTGAGACTGAATCAAAAAGGGGGGAAGAAGAGATTTATTAGGCGCATGATTTCATTAAACATTACCATAGGTTACAAGTATTACAAGCAGGAGACCAAAGGAGTTGCAAACAAACCAGCTAAAGGGTAAAACAACAACAGACTGCCAGACAGACAGATGTAACCGAGAGACTGCCTGGAACAGAAACAAATTTGGACTAGTTCTGCAGATGATTCAGTCAACAGAGACTGGCTGCATGTTCTCAGCTTCTTTCCTCAGCTCTTGGAACAGCACCGAAGACAGGTACCTCTCCCCGAAGCTAGCATGGATTGTCTGATCACAACACAAACAAAGAGCGATTCGATCAGTTCATAGGATCATGAATTCTGCCTAATATGCCAGGAGGTGACAAAGAATGTTCATCACAAGCCTTGTCATACCACAATAAGCTTCCCCTTGTTCTCTGGCATCTGAGCCAGCTTAAGTGCTGCCACTGTATTAGCTCCAGATGATATCCCAACCTACCAGCACAATTTCAGATCCACCATCACAAGTTAACAACAGAACTCAGATCCACATCAAAATTGTTCTAACAAAATTGCTAGAGCCTTTTATTCATATTACCATGAGTCCCTCCTCCACAGCCAGCCTCCTGGCCATGTTCACTGCATCTTCGCTGCTAACCTGACACCACGCATTTTTCGCAAGTGCTGTAAGATCTCACTTAGTTTGGGTATCCAGAGAATGTGACAGGGATGCAGGTCTCTTTTACCTCAAGAACCGCCTCCATCACGTCCATGTCCAATATGTCAGGTTTGAACCCTACTCCATTGCCTGTAATCTGGTGAGGACCTATGTTCATTGACCACAAAAAACCATTAGGAATAAACAGGAGCTTCTTGCAAGTTCCAACCCTGATGAAAAATGAAGCCAGAAAATTCAAAGTGGGGTTTCTCTGTACCCGGTTTGCCACCATTCAGCACATTGCTTTCTGCAGGCTCAACTCCATATATCTGCCATGAAAAAGTGTTAAACCCCCAATCTTGATTACACTCATTTTCACTACAAAATCAATATAAAAAAACCCCACTCAGACTGAGAGTCTTAATCATCAGTACCTTGACATTAGGGTTCTGTGATTTCAGGTACTGTCCAACACCAGAGACAGTCCCTCCACTGCCAATTCCCATCACAAAGATGTCCACTTGTCCCAATGTGTCTTCCCAAATTTCAGGACCCGTCGTCTCGAAATGGATCTGTGTCCCCCATCATACACACCTATATGTCAGAGATCAATCCAACACAGACAGATCGATATTGATGTTCGAACGCGCGCGAATTTTTACATATATGGACCTTAGTGTTGGCAGGGTTGGAGAATTGTTGAAGCATGAATGCATCTGGAGTAGATTCCAACAGATTATAAGCTTTCTTCACTGTTCCCCCCATCCCTTTAGTTGGATCAGTGAGGATGAGCTCGGCTCCGAATGCTCTCATACACACCCTTCTCTCCATGCTTGTGTAGGAAGGCATGGTCAGAACCATCTTGTACCCTTTCATTGCTGCCATGAATGCCATGCTGATGCCCATGTTTCCTGAAGTTGGCTCGATCAGGGTTGTCTGTTGCAAAGCCACATAGATTTGCAATGACATTATTAGAGAAGGGAAATTTTGAGGCATCTTTGAAATGTGAACATACAAACAAGCTAACTAACTGACCTTTCCTGGAGAAATCAAGTTCTTAGCTTCTGCATCTGCAAACATTGAGAATGCTGGTCTGTACAACAGAAAGAATGACAAGAGAAAAAGTAAGGGGGTTTGGTCTCTAGAACACAAGATCTAGTAATTCATGGAAGATGGGGGGGAATTATGTATGTAATTTAACCTGTCCTTAACGCTAGATGTTGGTTGGAACATTTCTTGCTTGGCAGCAATGTAAGCTCCACATCCTTCAGTCACTTGGTTGAGGAACACAAGGGGAGTTCTCCCAATGAGCTGAAAATTTAGTAAACCACCTTTTGTTTTAGATACAAAAGTTTATTGAACTGTTCTAGCAAAAAAGAAAAACTAGTATATATATATATATATATATGGTGGCTACTTCGGTGCACTCACTTTTTTGGGTGCACTCAGTGCACCCAACTCTAAAAGCGTCCATAATACATCAAATTTTGAACTTTAATTAGTACTCTCAATATAATATGATGATATGACATAGAATCATAACAAATCAATCCATTACCCTAACCCATTAACCTTCAATTTTGAATCCCAACCCAAAATCCCAAATTGTAAACCTAAACCCTAACCCTAAACCCCTAAATCCTAAATACTTCAAATTAAAGTAAATTTTGAATGAATTTTTTTCAAATTCATGTGCTTCTTGTTCATAATATCATAAGCAACAATTGATACCGTTTTGACATGAATCGCATGGTCAGAATGACAATTATGAGGCGGGTGCACTGAGTGCACCCGAAAAAGTGGGTGCACCGAATACGCCACCATATATATATATATATATCACTGAGTTTGTTGTTTAATAACTAGCTACATATTGATTTTTCCATTCGAAATCAAAGATTCGAGATTAGTTCGTAGAATCGAACTAGATTGATCGACTGAAAACGAACCTAAGTCCTATTGGTTGTTTTTACATTTTCAGAAAATAAAAACGGAAGATAATCATATCAAAGATTGTTTTAGATAAGTCAATCGTATGTATCCAATCAGTCAGTCCATCTCGTTAAACTTTCATGCAAACTTTAACTTTAATAGATAATTTTTCAATCGAATTACCTATATATAACAAACACGGCATGAAATTAAAAGTGCAAATACACCATAAATTTTCACTTTTATTTTTAATAATCCAACCAAGATGTATTATTGTGGCCAGGGGCAGGGATGCACAATAAAATTAAAAGTATTTCCTCTGTTTTTTTCGTAAAAAAATAAAATTTTAAGTGTAATTTTATCAAATGTGTCAAATTGGATCGACCCGGCCCGCCCCGTACCCAGTACAAGTATTACTAGGGGTGGCAGTCGGTCGGTTTCGGTTTAACTGAAAACCAAAAACCCGGTTATCGGTTAAACCGAGCCACCACCTATAACTGCCGACCACCGACAGAAGAGAGGTCACGGTTAGTCGGCCAACCGACCGGTCGGTTCCGGGTTTAGGCTCGGTTAGCCGGCCAACCGAAAAAATACATTTTCCAAAAAAAAAAACTAAAAATTAATTAAAATAAACAGAAAAATCTCCACCACTCCTTCCTTATCTCCTCCTCTCTCCTTCCTTTCTCCACCAGACCTCCTCTCTCCTTCCTTCTTCTTCTATCACCTTCTTTCTCCATGGAAAGAGATCTGCAGGGGGCGGCGACGGGCGGCGAGGAGGTCGTCGAGGCGGCTTCTTCACCGCGAGCGCGCCGGTGAGTTGCTGCTGGAGTTGATGGTGGTGTTGGTGTTGGCGGCGCCGCGGCGGGGCGACGAGCTGCTGGAGTGCTGGTGTTGGCGGCACCGCGGCGGGGGCGACGAGCTGCTGTTGGAGGCGGCGAGGTGGAGGGGGAAGGGGAAGGTCGACTACGAGGGTGGAGGGAGGAAGGGGAAGGGGAAGGGGAAGGTCGACTGCGAGGTGGAGGGAGGAAGGGGAAGAGGTCGGGGTCGAGGAAGGTTGGAGGCGGCGAGGTGGAGGGGGAAGGGGAAGGGGAAGGTCGTCTGCGAGGGTGGAGGGAGGAAGGGGAAGGGGTCGGGGAAGGGGTTGACTGCAAGGGTTGGGGATCAGATTTGGGGAGCTAGGGTTATTGCAAGTGGGGTCGGCGTCGTTTTGGGGGAGGGGGCGTTCGGTTGGCCGGTTAACCGCCAGTTTCCGACCCCGGTTAGTCGGCTAGCCGAACCCCTACCCTTTCCCACCGTCAACCGACCGTTGTCATTGGAGTCGGTTTTTCGGTTAGCCGAAAACCGATCGGTTCGGTTGAAACCGTCCGGTTAACTGCTAATCGGAAAACCGTCCGCCAACCCTAAGTATTACCTTCCCCCTCCACCTCGCCGCCTCCAACAGCAGCTCGTCGCCGCCGCCGCGGCGCCGCCAACACTAGCACTCCAGCAGCTTGTCGCCCACCGCGGCGCCGCCAACACCAACACCACCATCAACTCCAGCAGCAACTCACCGGCGCGCTCGCGGTGAAGAAGCCGCCTCGACGACCTCCTCGCCGCCCGTCGCCGCCCCTGCAGATCTCTTTCCATGGAGAAAGAAGGTGAGAGAAGAAGAAGGAAGGAGAGATGAGGTCTGGTGGAGGAAGGAAGGAGAGAGGAGATAAGGAAGGAGTGGTGGAGATTTTTCTGTTTATTTTAATTAATTTTTAGTTTTTTTTTTTTTTGGAAAATGTATTTTTTCAGTTGGTCGGCTAACCGAGCTTAAACCCTGAACCGACCGGTCGGTTGGCCGGCTAACCGTGACCTCTCTTCGGTCGGTGGTCGGCAGTTATAGAGGATGTCTCGGTTTAACCGATAACCGGTTTTCGATTTTCGGTTAAACCGAAACCGACCGATTACCACCCCTATCTCCACCCATAATAGCATGAAACGGGACATGGGTATTGAGATTCCCGCCCCGTCCCGCACCGTTGTCATCACTAACTTTGTGTGTGTATGTGGAATCTGGATCTTTCTTTCCGCCTGCCCTATTAGTGTCGCGTCAAATATTATTTGTTATTATTTTTTACTTATAAAAAGCCAAGATTATGTAATATTGCCACCTGTCGAGGAAAAGACTTCTTTATTTACAGTTTTGCCATTCTTCCACGTTGCTTTATAGTAGGTGGAGATAAAGGACAAAGGGCAGCTGTCTCTGTCTGCCCGAAGCCCATTTCACCAAATCAATTTGCCAATTTGGCTACTCTACTACTCGTCCATTCAATTTTTGTTTCCAAATCATACATTTTATAAACTTAACCCGATCCATAATTAATGCTCGTGCATGTGCAGTATCACTTTAGCAGCCCTTAAAAAAAAAAGATACAGAAAGGTGCTTTCTACACTACTTTATTATTATTATTATTATCTGAATTTAACAGATCAAGACCAAATTTGAAATTCTCCAGCCTTGCTGTTCTTACCTTCTCTCGTCTGAATTATCTCCAAGGATGTAAGCTTTGTGAACTCCATAGTTACGAAGATTGAACTAACTAACACAATTCTCCCGTTAAATTTATTTAACAAAACGACACCTACTAATTCCACTGATTAGAATTTCATCGATTCAAATTCCGCCTATTTCAATATTCTCTCGTATTTTTAAAATCACTCCATCCAGATAACTCATAAGTTCTAATTAAAACCAGAGAATTACAATTTGTGCTCGTTTTGAATATATTTCCCCCACAGAGAGCTTTTTTTTACGGTAATTAATCTGTATTCAGCCAACCAATAAACAGAGTTTAGTAATGAAGAGTGTCAAGAACCACTTGATCCCAATAACTCGAATTATTAGAAGAGGTTCAATAGTGGATCATATACCACAACACTAACAGGATCTCACATTCACCGTCACAGACAGAGACAGGGGATGATTACTGATCGAGGTAAAGCTAATTATTGGCTGCTGCAATCGGAATTGAAAAATTACGTACCTTGGAAGCGTCGGGCTTGATTTGAGTGCCGGGGAGAAGTTTGGGCAGATCTCTGAGTCTCTGAGAGAAGGAGGCGGCGGAATCGGCCGCCACCTCCGTCGAAAGGCTACTCAGCAGCAGCGGCTGCTGGCGGTGGCGGGAAGTAAGTAGAGGCGCTGATCGTTTCCTCAGGAAGCTCCTTAAAGCAGACGCCATTGATGGAGGAGCCGAGGGAAAGAGCTTTCTTAAGCGAGCTAATTTGGTTGTTTTGGCAGACGAAAAATGCAAGTGAAGTGAGTGTGTGTGGGCGAGAGCCTCTCCTTTAAATAAAAAAACAGCTTTTCGATTTTTCAAAATAGTTTATTCTAGAAACAAAAACAAAAACAAAAACAAAAACAAAAATGGAAATTTGCGTTTTATCATCAATGATTGTGCAGTAATTTCCCGGCGAGAACCGGTCAAAAAGAATTTCGCCGGTAAGTTGCCATGTATTGTATTGTAGCTAAGAACATAGTGCGGCGAGTCCAAAAGGAAAGGAAATATTAGATTGATTCAACCCAGAAGAAGACTGACCGGCCGGAATCTTGCCAAAAGGAAACGCAGCATCAGTGAAGTTTCAGCCGGACATAACTTAATAATTAATAAATAAAACGATACCACCGGGATTATGAACAAGAATAATGTTGCCAATTTGCCATCTATCTTCTTCCAAATATAAAAAAATAAAATAAAAACCATCACTGATTACCACTTCGATATAGGGATGAAAATGGGTCGAATTGGGCACCGATAGCGACTATTCATTATCCTATCCTAATTAGTTTTTTTCGTTTTACCCGCACCTATTTCCGTGCAAGATTCGGGTAGAAAATTAAAATCATGTCCATACACAAGGTAGCTATGAATATCCATGAATAATATTTTTTCTTTTATCTTCTCAATTATTGTGTTATTAATAACAAGGTACAAATATATTAACATTAAATGAAGTGAAATTTATAAATAAATAATCACCCATACCAAGAGAAATAATAAAAAAGGAATAGTAGCTCATTAGATGCTGACAAATATACTAGAAATAGCAAATATATTAAAATAAAAAATTAATATTTTGTATGTATAATCGGAAGGGTTCGGATTGAATAATGAGAAAACCATATCCATTCATTATCCGTGATATTAATGTACGGATTTTACCCATACCATCGGATACTTTATTTTAATCGAATTTCATCCCACCCAGTTAGATCGGGATCGGACGGATATCCGAAATTATGAGTATTTTTAACATCACTACTTCCGTATTTGATCTTTGCCTATTTGAACACCATACCTGAACACTAATTAACCCTGGGATACTACGAACACATTATCCTTTAGTAGAAGTAACCAACCATCTTAATCTCAAAACTCTTTTTCAACCACTGATTCCTACTCCATTTTGGGCCATGTTAATTAGCGTGGTCTGATGAAATACGCAACTTCAGCGATCTACACACAGGTTGCTAAATGGGCTTCATCCAAAAAAAAAAAAAGTCATGAGCTGTACTAAAGAGTACGACGACGCTCTTGAATATGGACCTCTTCAGGCCCATAAAAATAGTTTCCCTGGTTCGGCCTTCTTATCAGGCCCATCCCATAACCTGTGCTGTGCTAGTGTGACTTTACAAGCAGGGCAAAGCAAGAACAGAGGAACCTGCAAACATCTCAACGAAGGCTTCAACAATGTAGCAACGATTCTCCCTCGCGTTCATCCTCAAGTACCACGCCAACAATTCCGCCAGCTGCTCCGCACCATCCAGCCGCAGCTCCTCCACCATCTCCTCCATCGAAGCTCGAAAATCCGCCCTCGGATCTCCGGTGTCCACGGCCGCCACCACGCAGTCCGGGAAGGGAACTTTTGCGGCCTCGAGTATCGACCTCGTGCTCCCTGCCGGCTCAAACACCAGCCTCTCCGACGGTCTCAGGTACTCTTTCACCGAAATCCTCCCCACCACCAGCTCTTCTTCCTGCTGATTATTGCCCGAATCGAGAACATCCTTGCTGCAACAATCAGCAGCCGTTGCCTGTGATGGCTGCAGATCAGTACCTTTTTTGGGTGTGGAGAGAAAGAAGAGCAGCCTGAACTTGTTCACCATCTTGGCTCTGTGCTTCATTTGGAAAAACCCCATTGCGGTATCACTCTGGGATGATCTGATCCGGAGTTGCAATTGGGGATTTTTATGCAGTATGAAGAAGAGACAGTTTTGGGTTGCAGGTGGAAGGAAATTTAATGTCATAAATAAAGGTGCATCTGTTGGGATCTTGTTATGTATGCTACATAAACAACCCAGAGGAAGTGCCTGGTTTAATGATTTCTTATGTGGGTAGCATTCTGATCAATGTCAACTTGATTCATCTCTGTAGATTTAGGGGATTGTGGTGGATTTGATCCCTACAACTGCAATTACCTACCGTGGCTTGCATAGTTGAGAAATTGAAGAAGAGAGGTCGAATTGAAGAGGTTTAGGTTCAGAATGGTAATGATACGCAAGAGTGGAAGACTTGATGCAGCATCATTATAAAGAGATGGTTTTTAGTTTGGCCAGATGGTTGATGGTGGATTAATGGCGGTGTAGTACGTTTGAGTGGCAAAGTGGATCAACTGTATTGAGGACCTTTTTAATGGCTGAAAATCAATTTTTGTCAAGGTTAAGTAGCTAACTGAAGCCTGTTCCGGAAAGCCATACGAGGGATTTATAGGTGTAGGAGTTTTGAAGTGGTAATGCCATCAACATGTGCTTGTACGGAAAGGACTCCTCAAGTTAATTAGAGAAGTTAGGGGATGAGATACGGTGATAACTTTATTAGCGGGTTGTGAGATTGACAACCCATTTTATAACCATAGGATCTTTTGTTTTTTGACAAAAGATAATCTTCATTGATCAAAACCCAAGAAAGTTACATTATGGATAGCAGCCAGGCCTGAAAATCAAAGAAACGACTCGCAGTCGGGTACAAAGAGAGAGCCTTACGAGCCACCTAGTGGGCTACCCTATTGCTACGCTGACCTACAAATCTAACGCTAAACCCTGAGCGATCCGCCAAGTGATGAATAATTTCAGCAAGAATAGCACCAATCCGACTATCACTAGCATCCGCATGGTTGATTTTGTCAATAATGACCTTGGCATCCCCCTCAAAACACACCTCCACTATACCCTGAGCCTGACACCACATGACAGCTTCCCGGAGCACCAACACCTCTACCACCATGGGATCATCAATGCTCGGGAACTGAAATCCACCAGCCATAAGGACCTCTCTAGTTGGAGTCAACACCATCCATTCTCTCTATTGTCTTTTTTTTTTCTTTTTTTTTAAATCAATGGTACATATTGAATTAAGGGGTCGTTTGGATGGATTTTTTAGATGAGTTATTTGGGTTTAAATAACTCACAATGAGTTATTTGAATCCAAATAATCCGTTTGGCTCCACAAAACTGAGATGAGTTATTTGGGCCGAGTTATTCTCAAATAACGCAAAATGCGTTATTATCAATACCACCCACCTCCCCAGTTATTTAGAAATAACGCATAACGCGTTTTTTGTTCCCCTTTCTGACCCTGCCTCTTTCATCTCTTTCTTTCCCCCCCCCCCCCCCCCCCCCCCCCTCTTTTATGCTCCTCTCTCCTCGCTCTTCTTCATTTCCATTTGCAGATCCCCTTTCATATTTCCCAGCGAACTCTCATCTTTCTCTCTTTGATTTGTTGCTTGCTTTCATTAATAAAAAAATTGTTGATTTTTTCTGCTTCAATTGAACCTCTGAACCACACGATTGGTTTAGTAGAGAGAGACTTAGGAGAGAATCCGCCATGGTTGAGGTTTCAGATTTGTGTCGATTTCTGCGTCTAGAGCGCCATCGAAAGAGAAGGGGAGAAGCAACGTTGAAGCACCGGGAAAAGCAATAGCGAACCGCCATCTGGGCCTGCTCTGTTCTGATAGCGACGGAGGCAGCGAACGATGATGATGGCGGGTCGGCGGCTTATGTTTGCTGGGAATTGAATGTGGCTTATATTTGTCTCTTCGATTTCTATTCTTGCATAAAGAGGTCCTGGCATCCATGACTATTGTGTGTCTGTTGAAAAAAAGTCATGCAAGGAAGGGTAATGGTCTTGTTCTTGGCAATTGGCATCCATGGTTGTTGTTTGTCGGTTGAAAAGAATGGTAGGGAAGAAGGGTAGGGACAAGGATATATTTGTAATTTAAGATTATGTTGTTGAATAACACACTCCAAATAACTCTTCCAGCCAAACAAGATATGTTAACACAAATAACACTTCAATACCACACAAATACCCAATTGATAAAAAAAATGAGTTATTTGTTCACAAATACCACACCCTAATTCATAACTCATCCAAACAACTCCTAAGGGTATTTTTGAACGAAAAATTTAACCACACTAAATTATTACCACTATTAATACCTAAAACCCTACATTCTCTCTTTCCTCTCGCGACAATCTTTCTTCTTCCTATTCTTCTTCTAGCCTTATGCAACTAGTCACCCGTGCTTGGGCTTTTTTGTACGTTGCACAACCAGCCCATTAAGATTTGAGATATGTGTTTATAGTTTGGGAAACTATGTGACAACTGACCAGAAGGGGAAGCCAAGCTTTTCACCGCAAAATGAATTATCGTAGATTTTCGTAACTACACCACCACAATTTACAAAACTCTTAAAACCTTCAACGAATGAAATTAATTAATTTATCAATTTAACTGTGTATATATATATATATATCTATATCAAAAGGCCTCCAGCCCATACAAGACGCCCGCATGCTTTTCAGGCCCATCCTTTAGGAAGAACACATCCCTCATCTTCTGGAACGCGTGCCACGTCAGCAAGCTATCCGACCCGGCCTGGTGACACTTCCCCACGGCCCGATCCACTTCCAGCGTGCGGGCCACCCGGTCCAGCCCACCATACAAGCTATCACAGAACCTCATCATGTGCTTCACGTCGTAAACCCGCCGCCCAAAAAACACCCGCAACAGGCCCAAGAACTGCTCCAACCCGCCGGGCAGCGACCTCCGGGTCAAGATCTTGACCAGGTACCCGAAATCGTACGCGCTGTGGAACGTCACCCAGCTCACCGCCTCGTTGCAGACCAGCCCGGACGACATCATCAGCTCCGCGAACCGACCCGATTCCACCCCTTCGACCTTATTCCTCGCGAAATCGATCCCCTGCCGCCGCAGCAGCTCGATGGAGTCCGGCGCGTGGGAGTCACGCTCCACGTCGAAGTCCCTGAAGTTGAACTCCCAGATGAACCTCTGCCTCCCTCCGGTGCCCAGATCCGGCAGGTTGCCGTCAGAATCGGAGAGGGTGAGGCCGACCTGGATGAGATTGAGCGCGTCGACGTTGGATTTGAGGATCTCGTAGTGGTCGGAGGGATTCCTCCGCTGCTGGTAGAACGGCTTGGTCCGGTGGATTGCGGGTGGAGGAAGAGGGCGGAAGACGACGCCGGGGAACTCGGTGTCCATGGAGATGAAAGGGAAGTCGTCGATGGCGTCGCGGATGAGGTCGAATTCGGCCTCCAGGTTGGACGCCCAGACTTCCCTGATTACGATCGGCGGCGGGGGTGGAGGAGTTGATAATATCTTGGTCATTGCGGCGGAGGAGAAATGATTGTTAGGTTGAATTTGGAGATGGATTGAGAATTGTTTAGTGCGGTGATGGTGGAATTGGGGGTGGGGATTAGGGATTTATATTGTGGAATTGGGAAAGTGGCCAAGTGGGGGAAGGATTGAGGAGTGAGAGGTTGCTTGGAAAGAGGGGGGAGAAGGGGGACGTGGGGGGAAAGCGGGGAAATGGTGGGGAGTTTTTTTTTTTTTCCCCCCTAATAAATTAATCAATAATTTAATATTGAGGGGGTTGAACTTGATTCAACGCATGGGGATTGTTCATTTTGAACGCGCTGGGAAATTTGACCGGGAAAGGGTCGCGGCGGCGGCGGCAGGAGTCGCCTTGTGGAGTTAGAGTAACGGATGTGGTAAGTATGAGTGTAAAATTGGGGCTGTGGGTAGTCGGCGGCGGCGGCAGCGTCAACCGACTTGGGATAATGATAGGAGTTCAAAAAATTTTAATTCGAAAGATCATAATCATGATTATTAGAGAGGGGTTAGAGGGCTATAGTCTATTTACTAAATTTATTTAGGAAATATTTGTTGAAACCTCTTCGACTATATGTCTTGAACTATATTTTTTATCGGATGTCTTCAAATGGGCTCAACTATCTTCGATTTTATATTGAAATTCTAAATGGTGACTCAAATGAGAAACTTGAGAGCCAGTGCACAAATATTGTAATGAAAGGATTGAGGATCTGATACCACTACAAGGAAGGGTCAAATCCAAAGGTTACCAGGTAGAGGTGACAATTGTCAATCCAACCTATCAATTTATTAAAAATATCTAATTAATCAAATCGATTTGATCCAAATTCAATTGATTGGTGGATTCATGGATCTTTGGCAAATTATAGTTTAGTACCTATAATTTTATTTTTACATTTTGGTACCTAAAATTCATTTTTTTATATAAAATATCATTGGAAAATCATGATTTGGTACCTAAATTTTTCATCGTGACATTTTAGTACATTAACTTTTTGCATTTTATATATAGGTCCTAGGTCGAGGATGTCATTTGAATTCGTGGATAATCCACCAATCCATAAATCCAACAATCCAATACATAAATCCAATCCATTTGTCACCGCTGGCCTTTTATGACATTGATTGATAAAAGCTTGATGGAGAACTTGAGTTCAACAAGTTGATTCACTTAGCTTGGACATGTCTTTCTGGACCATTTTCAATGTACCTGGCCGGGCTTTTGCCAGTTCCTTCACTTCCTTTCATTTTCACATAATACATAAACATTAAACAGTATATACAGACAGAAGAAAAAAAAATCGAGATATATTATGCTGTTTTGGCTCGTGTAAACTGTAATACGTTGTCACTATTAAATAATTATGAATTATTTGTAACTTCACTATAATAATTTTTTTTTCCAGTAGAAATAGTTATTATCGCTTCAGCACTAGCTCAATCGCTGCAAGTTGTACCCTTACTGCACCCTATACTCACACGTGGAAATTATGTTAGTAGTCATATTATAATTAACATACGAAAAGTCGTACGTATAGAGTTCACTGGTCTTTGCTTTGATGATTGTGGCAATTGCCAAGTGGAATGTTCAGCGAAACAACGAACTGATTAATCAAATCTGCCGACTGATCATTAACTCACTAAACTATTGTAATTAAGTTATGACGTACAGTCCAGAGGATTTGATTATTGACTTACATTCACTTAAATAATCAACGGCGACGTAATTGGCCGGTTGAATTGTTCAGCGGGTATATGCCATTGACATGCAGGGTCTATCAATGACATATAATTACAGCTTCAGTAAACAGTAAGTCAATAGTACATAACATGGATTCATTAATAAACTTCTTCAACATTAATATTTAGACGATAATTATTGGAGATGATTAATACTCACTTGATGGCATTCAATAGAGACTGAAGGTGGGTTTCATGGTAATGTATTCTCAAGAGTGTCATTCAGCGCCATTTCCAGCGACAATGAACTTTGATCCCCCATTCCTAATTAAACATGTAATTCGTCAAAACAACCCAAAATTTTAATAAATTTAATTAGACTTCGGTCAGTGTTTTATAAACCAAATTTCTGAATTCATCCGTGTGATCAAACCGGGATTTAAACACATGGTGGTTAAACAAACTGATCGATCGGGTCATTGTGCAACATGACATGTGCATATAACAAATCGAATTACTATGACTCGTCGCGCGTCTCGAGTGTCAGTTGCAAATTTAGTCAGCTCCGAATCATGTAATGGGTTGTTTGCTTTATTACCCGTAGCTTGAGTTGTTGAGAGAAAATCAATGATGAATCTTATACCGTTCTCCTACCATTCTCTGTGATATACACTGGTGGGTTATTGTAGTTGATCTTGATATGGTGAAGCAACCTTTGGAATCCCTTTGGATATATGAACAGCCAAACTAGACCAGCTGTCTGCAGACCACCACAAAAAAAAAAAAAAAATCAATCAGAAGAGCCACCACAACTCAATTAAGGAAACCATTAAAATTCCAACAAGACCACATACCGGTGTGCCAAATGGTACTCCATCCTTCTCAGCATTGAAAAATAACAAACGTAACACACAAATTAATCATTATTGACCAATAATAATAAAACGTGACATATTGCCGCTTGACCATAAAAATACTTACTGGAAAGAAGGGCACGACTATCATCGGAGTAGCTAGCCCTGGAGGCGGCCGGAGCTTCCTCGGCGTAATTCGCCGTGACCAAGAAAGTCGATCGAGCCTCTCAACATATCCGACTGCTCCTTAGTGAATATCGGGAGCCGATCGCCTACAAGCGACCTCATGCTCTTGGGCTACGCCCCGTAAGTGATCGGGCCGAGAAACCATCCGAACATGAAATCCAACGCCCTGGACGCGGCCACGTGGCTCGACGGCGAGTTTTTGTACTTGGGCTCGAACCACCGGCCGATGATCGTGATCCCGACCTTTCCCTTCTGCCTCTCTTGATATGATTCTCTGTACAGCTTCACCGCCGCGGCATGGCTCAGCAGCAAATGGTGCGCTGCCACGTATGGCTCCGTGGAGGAGTCCCCGCCGGCGCCGGTGCAGTTCCCCATCCACTCCGTCTCCGAGCACCGGCCGGGAGGCCATTCGCCGTAGTTGTAGGCTTCATGGAGTAGAGGTTGGGCTCGTTTACCGTCAGCCATTTCTTTACTCGGTCGCCGAATGTCTTGAAGCAGAAATCCGCATAGGCAAGATAATCATCCCTGTTATATATGTTGGAGCATCTATGACTTAACTTGAAATCTACAATACAAACACTAAAAAAATATATGAATTTACATGGTTTACTAACACGATGTATGTTAACATAATCGTCTATAAGTTTGTGCCATCAGACCCAATAGCATAGAGTCTCGCAAATTTTGAGAACTCAACCTGCAAACTATAATGAATCATGTGTTTAGTTTTGGGCTTCTACAAAAACTTATATAATTAGGAAGCTTATAAATTTTTTGGGCGGTCTATAACACTAGCGAACTAGGAGGTTTAGTTTTGATCTTATCCAAAAATTGATGTATATAATTTACATGGCTTCAAAAAGTTCAAGGCCCGCATTTAATTTGTGGAACTGGGTGTCGAAAATTTTACATAGGATCCGCCCTACGCGGCGGATCCAGGAATTTTATATAGGAGTGTCATCTTTTAAAAAGTTAAGTAAAATAAAAATTAAATAATTCTATTTATACACAACTCGTACAAGTTAAAAAAATCAATAATGTATTTTCATATTCTAAAAAAAATTATAAAATACACGTGGTGTCTACACTGCTCAACAAATTTGTCTCGATATATCCTACTAGACAATCATTCATGAACTGACGCATATTTGACTTCTAAATTTGTTCTTGATGTAACTCAAAGCTGAAAAGACACTTTCAACATTTGTCGTACAACCATAAAATCAATACAAATTAAGGGTACTTGTAATTAGATTAATTGTTAGATTTTGAAAATAATTAAAGATAGAGAATAGGGTTTTGCTATTACATGGTATTTAGAATAGAACAACAAAAAAGTTGTAGCCTAATGGAAATTATATTTATTAATAATAGTAGTATCCCAGGTTTGAATAACCCAAACTACCACTTATATTCCCATACGCAAACTACAAATGAGAGTAGGATAATCGTTCTTTCAAATTTCAGGGTGTCCTGAACTATTAATTATAATTTTTTGTCCACACGTAAATTACCACCGGGGCTGGACAATCAATTTTCCAAAATTAGGGGTGTCCCGGGATACCCCTAAACTCTCCTGGGTCCGCCCCTGGCCCTATGTGTTAGCCGATCCACGAACAATCCAACATGAAATGCCAATTTCTCATAATTGTTACGTATTGAAAATTGAATTTCACGTAATCAGCACGACCTAGAATACTTGCTATAACAGAGGCTACGTGGACAAAAATATGATAGCTTCGCATGTATAATTTTCAAGTTCAATGAGTTTCATCTTAGAAAGAATGATGAAGATCCATTCTTCTTCTATATATTCGAAGAATTACTCAAATTATTTGAATCAACTGTAATTCCGATGATCATCGATCATAGCTATACGTAATTAATGAGTTTACCTGGTAAGCAGCAGTCGCGCGCGGCTCCAAACAGAAACCCAATTTGGGAAGCCGCTTCGACGCAAAGGAGGAGGCTCCATCTCCATCTCAGCACGAGTTTGCAACAATGGCGGAGCAAATTGATGCGCGAGTTGCCAAGAGGCAGTAGAAGAAGATGAGAAACAAACAAGCTTTCGTACCCAATATTTCCATCTCGACCGATTACAAGTTTACTCGCTAGCTAGCTGATCACTTGGCAATCTTCGCTCCATATATATACACAGATGCTAGAGCTCTGGGATTCTGCTGTCTCCTTTTGGAAACGTGCACAACTCTGACATACTTCCCTATCAACATGGCCTAATTAACTGCCTAACTAACCTAATTAAAGAGCTATCTGATTTACTTAGTGATAACCTAATTAAGTAACTAACCGGTACGTACATGAATTGCCACTAATCAACGTTACAGTCGTACACGTACCTGGCCTCCACGAACTAAGATGCAAGGTCATTAACTATCAACAAGGTTGTCGACCTACGGGTCAACCCACTTTAACTCTGATTCTGTGAGAAAAACGGGTCGCACGCACCCACCGGGTCGACCGCTACAAGGTACCGGGTTAGAGGTTAGAATGTGTCATTTATTTATATGGTTTACTAAATGCGCATATTTTTCGATTTTTCTTTTCCGCCTAATTCAATCTTTGGAATTTTAAGTTGAACATTTGAATATATATGTTATATAAGTATGTCTGAATCTTCACAATATGTTGGATCTAAGTACAACATATTATTTTGGTGGAATATTATATGTTATAACTCATATGTTAGATGAGATTTGATATAATTTATGAGGATAAGTACAATATAATGACTCTTTCCATATTTTCGAGCTAAACCGGGCTAAAACGGGTGACCCATTAACCCTTGATTCATTAGCCGACCGGGTCCTGATCAGCCTGCCGGTTGACAACCTTGATTATCAACCATCTGCAGAGGTAGAGCCTTTCAGTAATAAAATGATCACACATATCTTCTTCAAAATTGAGAAGTAACAGGTAACCTTCCCTCGCTACATTTCACTTTGGAGAGGTGGTCGTGGTGGGGGCAAGGAAGCTTTGGAACCAATACGCAGAAGCCTTGAGATACCTCTTCAAATTGTCGTTAAAATCCACGTAGGTCATCCCAAAACGCACCGTGTAACCAGCGTCCCACTCGAAGTCATCAAAGAAGCACCACACGTAGTAACCCTTTACGTTGGCTCCACCCCTGTCACATAACATGCAACTTACATGTTAGCGTTGCATATATATAGGATTATCAAACTAGCGTCTAGCTAGTCCATCGAATATATCCCATTCAGATAATAAATATAATTTTGAGTACTGATTTTACCAGAGATAACACAATACTCACTTGATCGCGTTCGACAATGATTGAAGATGCGTGCTATGGTACTTTATTCTGAGGGTGTCTTCGAGCGCCATCTCCAACGACAACGAATTTTGATCGGCTATTCCTACACACCATAAAAACAAGATTATTCAATAAAATTAAATGGACGTAACTCTCTGACAATAATACGGAAATGAAAAAATATATATATACGCGTTACGAAATATTATTAACATACTCTAGGATACGGCTAAAAGCAATAACATTTTATAAACAGGCCAGATTTTATTTGGGTCGTGGGTTGCTTTTGATGGGCCTGGTCTCTGGGTCGGGTCAGTAGCCCGGGCCAAATGTTTAGGGTTAATTGTGATGATCAATCACTAAAATATTACCATTCTCAGTGATATAAACCGGTGGGTTATTGTAATTGTCCTTGATATGGAGCAGCAGCTTCTGGAATCCCTTTGGGCATATGAACAGCCAGTCCAAAGCAGTCTGCAGCCATTAACAAAACCCAAATCCCAATTCCATTTATCACCTTATAGATAAAATTAAGCATAATTAAGAACCGAAATTAGGATACAAAATCAATAAAAAAAAATTAAGACACTGTAGAATAATCCATACCGGTGTGCCAATCGGGATGCCGTCCTTTTCAGCTGCAGGAAGAAACACCCGACAAAAAAAGTAGATATGACATCATCAGTCGATGAATTTCAGAAATATATATTGTCACACACTTCAACATTACTATAAGGACAACGTGACAAAAATCCATCTGCGGCGGCGCCGGCAATATACGTACTGGATAGAACGGCACGACTATCGGTGGAGTAGCTAGGATTGGTGGTGGCTGCGGCCAAAAGCTGCGGCGGCGTGTTCTCGGCGTAATTCATGGTGTAATAATTCAGACCCAGAAAATCAATGGACCCTTTCAGCATCTCAGACTGTTCGTCGGTGAATTTAGGGAGCCGATCCCCTACCATCGACCTCATGCTCTTGGGGTACTCCCCGTACGTGATCGGGTGGACCAACCACCCGAACAAGAAATCCAACGCCCTCGAAGCTGCCACCTGGCTCGAGGGAATGGATCTGTACTTGGGCTCGAACCAGTGGGTGGCGATCGTGATCCCGATCTCTCCCTTCTGCCTCGCCTGGTACTTCTTCCTGTATAGTTTCACCGTCGTCGCGTGGGCCAGCAGGAAGTGGTGGCCCACCACGTACGGCTCGGTCGAGGAGTCGCCGCCGCCGGTGGCGGTGCCGGTGCAGTTGTTCCCCATCCAACCCGAGCACCGACCGGGGGCGAATTTGCCGAAGTCGTAGGCGTTCATGGTGTAGGAGTTGGGCTCGTTGATGGTCACCCATTTCTTCACTCTGTCTCCGAATGTCTCGAAGCAGAAATCCGCGTATACGACGAAATCGTCCCTACATATATTATCGGAGGAGCGCATCAGTATGATTTCATTTTGTACCGTAATTTTATATATAATTAGCATTACTTTTATAAGTAATTGGATTGAATGTGCAATTAATGTGTAGCGCCAATTTGATTGATTGATTGATTGATGATAATGACTTACACGAAGGTAGGGCTTAGAAGGCCACCGTATTCATCCTCTAGAGCTTGGGGAGGGTCGAAATGAAGGAGAGTGACAAATGGCTTTATACCTAATTAATCAATATCAGAATACTAATCATCAGAATTATATTAATGCAATATATATAACACTAATAATTAGTCGGATATTATTAGTATTTATGTTTATACATAGCTAGAGCCTAGAGTTTACCATTGGAGATGAGTTCATTGATGAGGTCGTTGTAGAACTTGACGCCAAGTTGGTTTACTCCCCCGCTAAGCTTGCCGTCTGAAAATATATAAAAATTTAGTTCATACTTCATACTTACTTAGCTTACTAAATGGTGTTTATGAATGTTAATCATTCTTTATAAACATTGTCAATACATGGAGTTTATTAATTAAGGAGTGATCTCGATTATTGATTTACTTGGGAAAATTCTGGTCCAGGAGATGGAAAATCTGAAGGAGTCCAATCCAATCTTCTTCATCAGTTGAATATCCTCCTGCATGCATCAATATATTTGGTTCATGACTAATAAGTGATGACAATTTTTATTCATTTTACCTTTAACTTTCGTTTTTTTTTTAATTTTATAAAATACGCTTTACTTTACTTTACTTTTGTAATTATACTTTACATATGAAAGAGAGAAATTAACTTGTAATAAAGAGTATGTACATATGTGTAGGAAGGTACCTTGTATCTGTGGTAGAAATCGTCCCCAATGTCTCCAGTACTAGCATCCATTATCTTTTCTGTTATACAAAAATAATTAAGAAGTATATACGTACATGAGAAGTGAGAAAATTATATACATTATAAGTTCACAGTGTCAATCTAATCATATACATATTTTTTTAAATAGAATAATCATATACACATTTCAATTGGTAATCTACAGATATAATATTGACTAAAATCAACATAATTGACCAATTACTAATAACTAGTTTGACCGCGCTGTAACAGTCAATACAACTTTATTTATATATTTTTGCTGAAATGTTTTTCAATTGACCCAACTATGTGAATTTGACTTGTCGGCGCCAGTCATTATTAATCTATTAAAAATATACAATAACTATTTCCTTATAAGCTATATATGACTTTCTTCCCTTTTTGTTATTTTGAGTACTGGGCCTAAAACGGAAAGCCTGAATTGTACTGAAAACTGACCATTGAAATTAAATATTGACTAGCTCTATTAATCACGGCAAGAATAATGCATATTGTCATCAAAACTACATTTTCATTGCCAAAAAAAAAAAAACTACAATAAATTCTGACTTTCAACTTTCTCGAGATCGA
The DNA here is from genome assembly GCA_964030455.1 of Linum trigynum. NCBI lineage: Eukaryota > Viridiplantae > Streptophyta > Magnoliopsida > Malpighiales > Linaceae > Linum > Linum trigynum. The sequence continues at coordinate 45,205,321 of OZ034820.1, forward strand.
TCATCGTATTTTGTACCAAAATCGAAACGAATGAAGATAGATAGATCATAAACATAATAGATAAGAAGAACAACTGAACCTGGATATTTCCTGGCAAAGCTATCCCATACGCTTGGTCCCCTTCCATAAGTAGATAATGCTGCCCTCCTTCAGACTGGAAAAAAGATCAAACATACTCTCTCTGTTAGAATGAATCGAGAATATTTGCGGTAAAAAAAAAATACAGATTTACGTAGTTCACTAAAGTGTATCAGTTTGTCTCGAAAAAAGAGAGATTACAAAACAGATCCAAAACAACAGACAAACATACGTACGTGTGTATAATCAGTCTTCTAATAACTACATACTTTAGCTAGCCAGGAAGGATGACCAAATCATCAGCTCACCTGGTAAGCTGAGATTCCAGCGCCGAAAACAAACCCACCCGGGAAGCTGCTCCGGCTCAAACCAGCCGCCGGTGCCGGCGACCCATTCCTGATCGTGGGTTCGTAGCCATTATCGCAGGAGATCATCGACGGTATCGTGGCCAGGAGGCAGAAAATCAGAACCCAACATTCCCTAATAGCCGCCATGCCCATGAAATGAATGATTCCGGCCGTCTAACAAAAACCTAGCGCTGCTGCTAGATCGATCTATAGCACAATTATAAGGTGAGTTTAGAAACTTTGGGGAAATTTGGATTTTATACGAGTAAAACGGGTTTGCAAGTTGCATGCATTTATATGGCGTTGTAGGGTCTAATAAGGATCAGTAGCCGACGGCCGTTTCGTGCAAGTAGTGGGATTGGTATGATTAAGTAGGGGTGACGGTCTGGTCCGGTTAAATTGGACCAAATTGATTCGGTCCCAGTCTGGTTTTTTTGGGAATATAAAGACCCAAGATTGGATTGGATACAATCCGGTCTTGACACGGTCCGGTCTCAATTTGATCTTGATTTTAGATTGAGCTTGTGGGGATTTGAGTGTTGGGGTCTCTTATCCGGTCTTTATCCGGTTTTTTTTTACCTCAAATCTAAGCCCGAATATGAGATTGGATTGTTTGCTATCCGATCTCACTCCTGTCTGGATTATACGGTTCGGTTTCGAGTAAAACAAAACAATCCGGACCAAATAGCCAGTCCTATTATTAAGGATAGACGACAGATTTGCGGTGGTTGGATGGATTACTTGGTGGAATAATAACGTTGAGCACATTTTTTAAAATACTTTTTAATAAAGTCAAGACTCACTCACGTCCCTACAATGAACTTTGGAGGCCCAGTTACTCAATTAATGTGGCGTAAAATTCATTTTGATGTATAATAAAAACGATGAAAATGATTATCACGTTGATTTGAAACAGACTTATATATATTAGATCTTTTTATTTTTATTTTTCAGAATGTTATTCTTAATCGGTCTTCATAGCTAATCGATTTTATAGAGGCAATGCATGATACGAACATGATTTTAACAATCAATATACAAGTATCGTATGTACGTACATGATGATGATGATCAGTAGCTAGGCTTATGATTAATTAATAGACTTTCGTGCATTATCATATACACAATCAATTAATCATACATGCACAAATTTATTCTGTAATATATATACTTGGGTTATTCGATATGGTGGAAGCCCCTAATATTCGGAGGACTGTACGTAGATCGTCGCCCCTTAAATCGACATTATGAAATGGGACTGCCAAATGGGTCATTTTATTTTTAGACGGACCAAATTAAAGTGATCATTCTTTAATTTAATCCAATATAAACCGTCATATATTGTTGTTAATAACTGCACATAATTAGGTATATTTTAACTTTAATTGTTGAAGACAAGAGAGGTTGCAAGTTGCTAGGATTTATCTATAATTGGTAACCCTACATATGAGATCATTTGTTGTGTACTCGTCTTGTGTCCCCACATTTTGAACAGGCATACTTGCACACAGATTTTGACTGCACAAAACCGGCCGTCCTCCATCCAATGCCCGAGGAAAGGGTTAAGGGCTCCGAGGTTCAATCGAATTTAAATCGATAAGCACCATTATATCCTAACTGAAAATTACGTTTTAAGTCATCTTGAAGTAAGTAAGTTTGCTTGTTGTGAAAGAGAAGAGAAAACGTCTTTGCTTGAGATTCAAGCAACCCCATTTTGAATTGGACATAATTACATTGTTTTTTTAATTTTTCGAGTGATATCAAGAGAGGAAAAGAGTTATACAAACAAAACTATCAGGAACCCCTATAGACACTCTAGTAAAACCCGGCCCCCAATAAAGTCGAAAGACTAACTCTAACTGAGACAATAGCAGTGCTTTAAGCGCCACTCTATGGGGAGCACTGCTGGCGGCTACCGCCCTAAACTCTATACAAACTGAGAGTCTAGAATCTGAAGACACTCTCGGAGCACCGGACCTCCAAAGAAATTTGTTAGGACACCTTGCCGGTTCTGATTGGCGACCACCTCGGAATCACCTTCCACTATCACATGAGCCAAAGATCTTGAGCCTACGATAGCGATAGCATCTCATACTGTTATCCAAGCGAGGTTGACTACTTCCTGGTGACGCATACTGATTGCCAACTACACCACATGCCCGTCTGACAGACGAGCACCCTAAGTCACAGACAGTTGCATCGCAATTGAAACATAATTACATTGTTTATATGGTTAGAATCTCAATCAATTTTAATATCATAATAATATCTAATACACTAAATATCTTCCCATGAAGTCACCCTACCATTTGTTTCCTTTTTTTATAAGTCGCCATCCACTTGGCCCATTCCCCCGACATCCATAATGCACTCTTCCTTTTCTTTCTATAACCAATTGGCCTTATCCATCCAGCAACTTGTAGGTCTGGAAAATGTAAAACGATTAGCAACAATGTGTACAAATTGGAAAGAAAATCATAATAATTAGTAAGGTACGTAATTAATGACCAACCTATCTAACTATCACGGTTCGATTTTTTTTTTTTTTTAATCTTTTAGCTGTTTCTCTCACTCAGATTCTACTATAACAATTGCATACTAGTCGCGTTCTTGATCTATAAGGATTGGAAATAATCCTTGACATTATGTTGAGCAGACTACTAAAAATTTAAATATAAGACATGTCAGCAATCTATATTCTAAGAAGCCTTATAGCTTTTGACAAGTAATGTAAAGTTTAGACATTACCCATAACATTGAGCCTACATATTTATTGGCAAACTACCAAACTCACAAGTAGCTAGCACGCACTTGTGTCCAATTGAAAACATTACCATGTGGTAGGGGTGTGCAATGGTCAGGTCCGTACCGGACCACACCGGACCAAACCGTTGTTAAGACCGGATCGGACCAGACCGAGTAAACTGCGGTCCGGTCCTTGGTCCTCATGAATTTTATAATTACTGAAGAAATGGTAGACCGAGCTCATATTTGGACCAGACCGAACTGGACCAAATGGATCAAATGCAAGAATGATCCGGTCTTTGGTCCTAACATGTCTTTCACTAATGGACCGCGATTCTCATGAGTTTAGTCCGGTCCGGACCGAACCGAACCGATGCACACCCCTACCATGTGGAACGTGGACAACGTGCTTCTTTCTCCAAAAGTCCAAATCAAAAGGAGAACAAAAAAGGCGTATAAATGGGCTTTACTAAAGAACAGCCTAAATTTGCTGGGCCTGGTCGTAGCCGATCACTAGTTCGTTGATTCTTTTTTTAGTTTGGTAGGCGATGCAGAGTTATATCCGGAAAGACCTCTGTTTGGGCTTGGGCCTGGATACTTCCATACGGCCCACTAAGATCCACTAGCTAGGTAGAGACTAGAGACCAAGATCCGCATTGGTGGCACAATTCCAAGGCAGAGGGAGAGCATTGATAACGAAACCAGCTAGCTAAGCTATAGCTTCTTTCGTCGACAAGTTGTTGGGTTTCCTTTTCCGTAAGTGATCATATGGCTCTGAATTCTGATAATTCAGTTCAATGGGACGATTAGAATATCGTTTGCTTGTGAAATTTGGATGATGTATTTTGATATGATCTCCAATGGTCTATTATACACGTTTAACTTACTTGACGAAGAAGCTAACGAAGTTGGGAAGAAGAAGGACATAATTTGGCTAAGTCAAAATCCGTGTTCAGGGTACTTACTTTGGAGGCATGGTTCTCTCAATTGGATTGGTGGAAATTCAATTTTAAGGGTTTGTTTTGCAGATAAAGTTACCATCTTTCCAATGATATGCTTTGTGGATCCAGATGATGTCATTAAGGTTGTTTTTCAAGGCCTCAAAGTTGCTACCTCAAAACTGGAAAACTGCCAGAAAATGACTAAGGCAGAAAACTGTTTTGTGAAGCCTACTTTGGAGCTCAATTCGAGGAGTATGGATCTGATTCAAGTCCAAAGGCTTCCACAACATGAAACTAGGTATGTTTATGTACAGAGGGAAGGAATTGGATGAAGGATTGGAGTTCTGGAAAGCCTTGAACGAAAGGCGCGAAGTTAGTACGAAAGCTGCCTTTTGACTGTTTTGCGGGCAGCTTACTTGTGCTTCAAGAAATGGAGTTTAAACTCGAATTTTGTGTCCTTGTTAGTGTAGACTTTTGCCTTATTTGTTGCCTAGTTCTATTAGGATTGTATTAGGTTTTATTTGTCTTTAAATACCGTTCTATTTACGTTGTAAAAACATGAGACTTTGATTAATTGAAAAACAAAACTTTGGTTTTGTGCAAGTTGCGACTTGTTGAGTTTGGTGGATTCCAAACTTGTGAGCTTTGTATCGATTGAATATCCTCTTCAATCGTGGTTGAACAGCTACCCTTTTATACCATACGAGCTTTCCCCAGGTATGGAATTGTCCGTTGGTTCCGTTTTATCCCAAGTTCGTATTAAGAGCGCTTCGTTCTTGATTCGAGCTCAATCGATTCTTCGATTGAGACGTTTGTTGCATTACTTTGGTAAAAATACACCCCCCAGGGTCGTATTATATTTGGTACCCAAATTCCAAGCATTATGTATTTGTCAAAATAACATTGTTTGTTGAGATACACAAATCCGTGGGGTCCACGGATTTGGTCCTTTTTTTAGCTCCAAATCCATGGACCCCACGCAATTGCAAGTACCACATTTCATTTGGTATTTGGTCATGGAAGGTAAGGTTTTGTGAGCCATGGTGCAACAACCTTTAAATCCATGATCAAAATGAACTAAACAAACAATGTTATCTTAAAAAATACAAAATGTAACAGATCCATCATAAATCCAAAGGTTTTCAAAACTCAAAACTTTCATTTACAAATCCAACAAGCAAACGCGAGCCTGTACGAGTGCTTTAATTAGGGCGCCTTAAATCTTGATTAGCACATATACTTACTGGTATTAAAGCTGGTGGCTGGCACCCCCTCCCTATACAGCTTGCAGGCAATAATACCCAACCCTGGAATGTGGATGTTTAAGTGTGGTCTGCATCAGTTGGTTGGTTAATTTAATTATGTCTCTCATTCACTCTCGGTGGAAATTATTAGTTACTAGCTAGTAGCCCAACTACTGTGCTTGCAAAACCATACCGGACGCGCGGTTGCACCGAAAAAATTAATTGCTGAAGTTCAAGTCGTGAGGTAGTTTTAGCACGGTATAAAACGGTTTCAGCAAAAAAAAAAAATAAAAAAAAAGTTTCTATCGCTGGCTTTTCCGATATAATCTCCAATAGGGTTTTACAATTCTAACCCAAATCGAGCCACCGCTGGTTGTGGAAGAGAAAGGGTACAATGTTGCAGGTGTGTGATTTATTATGGAATACTAAATGGCTTGATAGATCATGTGAGCTGCATAAATTTCAGGCTTCCATATCGCTAATTAATTAATTAACTTCATGGGTGGTGGCGGAGGGGAAGAAGAAAAGTTAGCTCAACCACTACCCTGTGAAACGGTTGAATATGCATTCATGTTGAAATGGATTGCTAGGTTGGTTCTCTGTTCAACGTCAGGGTGGGAGGAGAAAGAAGACTATTGGGTTGGGCCGGCGGGCCGGCCGGCGGGCCTAATTTTCTGTTCCAGCAGCAGCACTAGTGGTAGTACGTACCTTTGTGTTTCTGTGTGTGTAGTTAATGTTTCATCACATCAAAGCATTTAAGAGCATGACATGTTACAAATTACGTTCAAACCTTAGCTACTACGTACGTACTGTTCCAATTCTGGTTTGGGGTAGCTACTTAAGTTTCACTTCTTCTCTACTAGTTCTTATTCTTCACCATTCAATCAATACGATTGAACCACCGTTACTCTACGTTAGATATTTTTTTAAAGCGTTGATGTGTATAATTGATGGTAAGTTTAGTTGGGTTGTGTCAGAACAAATTATGGTATTGGCACAAAGTTTTCGGCCAAACAAGCGTGCTATGCATGACGGGTTTAATGACTGTATATCTCATTAAAACGATTTAATGTGCTAGTTATTTTACACCTGTTACCTAGAAAATCCAGCTCTGGCTAGCTAGCCAGCTAATTAGTTCATCTAGCAAGCTAGCTAGCGGTGTACATACGTACTATGAATCAGAAGTTTGGTTTCTAAATTATTCGGTCCACCGGTCGTAGCTAGCTAGTGCTCTCGAATTTTGATTATCACATTAGATTGTTTTTGGCTTTGACATATAGTTTTATACATTATCGCAAATACTGACTAATCAGCGGTCGTTACTTAACAAAATAATATGTACGTACGATAATCATCTATGTTAGACGTGTGAAGTGGTCCTTAATCGAGTTGAATTGATATATACAAGACTGAAATATATACTCCTATTCATTCTGATTTCATTTTTGATTCGTTCTTTTTGGTTTACTTTTTTAAGAGACTCTACGAAATTAAATCCCATTCATTCCGACCGAATAGTTGCCCACACACTATATTGAGGAATTGAGAAGACAGAAAGAGATATTACACAACAAAAAGGGTAAAGTATGGAAACGAAAGAACGGCCGGCGGCGGGTTTGGAGAGAAAGGGAGAGAGAGCGGCTCAGTTGCGGATTCCGGCGGCGGCGGGCCGTTGTTCCTGGCGGCGACGGTTGAGGAAATCATGAAGCAAGACGGAGCCCTTGCATTTGGGGCACTTGGGTTCCACCTCCGACAACATCACGTACATAAGGCACCGGGGACACCCCACCAGCATCATCGGCGCCGCCGCCGGCGCTGCCGGCGCCGTCACCCCCAATTCCTCCTCCGTCGTGGACGACACGCACGAGCTCTCCCAAGATGAGCACCCTGAAGCCGGCGGCGGCGGCGACCCCTCCCCGCCGTCATCGTTGGGCGGCGGAGACAGGTTCAGCCTCAAATCTAGCTGCTGACAGCTGGCACCTCGATTTCTACGCCGCCCCATCCCACCTAAAAAACCGAAATTAAAATACGGCAAAAAAAAAAAAAAACAACTAAAAGCAGAAGCATGTCATGTCTAGTTACCGGAAGCAACCTCGTCGAATGAAAGAATAACGGCGTATGGTCGGAGGTATCGCCGGCGGCTGAGGGTATATAATAATTTTATATTGGGAAGTATCGCCGGTGGAATATGGATAACGGTGGGTTTTTGTGTGTGTGTATATATATAGGCTGGTGGGTTAGATGAATGAATATAGCTGAGAAAATTTGGTTTGGTGTAATATCTGATAGTTATGGATTGCGACGACAATAATTAATAAGATTGGGTGGTAAAATGAGATAAAAAAGGGGTGGTGAGTGATTCTTATTAATGATGGTGAAATTAATTAATATGGGGGAAGGAAAATATAGGTGGAAAATTTAATATTCAAAACCATGTCGACTTTGCTTTTTTGTTAGGGTTTGGGACTGGTGATATTGTGATTCAATGTAACAGTATGGAACAGCAAGAAATGAACTTGAAAAATTTCATGGGTCGTGCCCTGTATGTTCACTGTCATATCTGCCTCATTTATTTATTTTGGTTGCAACAACAAATTGGTTTAGAAGTAAATCGCGTTGAGATCCGTTACGTCGGAGATTAATTTTGGTTGAGATTTTGAGGTCAGAGTATGCATGCAGTTGCAGAGAGTTTTTTCTTGTGTGAATGTGTTACACGCGTAGATGATGATTGTATGTCGCACATGAAGAGGAGGAGGTGGAATCAGTAGCGGATTCAGGAAATTTTTATAGGGGTGTCCTCTTTCAAAAATTAAATTTAATTAAAAATTAAATTAAATAATTCATATATAAAAAAAATATCTGATTAGTGCAAATATACCATATTAGACAATAATTCTCGAATTGATCACATATTCAATTTCTAACATTGTTCCTGATGTAACTCAATCTTGAAAGACTCTTTCAACTCTTGCACTATACTTATAAAATCAATTCAAATTAAGGATAGCTCGAATGAGTTTAATTGTTAGGTTTTGAAAATAATTGGGAATAAAGAATAGTGTTATTACTATAACATAGTGTTTAAAATAAAACAACAAATGAGTTGCAACCTAGAGAATATGTTTAATAATAGTAGTGTCCTAGGTTTGAATAACACAGAGTACTACTTATATATTTTTAATCATACGCAAACTACTACCGATGACAGGATAATCGTTTTTCAAAATTTAAGGGTGTCCCGGATTATCAATTATAATTTTTTTTATCCATATGAAACTACTACCGAGTGTTGGATAATCGTTTTCCCAAATTTTAGAGGTGTCCCGGGACACCCCTAAAGACCCATGTATCCGCCACTGGGTGGAATATCATGAATGATTGTAAGGTCGCGTGCAAGGAGCACTTAGATCAGTGAAATAACATGAATATCGTTTTTGGTTTATCACGTGTCGTCCTTGAGAATGTCCAAAAAACATTTCTCTATGGAGATTTAGAATTCTAAAGCGAGGATGATCCAAACTGGCCGGATTTCTAATTTGCATGTTCATTAAATCAGAATCTTCAATTTGGTTAACTAAATTTGTATGCTTAATTGGTTCTAAATCAAATGGAAAAGGGAAAGGAAACAAGTATATATACGAGGGTTTGTAAAATCGTACCAAATAAGTTAATCATATGATAATTAATGGTATAGTCGTGATGTAATCGGAAGTCATACTAGTACAACATCGTTCTTATTAATTTTAAAAATATATATTCAATTAGCGTTTTATAAAAAATGAGTCGGTATTACCAATTTAACTACGTAAAACCGACTAATATGATACTTTCATAATATTTATATACCATACAAACCTAGATAGTAAAAAATGGGCTTGACAATTTGAACAACGATATGTACGGTCTATTCAAAATAAATAGTAAATGACCAACATACTTCATCTTTAATTATCTGGTTTGAACTTTAAAATTAGAAACTATATGAAGATGAAGTACAAAAGTAAGGTAGTTAGTTCAAATTTTAAGCAAAAATTAAACCAAAAAGAGAAAATCTTCAAAAATATGGGTCTATTCAAAATAAATAGTAAATGACCAACATACTTCATCTTTAATTATCTGGTTTGAACTTTAAAATTAGAAACTATATGAAGATGAAGTACAAAAGTAGGTAGTTAGTTCAAATTTTAAGCAAAAATTAAACCAAAAAGAGAAAATCTTCAAAAATATGGTTCTGCCAGGGATTGAACCTGAGTACCTGGAAGATACTAAGAGCTGTTTTCCGCTGGACTAGAGCTAGTCAAATGTTATCTTTTTGCGCGGAACTGTAATTGTATAATAGAAAATGTCTTCAGAATTTCTAAAATTCTCGATATTTTTACACGCAATCTTCAGAATTCTCGGAGGGGGGGGGGGGGGGGGGGGCGAGGAATAAGGTAGCTACGCCCCTGCAATCCAGCCAAGTCCATGGGTTGCAGTTTCAGTTGGGCACTCATATGTAACACTCATGACAAACTTGTTCTAAAATTGTCTTGTTATTACAGAATACTAATACAAGCCAGCAAAGTCGATCCAGTTAGAGTCAACATACATCGAATAATGAATACGACATGCATATATGATTCTCGCCCCTTGGAACGAAACGATTTGCATAACAAACTTGGCTTGGCCACCTCGTTTGCTCTTACAGTTGCACTATCGTGGAGTCAATGATACATCAAAAAAATGTTAGAATCCCGCTCAAATGATCTCATCCAGCGAGTAAAATCAATGTTGTGTGTCCTAGAAACAATCGGATTGTACAAGTCGTTCTGCGAAAAAACACGATCCGACTGCAAAAGCATTTGTAATGAAGAAATTATAAGAGGGTTATGTAGCGGTAGCCAAATCAAATTACAAGTGTCATTTATTGCTAGGCCAAAGGATTGAATGTTGACTGAACAATTATTCTGTGTGTGCACAGATATTACTGAACAAAATTTGGGGTTTTTCCACCCTTCTTCCTAATGTCTCATTTAATTTGAGTTCTTGACTTTTGACTAAAGATATTCATGTGTGTGCAAGATAAGCATGCAATCATCCTTTACCAAAGAACCTGGACTTGATCCCCACATCCCTTTCCCTTTCATGAAATTTAATTCTGTTAGCCAAAGACATTCAGTGTCCAATGTGGACAAGTTACTCATTGTGTCCACACAATTTTGGCAACAGGTTCACTAACCTTCCCCTTTTCTTTCTCCTTCGATGATGGTTTTGCTCTCTGAGTCGATGGGAGGTTGATCACCGTCCACGTCCAGAGGTCCCAAGTTCGAAACTGGTAGTCAATAGCTTTTTTTTTTTCTTCTCGTTCTCGTATAAAAGTCATGTAAAATGCTCGATCGGATAACATTGATATTGAAATACTCGTCCATCCCATATTTCAGTACTGCAGGCATAAGAATCTGAGAATGGCTCATGTTAACAATTATGTTACAGTTCCATCACCATTGAAGCCGATTCAATCTCCTGGTATGATTGATCACAAACATGGCTGGCAGCTAATCAACGGCTTCAACAAAAGGCTCAAAAGCAAGACATGAAATAGACGCTATATATATCCTATTTTCAAGAAATTTTTACACTTTGAGACTTAACAGAACGAATGCAGCCGTACAAGATTTACAGATTCTCAACATGAACAGTCAGCTAACTAAGGAAAAGATCATTGACTCAAATAAGGGAATTCACCCTGTGAAGTAGGGATCGACGCAAGGGCGCGATGAAACTGCTGTCTTCCAAGCACATGGTAGAAGAAGACTGCTAATTGGTATTATTAGTATTACAAACATCGGCTTAATCCTCCAGAAACTGCTGTCTTTCGAGTTCAATAACATGATCAGTCAAACTATTCGCAGTTACAGTCGACGTTTCGTTATTGCACTTGCATTCTGATAGTTGCTGTCGAAGATTCCGAACCAACTCGTTCAGCTTGTGAATGTTCTTCTCTTGTGAAAGGATAATCTGCGAGAGGATGTTCGTAGTTAATATTTGAGGGAAAGAGGATCTCACCAGTATATGCCAATAAGAACATGGTGTGGTGTGCTATGATATTTGAGAAAGACATCAGGTGAGAATTTTGGCAATCACTCAGTCACAAAGACAAAAATTGAAGCAATCATCAGGTTTCATGTCAAACTATGATCCTTCCTTTCATTTGCAAAATGCATCAAATTTATTAAAAGAAAGAGTGCATTGTCCTGAACTATAGTTCACACTGTGTAGAATATCTAACCATATCAAGGAGCATATCTCAGAACAGGCCTAAACTTTAGCTAAGACCATCGTATTGCAGAATCATTCCGAGGATTAAACTGCTGACCAAAATAAGCAACTGAAATTACCATACAAGACCCGCTGACAGAAGTTCTCAAGTTTCTAACAGTTAAGCTGTATCACGGAAACAACTAATTATTAACAATTGTGAAGACAGACACCATCGTACCTATCATCTTAATCACATCACATGTAGTAATTATCATCTTTCAGCAAGTTCACCACATCTTACATCTTTCAGTCATATAGAGGATGGAAAGTTGTCTCAAAGTCAAAGGCTTGTAACTTGTAATAAGTAAGTTAATCCCAGAGTAACTGAAGCACATTGGGATAGGCCTAACTTCAGCCCCCAATCCTAAAATTAGAAGGAGAGTTGCAATGTACGAGCACAGAGGAAACCAGTCATGAACTCTAGAAAAGTAGAGCTATCACCATTGACTAAAGTACTATCAATTACACAGCTATGTTTGAACTAACGTGACCTTGCTTTATGAAACTTGTCCAATTTTAGACCCAAATTCGTATTGGCCCAAATTAGCTTTCTTATCTAAACTAAGGCACAAAATAACTAAACATGCAGATATCTCTTCTCCAAACTAACAAAAAACCTACCATACATCATATAGAAGGCCGGAAAAAAAAAAGAGATTTAAGCAAATGAGCATGCCAAATCACAAAAGATTCATATCAGCTCCTCAAGAAAGTTGGATTAGATCTTTCAAAAACGTATCAAAACAATGATCACATAAATTTTCATCAATAGCTCAGTAGAGAAAGTCCAACAACATGCTTGCTACAGAAACTGATATATGGTTCTTCAACACTGCTTAAGTGTAAACAGTAGCCAGTCTGAGCTTAAGAGAGCCTTTTAAGTAATAAAAAATGTTCTCCACTCTGTATCACTTGAGCAAAGCTAATTGTTCTGTAGCTATATTCTCTGCTAAAGATAGGGAAATTTCAACAGGCAAGATAAGGTCGACAGGGGAACTAGAGATCGCAAGCCTTTAGACATACTATCTATTGGAGCCAAACAGGAAGAAGTACACAAAGATAACAAGGAGATCTAACTTCACAAATCCCTGAAATGCACACTGATGAAATAAAGGATAGCACAAGATATACCTTCTCCTTGACAGCTTCTTCCCTCTTTGATATTTGTTGCTGTTTAGATGTTATCCCAGGAGTTGGGTCAATGTCGTTTACAAGTTGTTGTCTCCATTCAAACTGAGAGGTAATTATGAGTATAAGCAGCAGAAAGACTAGTAGCATAGGCCTTGACATCGCAACAGAGCTGGGGGTTCTCCTACAATACCTGCTCAATAACCACACCATAAGTACACTGTACACCAATAGCCAAACCCATAAATGAAAAGCAAAGAAACGTCCAAGTGGCAAACCCCACCTAAATGTTTAGATTGCTTGATAGGAAAATGCTTGCATTTCGATATGAACGTCTGCTTAAAGAAATACCACCACTCAAACCCCAAGTGAAGAACCAAGTTCGTCTAATCAAACCAATGAACCCTAGCTTTCCATCTGGATAAAAAGTTCACAACTTTGGCCGGTTCAATATCTAACCTAGCATATAGCAGTCACAAAACAAAGTATAATCGGCTTCGGTATCATTCAATGTCAGGAAATTCTTTCGTAGCATACCCAGTTCGAGAAATAGAACATTAAAGAATCCAAATCGCAGCAGGAGAGAAGAAAGAAGGAACTTACAGATCGAAGAACAGGAGAGAAACCCAAATTCATGATCAGGGAAAGACGCTTTGTTTCACTGTCTCGAGGCGGAGGGGGGAAGAAGGGTAGTTGGGGACGGAAAGAGGAAAAATCTGATAAAAGCAGAAAGCTGGAAGCAACTCACGATTTTTGCTTCATCCAGAAAGCTAACTCCTTTTGGCTGTAGACTTAGATTACGTTAATTGATTTTGGTGGGGAAGCAAAGTGAAGTGCTTAGGAACAGAGAGTTGACATGGAGCGAGAGTGAGAGCTTAATCGAGAGCGTTAATGGCGGAAATTAGATTCCTTTAGGAACAGAAAAGCCGAAGGAAGGAAAGACGGAGAAAATCGCGTTGTGTTGCTCCGTTGGTTGGTGTCGCACTGTCGTTATGTTTCTGTTAAATTCGCTCTTTTCATTTCGATATGGCCGTATGGCGGCAGGCCGGCAGCTCTTGATTTTACTTTCTCAGGTCAACCTTACTTCCTTCACCGTTATAAATTTACAAAATTGTTGCCGCTTTCATCAACGATTAGAGATTGTTCACGTCCAATCTAACGACACCAAGCACCTGCGAGCACGTTCACACAAGATGTATTGTAATCTCAATAGGAAAATTCTCTTCAAATAGTTGGCTAGATTACCATCGTCCGAAAAACAACTTCATATGACAGCCGAATAAAAAATAATCAATCGCGATTAGCTATAATATAGATAGTAACAAGGTGGTTGGAGTTATATACCAGTTAAATTTGTTGTAATAATATTATGATAAATACAATTTGGACATTTTAATAGCATATACCAAGAGATAATTAACCAATTCATCACTTTGCACTCTCAATAAAAACATTCCATCAAATTCACTAAACAATTCATGACTCACCTCCCAAATCAGTCATCCGAAGCATTCCAAAATTTGTTTCGACCGTTTAATATAGAGATACTAAGATGTCAACGTAACTCCATACATAAAATTCGAGTTCCCGTGACTTCCTGACTTGTCAATCCTCCTCAATAGCTGTATAGTTATAGACTAATGTCTGATAAAAAATACCCCTTTAATTCCGATTGTAAAAAACTAAGGGGTCGTTTGGATGGATCAATCTAGAAATGAGTCAATTTGATCAATTGTCTCGTTTTATAAACAAGGCAATTAAAACGAGTCAATTCGAATTACATACCCCACCCCAAGTAATTGAAATTGACTCAAAACGGATCAATTCAAAATACCGCAGGTAGATTGATCCATCCAAAATTTTTTTGTTGGCAAACGATGCAATTTTGTATAATTGTGTCAATTTGATCCGTTACAATTCCTCATCCAAACGACCCTAAGGTGTCGTTTGCTTGTGGGATTTGGGTGTTGTATTTGGCACCCAAATACCAAGCATTATGTATTTGATATATACAAATCCATGGGCCCACTTATTTGGATTTTTTTTAGCTCCAAATCTGTTGGTCCCACGTATTTGTAAATACCACATTTCATTTGGTATTTGCAAATATCTATGTGGAAGACAAATATTTGAGACCAAATACCAAATGAACTAAATCCATGACAAAAATTCAATTAAACAAACAATGTTATCTTTCAAATACAAAATACAATAAATCTATCATAAATCCAAAGGTTTTCAAAACTCAAAACCTAATCCATCATAAATCCAAAGGTTTTCAATACTCAAAACCTTCGTTTTCAAATCCAACAAGCCCTAAAACCAATCCTTAAAAATACACAAGTTGAATGCAAAAGAACCACTTTCATAATCTCATGATACAACACAACTCAAGGTCAAAGTTTTTACTCAATAGGAGCATTATCCTACAAACAAGATTGCCTTTGACTTGGGAACATCCAATGGAATCTTCCACGAAAGAAAAACTAAGTCAACACTAATAAAACCCCAAAGGAAAAAAGAATCTATGGCCAGAAGAAACAAAAGAGAACAATAAATAATCTGAACAACTTCTCAGCAGAACTTCCTTCCCTTCCCTTCCCCTTTGTATATCCCCTCACCTCCCTAGTTTTCTCTCAGCCTACCAAATCCCTAACATTTGTATAAGAAAAGGCAATTATGATCAAAAGAAGAAAAATCTGAGTTGGAACAGGCAAGGTCAGTCACGATGCTTCAGCACCAATGCTGAAACTCTCTTCAAGCATTCAGAAGCCTTGGTTAGATCAGCCTCTGTATGGCCAGCAGACACGAACAATCTGATTCCCACGGGCAACCGGCACTTATCAAGAATCGATCTTTTGGAGGTCACCATGAACACCGAGTCTTCCTTCAGAGCCTGCAAAATGAAACGAGGAAGGAGCCGCGAAAAAAGAAATAATAGCTCAGTCTATACACACTTCAATCACACAAGCAGCAGCAACGACAAAAAGATGTGCGATTGGGAACTAAGTTACTCACACGTTCGGCAATTTCTTCGAGGACTTCCATATCGCCTTTTGTCGATCCTGTGGATTGCTCCAGTTTAAGGAAAACGATTGGTGATTCTGGACTGCTCGTCAAGGTGAGGCCTTCTACGTTGGACAGCCCTGCAGTTACGGAAGGAGGATTTTTTTATATTAAATCTAGCCACCAAGAACACTTTATCTTCACAGGTACTCTTAGAGGGGATGTTCACATCCCATCAACTCCACTTTTTCTAAAACCTTTCTGAGTACAATTTTCCTTCACTTTTACTAATACTTAACAAAACACACCCTATACCAAGTTTTAAAGAGAGAATAAGTGAATTCGTGATCAGAACTTACCTTTCAACAGCAAAGAAATGTTCTTTTTCAGCTTTTTTATCAGATCAGGATTCTCCTCAATCATATCAATAGCAGTAATAGCAGCACTAGCGAGATACGGGGGCAACGATGCGGAGAAGACATAGCCAGAGCTGCTCAATCGCTGATTCACAATAAAAAGATTCATTTTAGAAACTAGAAAAGAGATGTATAAGCATTCAAGCCTCTAATTAGTTTTTGTATGTGAGATTTTGGAATGTATGGCATACTTGGTGATCAACGACTCTAGTACTGCCAGTGCAAAATCCTCCTTCAGTAGCTAAAGCATGCCCCATCGCAGCAGTTATTATATCTATCTTATCAACCTGCAACGCCATAAGGAAGATACGAGTTTAAGGAAGAAACACGTAAGTACAGACACAGTTCTTATTTTTCGGTAAGCTAGAAACAGAGATTATGGCATACCGGAACTCCACAGTATTCAGTAAGACCTCTTCCAGATTGGCCAAGCACACCAAACGAGTTGCTCTCGTCCAAAAAAACACGGAACCGATATTTCTCCTTCAGCTTGATGATCTCATCTAGAGGAGCTATTTGACCAGAATTCTACATTTTCAATATCGGAACAAATTAAAGCTTGGAACATCATTTTGCTGTTAAGAACTATAATACCATTTACAATTATATCGCTGCTCCAATACCAGCACAATCAATAGTTATGTAAGAACATTAAGCAGCCTAACATTCAACAGATGATCATGAAAATTATCAATCTTATAGAGAATTACAGATATCCATACTTGTGGGTAAACAAATATGGTAACACGATTCATATAACTGTATTTGTTCTTGTTTAAAAACTCACATGCTATAAAGTCAGTAAGATAACTTGAAACACTTAAACAAAAGCACAGTGTCCAATGACACTGTGAGACAAGATGGAAGAGACTAGAAGGAATCAAAAAGAAAGATACCTGGTAAACAGATTCAACAACTATGTAGCGCCGCAACTTCTTAGCACGTTTATTATCTGCAGTAATATTTTCTAATGTGTCGTGTAGAGACTTCATATCATTATGCTTGAAATAGACAATGGTGCTTCTAGACAAATGAAGTCCATTTTGTATTCCCCAGTGGACACCTTCATCACTAGAATTAGGAAAGATTCTCAAAAAACTTTCATATATGTAGATCAATCACTAACAAAATCAGAAGTAACAAATAAAATCAACGTTTAAATAATAGATCCTAAAACGACAATGTCACAAACAAGAATGTCATCTCGATGTATGAAAACATAAAGAACTAGTAACTTTTGACAGTTTGAGAGACTACCGAAAAACATAGCATGTTTATTTTTAGCAGTTCAAACATGGGTAAAACATCAACTAACTATAAGAATTGTTAGTTCTAAATTTCAATACCAAACCTCTTCTAACACACATCACCTTACCATTATTAGTTATTTTGCAGAGAACTTAAGTGCTAATAAAAATATGTATTGTAAACACTGCAGATACTCACACAACAATGACGTCGCCCTTCTTGGCAAAACATGGAATTGCACTGAACATTGTGGAAAGGCCATATGAATAGAGAATTGAGTCTGGTGTTCCCAAGAATTTTGATATCCGGCTTTCACAATCAAGGTGGACGTCTAGAGGAAGCAAATCTATTAGACCACAAACAACACCAATATATGATATCAGAGATATGCTCACTTAGGTCTTACCAATTGTCCCATAGAAACCACGAGGACCACAAGAACCAACACCATACTTTTCCAGTGCAGCAGTGCACGACTCCTGCATTAGAAGTTTGCTGTGAACATTGTGATCATACAAGAATAGTTCAAAAGGAAATGGATTCACGACAGTAACAAATTTTCTAACCTGCACTTTCTCATGTCCAACTAATCCCAGATAATCAGCAGTGGCAAAATTCACAACTTCTTTCCCATTGATTACAACATGCGGGCCTGCAGCACTGTATCAAATGACAGTGATGAGCAACGATTATCTTAATGGATGCATAAAGGGTATAATCCAAGGCAAAGTCGCATCATTTTAGATAAGACAACAACCATTGGAGGACCGCATACTTTAACAGGTGGCCAAACTGGCAAGATAACCCCTACAAAAAGTTTGGAACAGAAGGCACAACCAAGGTTCAACAGAGACCTCCCTTCGGAATATAGAATGATACAGCTGGGATGGGATTCACCTTCTGTTTTGGTAAGGCATTTATTTCTATCACCTAGACAGAAGACGAGTGGGGTTCATTCTTCACCAAATAAACTTAAAGTATACTCCTATAAATACTGCCACAATATTCATCTATCAAATCATACCAAAGCCATGACAAGTCTTCAACATCATGATAGAGGAGATAGTATAAATAAAAAGTTTAAATGGCGATGAAGATTGTCGGAAGAGTAATTCTGAAAGGAGTAAATAGATATGCAAATAAAACAAAGTAGACGGACCTTTCCAACACTGGTGGCTGATATTGCATCTCTTTAGTAATGGAAGGAATCAGGGGCTCCGGAACCCAATCATCACACAATTCATCAATTTCCTGAACAAAACAGTTTTTTAAGCATACATTATACTGAAATCCCATATAATTCTGTTATATTTTGACCGAGTATAAAATGTCATCCTTGCTATTACATCTTCTGAGGGCAGTAGAGAAAATTAGTTGAGTAATACAGCACCATTTTCAATTGAATACAAGTAAGTTGCAAAGGGAGCGACAATAAAAGGAACCTTTTTGCTCAGAGGCCGTTTAGGTGGCTTGTAACTTTTCTGGGAGAGCAGGAAAAGGATCACAACTAGTAAAAGTCCTTCAACAAAATAGTGACCTTCACCAGGAAAAGTAACCAAATATCACAAACGGATTCCATGATTTTACTACCATGCACCTGCAAGAGAAAGAGAAAAGGAAAAGGAGACTCACCTCCAATATGGACTCCGAAAACAACAGCTCGAGCAGAAGGTGCGTCCAAGGCCTGTGTTACCCAATTTACAGTGCTATTCAACATGTTCAACCCATAAGAGGCCATCGTACTGAACTGTAATCAAAATCAAATGTGAACCACTTGAGCATTCAATATAAGACGCAATCATTATAATTTGCAACAATCATATCAAATATGCACCACAAGTGCAATGTGAGCCACCATGTGAGCTTTGGAAGGTGAGCTGTCATGGCCACCCACCAAATCATCAGTCATCAAAACCGAAAACCAAGTCATGGCATGCACATGGATCTATGAATAAAATTAGCTAAATTTACAAAAATGAAAATTGGAAGCAAGAGAACAGCAACAGGGTATGAAGAGGGCAGGGAGCTCATGAACAAATCCAACACCAATCTCAAACAATGTATTAGGTCAATGGTAATAATATCCTAATAACCTAATCCTAAAACGAGAAAGAAAAATAAGCAGGGGTGCTGAAAATTATGCTTCTTCATCAACCAACTCCCCAGCTTATGTCACTACCAAAATTTGAAGGAATGAGAAATTGGAACAAAAATCTAGAAACAAACACCAGTTTCCAGGGAATGGAAAGAGAGGTAATTTTGAGCAACACAAGAACTCGGGAAAGGCACAGCAGGGCTTGGTAATTCAACACATTTCTGCTAGCTTTCAACTCCAGGCAAACATAAGGGTTGTAATAAATAAAAAAATTGTCAACCACCCCCAAACAAAATTAACTCAAGCAACAGAGCTCGGCTTCCAGATTGATGAACACAACTATCTGAACAAGATTGGAATCAATCGCTGGATCTCAAGTAGAAATCAGCAACCAATTCATACCCAAATCTGCTCATATGAGTTGCAATTAGATTGGTAAATGTAGCCAGGGAGAAGAATACCCACGCCTAGTAACGGCCAATCAATGTGACAGCAGCGATGCTTGGCTACTCCCAATCAGCTCCGTCCGCTTCCCTCTCGATCTACAACCGAACTCCCTTTCCAAGCTTCTATTCGTATAAGTATCCCTCTTCCCAAGCTCAGCTCTGCCGCTCTCCGACAAGCAGTAACGGCGGACGCAGTTCGACGAGAGAGCAGCAGCTGCGGCAAGTTCCTGGCAGGGACAAGGACTCGTCTCCGTGGAACCTCAATTTGAATCCCGCCTTTCTCTCTCTTCGTACCAAGAACCGCCGGGAAGTAACAGAAGAGCGGTGCCGGTTCCAATCGGCGACAGTAAAAGAATTAACCTCCCTTCCGGCGGAGTCCCCCCTTGCAAATCGACTTCCTCTCTCTCGCTGCTTCCCGCGGATCCCAAAATCGGCTTCTCCACTTGTGATACGCTTCCTCTCTCTCCTCCACTGGATTCAAAAATCGGCACTTGGAACGAAATTTCAAAACCAGTTCGTAAAACTTTGTGTATTACAAAAGAACCATCAAAGTTTTAAAAACTTGCCAAACTCGCCGAGTCCGTCTATTGACGATTTTCGGCAGCTTGAGACGTGGTCGACGACGACGACTCACACAGGTGACGGCCTGACGGGTCCCTGAGTCGGCGTTTTCGCGTAGAAAGTAGAATTGTATTTTCTTCTGTCTATCGTTTTCCCCAGCTCCATGAGACGTGACTCGTGAGATCAGCGAGTCAAAGACGTTAAACAAAAACTAATGACCGAGTCAACATTGGCATCCTCCCAGCACCGTCCCATGATAATTGGAGGCCCGGTTCGAAAATTTAAAATGTGGCCCTAATTTTTTTCTCCATAAATTTATCAAAATTAAAAATTAGTAAATAATTGTAAAAAAATACTTAAGTTCAGAAAAAAATTACATCAGGAATAAACGATCTCGTTTCGAGTTTGACCAAGAAACCAAGACCGAATTCCCAGCCCTAGTAGGGAGGAAAGTAAATATGGAAAGAAGAGAAAATGGATATAGCGCAAAAATTGAATGGAGAAATGAAAATAGTCTAAATTGATCGAGAGGTGGGTGCAGGGTTGTCTACTAGATCGTGGAGGCCCTATTTCAAAATCTAGACGTGGTCCAAATCGACCTTTAACTATAATAAAACTAAAATGATTTTAATAACATTATTCAAAATGTAATATCTTTCTATATTGTTTAAATTAAAATTATCTATTATTTTTCAGATTTTCGTATTCTCCATGAGATCCTTTTCAATTGTTATTATAGCTAAAATTATCTATTAAACACATTATCATACTCATAATCAATCAATCATACACTAAAAATACAACCTACAATATATGATGGGTAACTAACGAAACTAAGTAGAGGCCCCTAATATTCTGTGGCCCTGTGCCGGAGGGCGGGCCAGCACACCTTCTTGGCCGGCCATGCGTCCTCCATGGAACGAGTCATACTAATATGTTAACCGAGTTCTTCGTTCAAACACCAAAACATGTGGAAATGAATGGGTTAATTGCATGGTTGGTCACTAAGATTATAAAAAACGTTCATGTTTGGTCACTAGAAATATTTAAATCCAATCTTGGTCACTCAAATTAGTTAAATGGTTCAAGTATGGTCACTCTCCGTCCAACTCCGTTAAATTTGTCTGATGTGGCAGTCAACCCTCAAAGTTGATCGTTAACTAAGTGACGTGACAATTAAAAAATAACAAATAAAATAAATTTTAATCTTCTACCATTTCCAACTCATTTTCACAATAAAGCAATGCAGTCAAAAGCGCGATTCTACCTAGAAGCGGGAAAGGGGTAAAATCGTAAAGCGTAGAATCAAAGCATAAAAGCATAAGTTTTTGACGTATACTGTAAAATAACTAAAAATTTGTTGAGTACGATATATACTATGTAAAATATGAGTGTACAGAATTTGGACAAGTTAATAAATACTTGTAATTCACGTCTAAAGTAGAGCAACTCATAGTATCTTTTAACAATAAACATAAACATAGATCTTAACAATAAACCACCTTCCTGCCTATGTTAATAAATTTGGAAAAGGCCTAGCTCGTGAATTAGATTACTCTATTGAAGTTGAGAATGCATCCAAGTACCTGATATGTATCTTTTATTCTAAAATCTATCATATGGTTGGTGTTTTACCTTTAAAATATACTTTTTATAATAAATTTCATGAAAAAAATATCCATTTAGTGAACTAAAAACGTAAAAGCGTAAAGCATTTTGGTGAACTAGAAGCGTAAGCTTTTAAGCTTTAAAACGCAATTTAGTCCGAGTTTATGCACTTAAGATTTTACATGGAAACGAACGCGTTTTAGTGACCTAGATGCGTAAAACCGTAAGATTTTAAATTTTAAAACGCGATTTTGACTGCATTGAAAAAGAGAATATAGATTGGAGAAATAATGAAATATAAATTATTGGGTTTCAAAATTGAAGTTAGGGTTTGGAATCCGAGGAGAAGAATAGATCCAGATCAGATAAAGATGGAAAACCAATTTCTTTGCCTAGCTTGGGATATGCATAGTACGACGCTTAACCGGAGACGAAGCTTTTGCAAGCGGCCTCTGTCGAGACGTGGGCAGGCAAAGTCGGTCCGGGTTACGAAATCTTGCTGTGAACAGCGGCATCCGAGTCCTCGTCCCTGTCCTCGTTCTCGTCCCGCTCAGTCGACAATTTGCAATTGTATTGTTGATACGAAGGAGAATAATTGGTGGGACGTTGCGGTGCTCTTCCGTCATAAGGGCTCCGTTTTGCTACACTTGGTGAATGCAGAGGATGCGAAGAAAGTAGTTTGTACCGAGCGATTGGGCCCCACAGAAGGTATGGGTTTCATTGCTTTAGGATCAAAACTCTATGTTTTCGTGGTCCTGGTACAAGTCACTACTTTGGTGAACTTGGTAGTGGGATTTGGAAGAACAGAGACCTCTACATGTTTCAGAAAGCAAGGGATCTCTGCTAGCGAAGCCGTATCCCATCGTCTCCGCCTACTGTGCGTTGACGGAGTTGGAGGAAGGAGCGGTGTCGAGGGTGGAGGAGGTGCAGGTGATTATTGCCTGGGAGCGGCTACAACAATTGCGGGGGCGGAGCTAGGATAAGGAATTGAGAGCTGATTTTGTTGCGGGAAGGGATGTAGTGATGGAGGAGGAAGCACCCCTTTAATTTTTAACTATAATAATTTTATTGATTTATTTATTTTACTTTCTTGTGAAAATGTGCTGGAAATGGTAAAAGATTAAAATTTATTTTATTTATTATTTTTTAATTGCCACGTCACTGAGTTTACGATCAACTTTGAGGGTTGACTGCCACATCAGACAAATTTAACGGAATTTGACGGAGAGTGACTATACTTGAACTATTTAACTAATTTGAGTGACCAAGATTGGATTTAAATATTTTCAGTGACCAAATATGAACGTTTTTTTTGTAATCTCAGTGACAAACCATGCAATTAACCCGAAAATGAATGGACACCTCGCCCGCGTAAGCTAGGGTAATGTTAGCGATTATATTGACAAGATAATCGATAAATGATGATTAACTATTATATCATTAACTTATTATAAGTTATAAATGTAGTCATCGGTAGGTTGAAATGTCTTTCATTGTTCCAATAATTAAATAGTCGGTTAACACTTAATCAGACCTTACTAAATAATAATAACCGACTAAACGATAAATCGACTAACTAACGTAGTTAAGAAAAAAAAACCAAAATTATTTAACAATAACCTACAATCAAATAATATATTACGATTGATAGGAGACCGTTCCACAACAAAAAGATCAATATCTAGACCTACTAGGCTACTACCATGACAGAGGTTCTACCGTGCTAGCATAATAAGAAGAAAGAGCTACTGTTCATATGAAGCATAGACGACTCTCGACCCATCCTCTATAAACGGACAGTTGGAGACGAAGACCAAAAAAAAAAAAAAAAAAAGGCGCGCTAAGAAACCCAAACTAAGACGGCAACAGTAACACCATCAACCAACCTGCTAGCTATATTTAACACCATCATCACCATCGTTGCAGCAGCTTCCAGGAGTGTGACCTAAACGCCAACGCCGGCAGATGCACGAGTTCCCTGATCCTCCCTGAAACCTTATCATGGCTAAACAGAGACCCAAACAAGGCCATCAACCCAACCACAATCAGCACCGTCACCACGAACAGCACCGCCACCGCTTTCCCGCGCTTCTTCTCCACGAACATCACCAACCCAACCGCGCAGCTCGGCAACTTCTTCTCCCTCTTCTGCCTCTCCTTCTCCGCTTCCTCTGCCTCTGCCTCTTCCCTTTCCCTTCCCCTGTCTTTCGATTCTTCTCCCAGCTTCCCCTGCTGCTGCTGCGGCGCCAGCCAGGACGGCGCCAGCCCCTGTATTGCCGCAGCCGCCGAAATGTCCGGGGCAGCGAGGCCTGCCGACAGCTGATCGTCGAGGCGGACAATGTCGTCGTTGAGAATGTCGGCGAAGAAATCGTCCTCCTCCTCCTCGTGGTCCGAGAAATCGAGCCCCCGGCACGATTCCTCCAGCATTTGCAGCTGGAATTGATCGTCGCGGCGGCAGCGGCTCGAGGACTCGGCAGCAGCAGCCGGAGTGGCGCCGCCGTTGGGCTGCTCGATCGAGTGGGAGTCGGAGCTGCTGTCGGTCTTCTTCGAGCTCTCTCCCCCATTTCCGTGTTCATTTTTGTTCTCTGCCGAGATGCCACTGCAATTGCTGTGGTGGCCGCGGAAATCCACGTTCCTCCTCAGCCGGCACGCGACCATTGAATCCTGCGAATTTTATTTTTCGCCCGAAAACCCTAAATCAATCCAAAAATTGACACGAATCGAAACCTAATTTTACAGAGGAGGAATTAATTAATTTACTGACATTGGCGCCGGCGTACAGGGCGTATTCGTGCATGATCCACTCGGTGCGCTCGCCTTTGGGGGCGCGGCCGATGTGGAAGACGAGGGTGCGCTTGGTGCCGATGACGGCGGAGCCGGATCGTACGTTGCGCTCTTTGCCGGTGGCTTTCCAGTAGCCGAGCGGCGTCGCCCTCTTGCTCTGGGAGCCGTTGGGGTACTTCCGGCCTCGAGGCGAGAAGAAGAACCACTCCGTCTCCGATTGGACTATCGATTTCGCTGTTCAACCCAAAAAAAAAAAACACAAACCAAAAATCGTAAATGATGAATAATAAGCTTATAGTCTACGGTAATTATTTGGGTGGCGTGGCAGTCTGGCAGAGCTGGAGCGGCTGAAGTCACTCCACGTGGTAGTAAGAGTAATACGTGTCATGCTTCAATTCATCCACACCGATTCCAAAAGGCTACGTGTCATATTAGCAAGGGAGAAAGGTAGAGGCAAAGCGTTGGGTGTTTGACTGCACTGCACATCCATTTTGCTTCTTCCCATTCTATTTGAACCAATTTCTTTCTAATTGACTTTAAAAAACAATTAATAAATTCATTATGCGAGGATTTTTTTTCTTCTTCCATATCAATTAAATTTAACAAAAAAATTTTATTTTATGGATAATTCATCGAATAACCAAAAACAATTAAAGAAAATGGTGGGCATTCTTATACAGCTGATGTTTGAGCACTTCAAGAAACAATCAATCATCTCTACCCTTACTATTTTTGGTAAGCTGTTATATTAAAAAAAATCCTGTTAATTATAGTTATCATTATTAACGATTTCCAGATGTAAATAACGAAGTTATTTAGTATATTTCAGCAATGGAGAGTTGTTGGCAAAATTGAACAAAAGCGAAGGTCGGAAGAGAGGAAAGAACCTGGCAAGTCCCATGGCTCGTGTTTACAGATCTCCACCTGAGGAATCACCTCGACGCACTTCTCGTCGCCGTCCAACTTCTTCTTCAGGTAGTAGGAGATCAGCTCCACGTCCGTCGGCGAGAATTTGAAACCGGGAAACATCGACGACGCCTCGATCGACATCTGCGTCTCCCTCGAAACCCCGCCGTCGTTACTCGTCGCCATGGCTACTAACTTTTTCTTTCGATCCCCCTGTTTCGTTTTCGCTCTTCCGACTATCTTCCGTTCTTGTGCTTTTTTAGGGTTTGCTCCTGTATTCGTGAGGAAGGCTAGCAAGGGAAGCAAACAATGTATGAAGAAATGGTTTTACGTGCACTGCTTTAAAGGAGATATTTCCGCAGGGTTGCTCTTCCCGCCGGCAAAAGCCAACCAGCCGCTTTTTCCTTCTGTACTCTGTTTTTTTTTTTTTTTTTTGCGTTAAGAAAACAGAGAGGCAAGGAAAATGGGCAGCGGGAGGGCGGTCTGAATTTGTACTGTTTCCCAGTTCCCTCTCTTCCTCCTCTGACATAACATGACGTAAGCAGGCGTCCGCAGCTTCCCTCCACGTGTCCATCGACTTCACGTGGACTCCACCTCGGCCTCAATTCACTTCCCGGCCCGGCTCGGCCCACACGGACCCATGTGATCTATCTTGCCGACCGCCAATTGAATTCTCGCCGGCGGCGTCACAGCCAATAACAGCGCCGTTTTTCTTCACTGCTGTTATTTTTCTTCACTACTACACAAATTTAAAATACCAAACACACTGTATTGAGAAACCCAAACTTCAATGCTTACTACAAGTTGCTGCGAATAACTACAAGCTTTTCCATAAATGGCGCCCAATCAAAACCCAGCTGGTCGGTGGTTATGGTGAACGTTTGTTTGATCACGGTTGCATTGCGAGGGCCTGGACCAAGTCTCCGAGGTACTTCTCCCCTGCGGCGTACTGTCGCTTCTTCTCCTCGATTGCCAGTGCTGCCAGAGCTTTGTCCTGCATTTTTGTCAAACAATAACGACGATCAAGACTGTTACTTCTGGTTACACCACAGCAACAGATGGTTCTTTTTTTTTTTTTACCGCGGGCAAGTCCTGGTAACTCCTCAGTGTATCCAAGATGGGTTTGGTCTCCTTTTCGAGCTCCTTTCTGTGCTCGGCTAACTCGACCAGTACCCGGTGGTTGATCTCCGGAGTGTAGCCTACACGGTTGAGAAGCGCCTGCCAGATGACGAGAACGGTAAGAGAAGTAAAATCATCCAGCAGGCAGCCAGTAAAACAAAAACAAGACTCCATCAACGTCTCTACCGTTGTCTATCGAAATCTCTGTATTGATACCCAATTAAGGCAACAGAAAATATTATGTCATGGTTTCCTAGTACGAAGCAGCCCATCTTCACTATGAAGAAAAATGTGATCAAGCAACCAAAACATAAAAAGATTATGTCATGGCTTGCATCACAGTGAACATCAGAACAAACTTTCTAAACCACCGCAACCAATTTTCTAGAGAAAAAGGATTTATTGGTGTAGATTTTAACAACATGACACTTCCTACACAGCCAAACTCCTCTATCATGCTCTTTCCCAAGGAATCTTCACTAAAGATTACAAAAAACCAATCGTTTTCAAATATTCAAACATATAATATATTTGGCAAGGGATCTTGGCAAATCTTAAAACATCATCCCGCAGCTGGAGATGGGCAGATTCATCTTTACAATCCAAAGTGCTTCTTGTCCCTGGGGGTTAAGTAACCAAACCCCACCTCTCTCCTGTTCCCTCTGAGTTGGCTACAACTATCATTTCAATTCAATCAATAATATCTCAGGAAGTAGCAATAGCACGCTGACCTCCTCTTAACAGTGAGAAATGTAATCACTATACCACGATCTTCCTTATCATCCAGTCATTGTATAAACACAATCCTAAAAGAGAAGAGGAGTCTCAGACCAGTAGGATGGTAAGGAACTCTAGTTTTAGCATGGGGAATTATGTCTTAGGAAATGGATCTGATTCCAATACTTGTCATCCATACGTGTATGCTGCTTTCATGAACAATGTTCCATTACAGAGCTTAGCTAACTACCTGTTCCCATGGACGTATTTAGCACCATATATAATTGGTAAGAAAACGAAATGCTCCAGGTTTACTTCAATATATGCAGGTCTAGTTGTTGGTGTTTTCCTAACATCAATAATGGGACAAGACAACTAACACAGGCGTGATTCATGATCAAGCAAACCAAAGAAAGTAAAACTGACTTTCATCTTAGCCTCGGCATTATTACCACAACAGCTGCAAATGGAAGTAATATCTGACTCTGAGAGATGAGGAATAGGAGATACAAGTTGCTGTCCCATTCCAGATTGGCATAAAAGCCACCTTTGTCTTTTGAGTAATGCATCTCTGAACAAGCTACAGTGGTGAGATTCTAACCATGAACTTAACAGTATAGTTACCTTGTAATTGGAATGTTGTTGAAAATACTGTCGCTCTTTCGATGCCATTACTGCCAAATTGGTCTTCCAATTATCCATCTGAGCCTCACAAGGGGCAACATCATCCTCAAGCTGTGCAAGGGTTCTACCAGACACACCAAATGAACAACAGCAAAACCAATCAATCCAAAAACCAGAGCCCTGAAGTAGCAAACACGATTGGAAAGATTTGAAATTGAACTACAAGTCATACCTTTTTAAGTAAGTAAGCCTCGAAATTGCCTTTCGGGTGTACTCCAGCAGAACTTTGGAATCATTCCTTACTTTTGCCCTCTTTTCCTCGACACCGGTCTTCCTCAAGGAAATGTCAGCAGCTGCTACTAGGAAACTGCAGACATTTCTCACATTTCAACATCATATCCACCAAGAGAACCTGAAAATAACCCCCCATTGAACTACTGAAACGTACTAGAACCCTACCTGCTTAGTTCAGTGTCTCTTATGTTCAACAAGTTAGCCACATTTGCTAGAACTTGAGCCGAACCCACCACATTGGAAGGCAAACTCTCTTGTGCTAGTCCCACATGCTCCAATATCTCTCTAACCCTAGCAGCTAAAGCAATAAAATTTCCATCGAACCAAAATTGGATCAAGAGAATCAATACAACCAATGTTCGTCAAGACTAGAAGAGCAAAATGTTCGTTCTTCAAAGAACCCTAATAATACCTTGAGCACGGTACTCGGCGGCTTTCTGGCGGAAATCAGCGGCGACGATGTTCGCCGCCTTGGTCTTGGCCTGAGAGACGGTAGCCAAATCGTGGAAATGAGCGATGGTGCGAGGCGTGTACTCGAAATCGGGAACTTCTTTCCCGATCGCCTCGAATTGAGATGCGAGCCACGCCTTAACTTCCCCCATTCTAGCCGCGTCGACGCCGGACTTCGACTCGGAACCCGGGGAATCGCCCATGGAAATCACGTCGTTCAATTTATTTGCTTCTTTCTTATCCGAGATCTCAATCAACAGTCGCCCGATTAAGGCGATCAGCGGACAAAGAGATGGATGTAGCTATAAGAAGACGGGAGAGGCTTGCCAATGTTCGTAACGACTGAGTTCGATGAATGCCTTGACGCCAGGAGTCGGAGATGGTGATCTTCTGCTGGCCGGCGAACAGAGGTGCGGATCGATTTGAAAATCAACTTAGCGGAGCCAGAAGGGGTTAATGCGTTTTTCCCCGTTTTATCGATTTTGCATTTATCTTTTAAGTTAAAAAAAAAAACGTGACCTTTTTGCAACCAAATCCCCACCTAACAAAGCCAGCAACAAAAGAGTCCAAACAACGAAATTTCCAGCACACTCTGCTCTCCCAATACCATCACCAATCCCGCCATGTCCCTCGTAGCGACAGCTCCCCCCTCCGACGGCCCTATCATCGCTGAAGTCGACATGGGTGCCGATTCCTCTGCTCCCGTCGTTAGAGCCACCGTCGTGCAGGCTTCCACCGTCTTCTACGACACTCCCGCCACTCTTGGTAAGCTCTCTCTTTGCTTCCTCTCGATTTAGTAAAAAGATTTAGGGGGTGAGGAACCGAGAATGGATTTGCTCGCCGAACTTGGGTTTTGTTGCTTGCCTCACTCAGCTTAATTTGGTTGTAAGTAGATTGATGATTATGATTGATGGGTTGTTTGGCATATCCTTGATTTTCCATGTTAGATAAGGCTGAAAGACTGCTAGCTGAAGCAGCTGGGTATGGCGCTCAGCTAGTTGTGTTTCCTGAAGCTTTCATCGGAGGCTACCCTAGGGGTTCGAATTTCGGAGCTGCCATCGGGAACCGAACCCCAAAGGGAAGGGAAGAGTTCCGCAAGTATCATGCTGCAGCCATTGATGTACCTGGTGAGTGGATGAGGGATGGTGATGGACGAGGCAATTTCATTCAATCTGTTAGCTGAGTTAATATTGGTATGGTATTGATTCTGTGGTGTTGATTCAGGTCCGGAAGTGGATCGTTTGGCTGCCATGGCTGGGAAGTATAAGGTGTTATTGGTGATGGGAGTGATAGAGAGGGATGGATACACACTCTACTGCTCGGTTCTGTTCTTCGATGCTCAAGGTTATTACTTAGGGAAGCATAGGAAGATGATGCCTACGTCAGTTGAAAGAATCGTCTGGGGGTTTGGAGATGGATCGACCATTCCTGTTTTCGACACTCCTGTGGGGAAGATAGGTGCTGCCATCTGCTGGGAGAACCGAATGCCCCTCCTAAGGACTGCCATGTATGGGAAAGGTGAAAGCTTCTTTTTTTTTTTTCTTTTTACTTGAAGAAACAGCCTTTGCAACATTTTCTGTGTAATTGGTGAACTTGATATTTCTTAACCATTTGTTGCAGGTATTGAAATCTACTGTGCACCTACAGCTGATTCGAGGCCAACTTGGCCAGCATCAATGACTCACATTGCTCTCGAGGGTGGATGTTTTGTGCTGTCCGCAAACCAATTCTGTCGTCGCAAAGATTACCCTCCCGCCCCTGAGTATGTGTTTGCAGGGACAGAGGAAGAGCTCGACCCGGATTCTGTTGTGTGTGCTGGAGGCAGTCTCATTATATCTCCAATGGGGACGGTTTTAGCTGGACCTAATTACGAAGGAGAGGCACTGATATCTGCTGATTTAGGTATCTCTATCTCGGTGTTCATCTTTCAGCTCATATTGTCACCCATTGCTGCCCTCCTGCTTTCATGCTTCAGTTAACTAATATGTTCTTGATTGACCAGACCTTGGAGAAATTGCAAGAGCAAAGTTTGACTTCGACGTGGTGGGGCATTACGCTAGGCCTGAAGTTTTGAGCTTGACTGTTAGAGACCATCCAACGACTGCAGTTACATACACTGCATCATCAGCTGCTGCAAAAACCGAAAGCTCTCAGAAGAAGTAAAAGTCTGTTTTCAGGTCATCAGCCGTTTGAGCTGTTTAATTGGATGGGAGTAAGCCAAGCCATCTCACGTTAGTGGCTGATGTATGATGAAAATAAGGGTCCTTGTTTGTATATTAGCTTCATGTTGTACCATCGATCTGTCGTGAGAAACTTCTCTTGTTGATTCACTGTGGATGACAGTTAAACTGTTCAAAATGCTTCAAGTCAGCTGCTTTGCTTGTCTGCGTTTTTTAGATTTCATCAGTAATGTCAGGAGCAATCAAATGTGCTAAAGCTTCCTTAGTCATTTGATCGAGAATCATTCATATCTTGCGTGTATTCACAATTTGATGTTTTCAACTGGATTGCTTAAGGACCACCCTCTGAACCCAGTTACCTTCAAGTCCTCAACTACTGCAGAATCCAACAAGCCAATAGCAGAAGGTTCTGAAAGACAAGAGCTGCAGAGTTTCCTGGAGGACTCTTTCCTGAGGTAGACCATCTATAACTCTGTACAATGTTACTAAGGACCGAGTGTTGTGTGCCTTCCAGGGTTAGGCACATTGAACTTGAACCAGAAAAAAAGCACTTGAGAATTCCTGCCATAGCCATTGTCTTTTTGTATCAGATCAATTCTTGTGACAAACCATATAAAGAACGATTATCTCAATTCGGTAACCATCATGGGCTGATACCCTTCTAATCCGACGTTTACCGCTGTAGAATCGGCACATGTGGGGTGATTTATACAATTACCATTGAAGTGATCAAACGGATATAAACGTGCGGAAGGGGAACAAAACGGTATCTGTTCGTGCAGTGAGAACTTGTAATTCCAGTTTGCAATAGGTACTACTATCATTTTCGATTTCTTGACTCAATGAAAGACCTCTGGGAGGAGTAAGTCCACTTTGGTCACCACTCACTATGGATCCACTTTTCACTATTCAGAATTGACACAAGGGTTAAAAGGCAGAAAACAGTCTGAAACAATGATGAGACAGAAATCCACCAAACTTGTTCTTGGAGGCTTATGTATATGTGCATTATCATCTCCAAGGTTCCTGCCTGGTGTTAAAACTTGGCCTACCTCATCTGCAACATTATCATCTCCGCTTCATTCATTCAATCAAAGAGATTAGGCTGGCTGGTTGGTTGGCTGGTTTTCCTTCTTGGCATATTGACCTGGCAAATTGAACTGACAGTACCCCATTATTGGACCCAAGTTTGCATAATGCACCACCCACTTGCATATAATATAAATATCTTCAATTTGTCTGCAACTGCCCCAACTGGGTCATATTCATCTTGGGACAGATTCATGTTTCAGAATTTGCAGATGCCAAAAGCATATTTTCACTACTGGAAGTAAAAGTAATTGAGTATTCATTTCTTTCTGCTCACTCACCATCTGTTTTCTATGGTGATCAGCTGATAACTTGTGAGGGAAGCAACAGAATGATATTTTCTTTCTTGTAAATGATGAAAGTTGGAACTAACACAGAGCAAAACTGCAGTAACGGTTTGATAATAACTGATATCTCTCTGTTTCCTTAACAGCTTGTATAATGATTCGTATTTACATAATGATGGATTACTGTTTCGAGCTCGTAGAAAGCCGCCTTTCTCCTCTTGTTCCGGCACCAGCTCTGTTCTTCATCAAGGCATCACCTTGCTGAGCTGCTGGTTTCTCAGAAACACCGTTGTTGAGCTCTTGCAGAGGTAACGTTTCTGCTGCAGACGCCTCTCTCCTGGAATTTGATAGCAAGAAGTCCCTAAGACTCTTGGCAGACTTGAGTATCTTCGCTTCATCTTCACCACCTTGCTCTAGTGAATCCAGACCGAGTTCGTTGGATTGTCGCCTTTCCTTGTCCAAAATCTGTCGAATCTCAAGGTTTATAGCATCAGAATCCAACTTTAGACCATTGACATTGTCAGAATCCTTCTTGTACAAGGAAATGCTTCCCCATTCAATCCCCTTCATATCTTTGTCCACCGAAATCCTCTTCGCATTTTCTAAAGTAATCCCTTCAAAGTTCCACTTATAACCCTTGCTGTTATGATCCATGTTCAATTCGATCGATTGCAGCGATTCACTCTCTCCACCCGAATCATCTCCATCATCATCAACAACAACAACTCCTCCCACATTCCCTTCACCCTTCTGCAACCCCCCAAACTCGATCTCCTTCAAGTAAGCTTCCAGCTCCTTGATCTTCTCGTACTTGGGACTAAAACAATCATCATCACCATCCCCATTTCCGTCTACATCTTCTTCCTTCCTTTCCATGTTCTCCCTCAAACGTGACTCGAGCTCGCACTTCAGCCTCTCCACAGCCGCATTCTTCTCCTCGAAGTAACACTTGGCCTCCGAGAGCTTCATCTGAACTCTCTCCTCTCTTAGAACATCTGCCAACAAAAGCATCTCCCTCTCTTTCTCCACCTCCTCCCTCTGCCTCTTCACTTCCTCCGCCATAGCTCGATCGTCCCCAATTCCTGATGCCAGCTCGTCGCAAACCTGCTCCATTATCTCCTTCGCCCTCTTCTCGCTCTCAAGCTCCTTCAACGCCTTGGCCAAAGCTTCTTTAGTCTCCGCCAGCTCACACCCAAGCTTCTTGTTAAGTCTCTCGCTCTGCTTCCTCAGCTTCCTCTCTACCTCGAGCTCTTCAGCAATGCGTGATAAGGCGTCGTGGATCTTCCTTCGTTCTTTGCTCCTCCAGCTTGCTTTCTCTTCCTCGAATCGGTTGATGAGGTGGATGATCTCGTGGCGGCTTGACTTCTGGTCTTTGATCAAATGGTTGACCTGGTTCCGCGCTCTGTCGAGCTCGGCCCTTAAGGCAGAGACGAGTGATATTCCTGGAGAATTCTGTTCGTCCAGACCCCATAGACGGTTCATTACTTTCAGAAGCTCCTTGGATGTAAGAAGGCCTTTGCTTACGTCCTTCAGCCGCGTTTTGATCCCGATTACGCATTCCATTTGAGCCTTTCCCTGCATAAAGATTTGAACTTTCCTCTGTTAGGAATCTAGGGAAGAAATGTACTTTGCTCTGTGTTCTGGAAACAGGGGATTTTGTTACGAATTTTTTTTCCTTCTGTTTCTGTCATAATCTTTGCTGTGTATTTGGGAACAGGGGACATTATAAGGAAAGCGACAACAAGAGGAAGGAAATAATTGCAGAAAGGAATTCCCTATTTACCTCCATTAAATTGGCATTGTTCGTGGAATCGAACTCTCCATGGCTGTAATCTGTGAGCAGAAGCTTCTTCTTTGTAGTGACCATTGATGAAGTTCTTCTCCGGTGACCGTTTCTCCTTCCGTCCGTACTCTGCAAATCAATGTGAGGAACACATGAGCAGCTTAAACATAAAACATCTTGTGCCCCAAGAACGCCATTGACATAGGCTTTTCTGGGTGAGATCCAATTTCTGTTTTCTTTTTACCTCAGGGAAGGAAGCACCGTAAGATGCTGGATCTGAGAAGCGAGGCAGCTCAGAATTCTTTTCTCTGTCTCTGTTTCTTCTAAGCTCTTTCTGATCCGGCACGGTATCAGAATCCTCCAGAGCTTCAGCGGGAGAATGCACCTTATTGATCTCCCAAAGACTGGCCGCCAGTCTCCTGGCGGAAACGGAAGCTTCTCTTCCGCCACCACCGCCATTCTGCGACGGGAAGTTTGCGGATTCCGGCGCCGCCATTGCTGAATTTGGGGATTTGGCTGCCGCTGCCATCATCCAAATGGGAACAGGGGTGGAAGAAGACCCAACTCGTTTCCCAACCAGAATAGCTCGCTTGAATCTGTATCTATGGACTAACGACGACGACGGAGAAGACGAGTTCCCTCTTTTCCTGATCTTGCTCTCCTCCATAAAAACACTAAACCACACTACATAGGCCCAAAAAAAACAACGAAGCACCGTTGTTTTCTTAACCCAAAATAATCAGGAACCCAGTTGGGCAAACCAAAACCCCCCCTGAATCTGAAGATTCAGCAGGAAGAAGAATGTAGGATATATATTATTATTCTCTGCAGGAGTTGCAGAGTTTTCCAGAGGACGAGGAATAAGTTTTCTCTTTTTTATCCTTCCAGAACAGAGGGGGAAAACAGAGTGGGGGATCTGAGTAGAAGAGCAGTGGTGGTATGGCGGTGGTGGCCCCAGAGGAATTCAAAGAGTGAGGGGAAAAAACGGGAGATTCTTTTCCTTTCTAAAGGGCGAGTCTAAGATCGGTTCAAAAGTTGAAAGAAAACAGGGGGGAAGAGGAGGACCATCATCAATGGCTTCTTATAGCTGCAATCGAACCTCTCTCTTTACTTTTTTTGCTCTTTTGGGCAAATCCAAACTTGCTGCCTAGAATTCCTCGCGGAAGAATGGAAGAAAAGGAAAAGGAGGGTGTAGCAGTAAGGGACACAATCAAAGAGATTCAGGGGTCTCAGTCTAAAAAGAGAATGAGATGGGGGGAAGAGGAGAAAAGGAAAGCGTTTGGCAACTGTCACGATTACGGAAATGTAGCAGAGATAATGAAAGAGAAAAGATAGGCCTGGCTTTGATTCAGAGGTGTGTAAATAAGGCAGGGGAAGGAAGAAAAGGAGAGGAAAACAGAGGAAGAAGCCGAAGAAGAGAAGAAAACAATTGGTTCAATTTTGGAAATGGTCACTAAACTTTGGGGGACCCTAGCAAATCAGCCACGCAAATTCTGCTCGTAACGAGTTTGTCACGGAAACTTGTAAAATCAACGATGTATTTGTTCTATTTGCCTTAATTCTCATGCATACTATTAAAATTTGCGTGTTAACTGACTAAAATTGGTAATTGAAAAATCACATAGGTCCTAATTCTAACTTTAAAAAAAAAATCCAAGCTAAATCTATATGTCAAATCTACCTTATCCAAAATCACTATAATCACTTTTCCCCCTCCTCTAAGTAGCTAATTGACGGATCCATATGTTGCATGTTAGAATTGAGAAATGGTGGTGATCTGATCTGATCTATATACTCAGTTTACATGATACATCAAGGGGCTGAATTATACATATTGGGTATCAAATCAAAGACTATACGGCTCAATACGATCCAAATGACTTCTTTACAGTCTGGTTCAATACGGTTCAAACTAGCCAGGCCAGATCTAGTAAACATGAACAGAGTGATTGGTCCAATAAACCAAAATTCTAATAAATCATTGGAAAATATATACTTTTTCACTTACCTAATGTCGAAACATACCTGACTAGTTGATACTATAAATCTAAGCAAATACACAAAGTTAGAGCAACCAAAAATTCCACCATAACGTCCATAATCGTTAACACAATGTCAGATGGAGACGTAATCTTCTCTGCTCTCCGTTGGAGTGTGCTTTATGGAGGAAGGAGGTGACATTATTTGGAAAATAATAGTATGCGACTTGGGTGATGGGTCTCGTTGGGGAGTGGAGAGAGCCGGCTGAGTGTGTTGCTAACATGGATCGGGAAGCAGTGTGGGCCCAACGTTCTAGTTCGATAAATACCGATTTGGATTCAAACCATATCAAGATATAAAAACAACTCATAGTTATCGATCAAATCGAACCATTCTAAAACACTAAATACATGCAACACTCATCAGAACACGAGAACGAACGAAACGACGGTTGCGTTAGTTATCGACTTATTTGATTGATCTACTTCACAATTGAAACCCAAGTTTATCATATAGATCAATGACTAGTATAGTAATGACCCATAAATTCAGTGATGTTGTGCGCAATGGGCCTCAGAAACCAACAAAATTTAGTAATGGCATTGGCAATGGCAAATGGGGAATGGGGAAATATGGGGGGAATGGCGTCGTGGGGGGAGTCAGAGGAAGAAGGAAGGAGGAGTCGGTAGTGGTGGTGGTGAGGTGATGAGAGTGTGATGCATGGTTGTCACGCCGGTCGGTGTATTACTGGTTGAACCTGGTTTAACCTGTACCGGTTATAAAGTTGGTATGATACCACCAGTATGACCGGCATGATCGATATACGAATCTCTAAATAAAATGATCTTATATTAGTGAATTTATTTGATAAAAAGTAATTTATTATTTATTTTATGTGTTAAAAAGTTAAATGTTGATGTTATTTGTTAGATTCAAGTACAAATATTTAGGTATTGACGTTAAATGTCGTGCTTAAATATGAGTATTTGTAAATTATTTGTAATATTAATCGGCATAAATCGGTACAAACCGATATGTACCACCGGTCGAACCATTCCACTTGCTAAACCGGCACACTGGCACAAACCGGTTTGACAACCTTGGTGTGATGAAAAGACGAGAAGGAATGACGTGGCGTACACGTGAGACTGGTAATCAATGTTGGCAAGCAAGTGCAACCACGAACAACGTGCATGTCCTAATGTCTCCCCTATCACCCCACCTCTTTTTTCCCCCTAATATTTTTGCTAATAGACAGCTTCACTATAAATAATAATAATATTTTGCTAATTGGGAAAAAAATGAAAGAGATCAAGAAACAATAACATTGTTGGCTCTTCGATGTACTTGTTATATACACTTATACTAGTGTGATCAACTTGTCATTGGTGGTCAATGGTATAATTTAGTTAATGATCTGAGTGTTCTGAGTTTCGGTAAAATTCCGAGTAAATATATTGTTTTCTATCATTCTTGCATATAGTTTACTTGTTTTGATATGATCTAAGATGGTTCTGCTTCTCAATTACTTTCCTCCAAATGTCTTTACTTAGCTCCACACTCAGGGGCTGATCAGGGGGGGTTTTAGGGGTGTTCCGTTCCGGGATCCCTCTAAATTTTGGGAAAACGATTATTCAACTCACGGTGGTAATTTACGTATGGACTAAAAAAAAATATAATAGATAGTGAAGGACACCCTTGAAATTTTATAAAAAAAATGATTATGCTACTGTCATTTTTTTTAATTTGTGTATAAGAATATAAGTGGTAGGTTGGATAATTCAAATCTAGAACACTATTATTATTAATAAACTTTATTTCCATTGAGCTACAACTCATTTGTTGTTTGATTTTGAACACTGTGTAATAGTAACATGTCAATCCCTATCTCTAGTTATTTTCAAAACCTAACAATTAAACTAATTCAAGCTATCCTTAATTTGTATTGATTTTATGGTTGTACGGCAAGTGTTGAAAGAGCCTTTCAGTTTTGGTTACATCAAGAACAAGTTTACAAATCGAATACGCGATAAGTTCGTGAATGATTGTCTAGTAGTAGGGTATATAGAGACAATTTTTTTTAACACTATAGACACCAAATCTATTCTACAATTATTTCCGAATATGAAAACACATCCTGGACTTTTTTAACATGTACGAGTAAGATATTTTCTTATCTTCGATTTTATTTTTACTTTTTTTAAATTTTTTTTTCAAAAGGTACACCCCTATAAAAAATTTCTGGTCCGCCACTATACACACTTACACTAGGGCAAAATGAAAATGGTAATAAGTTAAACACGCGGAGCACTTATTCTGGAATCGGATCCGTGGATGATTTCGTTTTGTTTCTAATATACAACTCAGTAGGCCTGAGAATGTTCTTTTCTTCTTCCTCCTCTGCCCTTTCTATTCCCGCAACGTGCCCCGCAGATAAAAAGAAAAAGGGGTTCCCAGATCCA
Organism: Linum trigynum; assembly: GCA_964030455.1. NCBI lineage: Eukaryota > Viridiplantae > Streptophyta > Magnoliopsida > Malpighiales > Linaceae > Linum > Linum trigynum. The sequence continues at coordinate 45,244,159 of OZ034820.1, forward strand.
GTATAGGCCAGTTAGCAACTTAAAAAAACCAACAAATTCCAAGTGGAATAGGCCACCGGAGATTGTAGTAACGATGTATTATCCAGTTCGTTAAAACTCAATACCTAATTAATGTCAAACCACGAGTTATAACTCAGTAGGAACTTTATTGTTGTAGTTGAATTAACTTTTTTGAATCAACAATACAAGCTTTTTGTTCTGTTAATAGATTTTCTCTGGATTCATCGTGGGAAGAAAGTTCGGTATCAAAACCAAAGTTAAATGAAATTGAGAATAGGCATATTGATGGCGATTTGAACCCTTCTCGTGTCGGGTATATTCGATCTGATTCGTGTTGACGCGCGGGTAATACACCGATCAGCGGTAGCATGAACGGGCATGGGTCGACTACCCACATCGTCCTTTGTCTCGCTTCCCGTTAAACAACAAAATGCATGTTTTCTTTACATAATATATAAAAATGAATCGACATGTCTTAACTTGTATCCACACAAATATTATCCAACCTGACCAACACTTTAATACGTGAGGATATAGATATTAAAGTACCCGCCCTGCCGAGTTTCCATCACTTTATAATTATGCACCCTTTAACTCAAATTGACAAGGGGACGAGGCTGCAGAGTTTGGACCAAAGCAACATAATTATTAACCTAATTAGGACCATCCTCTTAATTACTTTTGAAGAGGCAGGTAAATGATCATCAAGGGACCTAATCTATCTTTTTTACTGTGTCCAAATGATTGCTTTTATGCTTAGTAGACAAAAACCAATCTGCATGGCCCATGCAGTAGTACTCCAAAAATGCGTCTGTAATATATAGGTCGGAGCAATACACATGTGTTGGATGCAAACTTGTCTACCATACCCACAACACTTCAATAACACACCACGTTTGCCCTCTCCAACAGCTGCTATCCATTATTATGCAAGAGTACACAATAATAATTAGCCAATTCCAATACCAAAATACCTACGCTGGCTGCTTTTCAAGATATGCTTGAAGTGTTTGTGAGATCGTATTGTATATATTGACGGTCCTGTTAGAAAAACTTCTTATCGGATTCTAAATTAAATGGTAAATTTTTTTTAGCGATATGAAACTGTTGAACTATATATGATTAAACCACGGTATCTATCAGCACAAAGTATCATGCCGCCGGTGCATCGTCCTCCGATATAGTTTTACCATCCTTACTTTCGATGGAAACCTCTCGAGGTTACCTAGCTGTCTACCCGATGTATCACTCCATTTCATCTCATTTTCTCATCACAAATCTATACTAGACTCTCTACATGTTAATTAGTTAAGATTGTGCCCGTCTTTCTTAGAATTTCGCTAAATGTAGAAAGAGAGATATGAATAATTTCGGTTATAACTTTTCTATGGATTTCGCCTATAGGGTTTTTTTTTAGTTTAGGGTTGTGCATTGGAGCAAATTGGAGCAAAATGTAGGGCTTGTTTTTTTAACTTCTATGTTTTTGTAATCCTACCCTCAACTAAATGCACTTTACAAAGGCCCCCTAATTAGGGCCTAAATCAAGATGCAAAAATCAAATGAACACAACTGTAGACAAGATAAAGAAAGGTCATCGTGTCACGCTTCATGGGGCAACCCAACCTCAGTCTTTAGGAATCGCACTAAACTCTAATTCTGACCTATAACTGACACCATCCGAGGACAATCTCGAAAAAAAGGAGCCTCATTTAACAGAAACACCTTAGAGATGGAAACTGAACCTCCCAAGTGAAACCTTCACCTGCAGCAACTCAACAAGATAGAAATGGAAAAGCTCTGCCTGTTGAATACCAACGACTACCCTGCACTCTACCATCTGCTGCTGTCTAAAACTTGTGTCACATATATGGTTAATTAATTTTTTTTATAAATAATATTCAGAGAAGAAAAGAAAATCTTTTTAAGTTTTGGTAAGAAACAAAAAGAAAAGAGAACCAATTAGTTGGGGGAAGAAAAAAAAAAGGAGAGGAAAGAAGAATCCTTGACCTGGCCTGGCCCGGTTGGTGAATTCAGCAGAAGCTCTCATTCAAGGGAGCTTTTGGGGAGAAGGGGTCCGGCGGCCCTAAAGAGCGTCTTGAATATGAAGTGGGAAAAATGAAGGGATACCCTACAAAGATAATAATGTCTCGTACGTATTTTTGGTTCTGGAGTTCAATTCATGGGGTCAGGTGTTTGAATTGTGAAATGATTAAAAAGTGAATCATTTTCTCAAAGCTTAATGTGGGAAACTATAGTATCAAAGTGGCTGGTTAGTTCAACTCTTTCACGTGTACACAGGGAGGATTTTTTTTTTTTTTGGCCGACAATTTGGTTCATAGGAGTTTGTCCGTCCCGCGTTTGGGATGTAGTGTTGTTCAGACGGATTGTGATGTTCGTTATTGAACAATGTATGATGTTACGGTGGTAGCTACTCCTTTACTAGTGTTAATGTTATAAAGTAGTGGTGCTCGTGCCTATTTTCTGTAATAACATAAGAGTGTAAAAATTTCTCAATATGAATGCACAACAATAGCAGCAAAGCTGCGTGTAGTCCAGGAGGGTTACAACTTTTTTTTGTGTTATAATTAGTGGTGGAGCTACGTGTAGTGCTGGAGGGGCTACCCCACCTCTCACTTTTTGATCCAACATTATAGTATGTGTATTCATATATTAAGAAAACGCTAAAAGTGCTCGGAATGTGGGATATTAGCCCAACCTACTCCAAGATATTGAAAATAGTTATCGTATATTATCTTCAACCTCTCTTCACTCTAAATTCTAACTTCGCCACTCACTAATTATAATATGTATATTCATGTCTTCAGAAGACATTAGAACATAATAGGATTGGGGTTAGCCGGTTAGTAGGTATTATCCCTGTTATTTTGAGGTCATAACTAGTATTCAGAGTTTGCCTCGATCTGGTACCGCTCTCGCAGCCCGCACCGAAACAGTGCTTTACCCCGAGATGTCCAGTCAACTGCCGTGCCTCGACGCATTTCCTCCAACATATTTGGTTCAATCGTATGAAGTTGTTACAATCTTACAGATTATCATTTTCAACTTCTCCTCGCTCTAAGTCCTAACTTTGTCACGACAGAATAGTACATATCCAATTTATTAAAGTGTACTTCTAAGCTAGAATCTCGATTTCTAATAAGAACCAACAAGCGAAGCTTAGCGTAATCGATCAAGAAATGACACCTAACAAATGGATTGAAGGAGCATATTTCAGCCAGATGCTCTGCCCTGAACATGAGAGTATACTGAAAGCAAAATTGCACGCTCAATAGTACACAACTACACATGGGTATCATCGACCAGGCTAGAAATTTGGTTGGTTACATGCATGTCATGTCTGGAGGGTAAGAGATTCAAGTTATAAGCATGTAGATTCATCTTATACCTAAGAATTTTGGTTTGTTTTTTAAAGGATGGACATGGAAATTGAATAGAGACAGAATGAAGTTTGTAAATACACATATTTGAATCAAGAGGTCGTTGATGAGTTTGATTTTTGGTAATTGTTGCTATGTGTTATTCGTTGTGGTCGTTGATGAATATTATGTACGTCTAAATCTCTGTCACGCACTTGTCAGATGTTCATACTAGCTTTGCCATATATGATGGCTTTGAACTTGCAGTAATAAATAAATAAAAGAAACAGAAAACCCAACATAGTATATTTCTAAGAATCACAGTAAATAGTAGTGGGGCTATGGATTTCATTCGCCCTTAACATAAGTTGACAAAATATGTGGTAAAAGATCATTTTTCAATTAAATCATACAACTTTGATTTATGATGGAAATACTAGTATTATTTTAGTAGGTAACCTAATATTATGTGTTGAATAGTTAATAATATCATGATTGCCTCCTGCGCATTCTTATATAATTTTGTTAAACGCTTCTTTAAACAAAAGCTGTTTGAAATTTATACAAATTTTTCATATTTTGTGAATAAATCCATAGTTAATGTCGAGAGCTCTTGAAACTCAAAGATGAGATTTTTCTATATATATATATATATATGGTTATGTCTTCGGTGCACTCACTTTTTTGGGTGCATTTAATGCACTCGCCACATAATCGTCATCCTAAGCAGGCGATTCATGTGAAAACAATGTCAATCATCCCTTGTGGTATGATGAACAAGAGCCACATGAATTTGTACACAAATCATTCCAAGATTCACTTTAATTTGAATGATTCATGGTTTAGGAATTTAGGGTTAGGGTTAGGGTTTACAATTTGGGATTTTGGGTTGAGATTCAAAATTGAAGGTTAATAGGGTAGGGTAATTGGGTTGATTAGTTCTGATTCTGTGTTATATCATCATATGAGACTAATGCTACCCATTAAATTTTAAAATTTGATGTATTATGACCACTTTTAGAGGTGGGTGCACTTAATGCACTCAAAAAAGTGAGTGCACTGAAGTAGCCACTATATATATATTTCATTCAAAATCAACCAAGACTTGGAAATCCACTAACAATAAAAAAAATTCAATGAGAATTGAGAAAACATTGAATCAGAAATGAGACTTCTTAATCAAACACGTTAATGTTCTGTCGAAAACCACTATACATCCCAATTATACGATCGAACTAATAAGACCCAACAACATAAAATTTTATATAAAAAGTTTTGCCATTTGGAAAAGTTGCAGTACTAGGCCAGGGATTCATGCACGGGTCCTTGTAAAAGGGTACCCTAGCTACCATGTACCATCCCTTGATTGATTGCCCTTTGTTAAGTCGCATATATAGCTGTTCCTTTTTCTTCTTTTGTTCTCTTCTATTCAGAATATAGCTACTGCAGGACAAGCACTCCCATGAACACCCTCCACCAATCTTATAATGAACTTAGCCATAATCAATTATACTAATTCCATCATTAAGAGAATGCGACTTGAGAGAATGTTTGATGATCATATTTCCCTTTCCCCCACAAAGTACAAAAAATTTCACAACTGCCCCAATTTTGGTGATTTCTGATTTGTCCTAAACAGCATGATTGTCAGTTTAGAACCTCTCTTGAATGACAAAGAAAAATAGGACCTGGCTACTAGCTAGCTTGCTAGGAATTAACTGTATCAATACGTGCAATGTCGAAATCCCACGTTGGATGATTAATTAGTCTCTAATTGCATGAATCTTATCGAGAATATTGAGATCCAAAATGGGATTGTACAGTTTAAGACAAAATGAAGTTGGTGTGGTCTTGTTTGTTGTTGTTGTTGTTGTTGTTGTTGTTGACATGCAGTCAATCACATACCTAAACATACCCTAAACAGCTGTTATATCTACTAAGACTGTATATTATCCTTGACTGTCGGTATTAGAAAAAAAAAAAAAAAAGACCACTATCATTCTCGATCGTTATTCGTTATTAGTGATGAAAAGAAAAGACCTATGTCATGTGCTATGTAACCTAACCGGTCAAATGCATGCATGATTGCATTTGGGAGCAAAATTTGAATAGTAAATTTGTAATATGAATTATGCTTATAGGTTTTGTCTACTAGTAATTGTAACCCTGGTTGTACAATAGAGAGTGATTCGATTGGTACTTATAGGCGTTAATTTGAAAATGATAAGTCACATTTAATTATGAAAATAACTGACACTAATGTCGAGGAGGGCACTCTAAGACCATCTTCATCCCCAACTTTATGCAATTGCTAAAGGTGAGGTGGAGCTTAGGTGGCAAAAAAACGTAGTAATGGCTAGGGATGGAAGAGTTCTTTCTAAACTAGCAAAATTGCTAAATTAGCAATTCTTCTAGCAATGTCACACAGATAATTGTTTTTCTTTCTATTTTCTTGCTTATTAACTTTTCAATTGATAAGTGTTGGTGTAGATTTGAAATAGTAAATGGGACCCACTTTGACAATTGCTAACATATTTTAGGGATGCTGACGAGTAGAAATTGCTATGTTGAGAATTGCTAGATTTGATGATGTGGCGGTATGGACCACATTTATAAATTGCTAACAAATTTTAGAGATGGAGATGATCTAATGATCGAAGAGTCGTGAGCAAATGTTTAGAAGAGATAGTCTAGAGACTCTTATGAACAAATGGTCAACTAATTAGAGGAGGAATGTAATAATTTGTGTAAGTTAGGCATATGATCTATCATTTTCCTTGGTAGACAATAGACAAGTGATGTGGAAACCCAGGACGAAACCCTTACATATCACGTTGTGTCTCGATCGCATAACGTACAGGAAGTCAAATGTACTTGAACAGACTCGTAAATACGCTTTAAACCGCCTAATTGGTTGATGATATTTCTCAATTGGTCGTCTATGGGTATTATATGCATGTACGTACGCATACGCTTTGCCTACTCGCGGCTCGATCTGATTGCTAGACTGTTTTTTTTTTCCCCTGGATCATTCCAATTGAAGAAATGCTGGAGAACTTTCAACAAGATATGGTCACTGGCCTCTAACACAATATGTGGGACAGTTTGAAATCTCTATAGTCGAGATGGAGATGATGAAAGTTCTGGTTTTCCACAAATCAACAAGCTAGATATTCCTTTTTACATATCCAAACTACTATATATGTGAACCCAGGCACCACAACAGCTTCACATGGGATTGACGGCTGCATATGGCATTTGTGAGCCATTTTTCCCCTTCTTTATAACAAGGTAGTTAATTAGAATCATTGGGCGGCCGCCGGTCAAGCCAGCTCCCATCTCTTTTAGCTAGCTAGATATAGGCGCCTGATATGCTTGACTTTCGACGATCATTTGGCCTTCATTGTACACATACGATGATGCCTTAGCTTTTTTTTCTCTCTAGCTTCCATAATATAGTTAAAAGTTTGGTCATGATGTGTGGAATTCAAAGATGCAGCCTTTATACATTAAACTAACCATCTTCTCTGCTATAGGATATGTATCTGTCATAGCCAATCTAATATATATGAGTTTATGAGTTGAGAGAGTATTATTGTATTGACAAAGGGTATCATTCCACATGCTTAGGGGGGGAAAGTTCACACATACACTTGGCCCACTCTTCTCTTTTGTTTCTCCCCAGGTACTACTTCCACCCCACCCAAACTCTTGTGGCACTTGCTATTCTTTTTTTTGTTTTTCAACTCCTAGTTCCTATAGGCATGTTCTTCATTCATTAATGAATGATGGATTAGGAGTTGAAATGGATCTCTCGCAACCGAGAATGAAACGCGAGCGATGAGAACTTCAAAAAAGGATCTTGCAGAAGGCGGTACGCTAATTTTTTTTTTTTTGGTATAGCGAATCAGTGATATTGAAACCATCCATCTATAAGTGGCTCAAAATGAGCGAGGGTGTTTGCCACACAATTGATAATGTGTGAGAGCATCGTACCTCGTAATGAAATCTGAGCATCTGACAAATAACTATATGTTGTCGCAAAATAGTCCCGCAGTGTGTGTGATCAGCTCAACTCGATCGGATGAAGCAGTATACCATATTATAGAAAGCCGTAATTAAGCTCTCTTGAACCACATCTCTCACTCTATAGATTCATAATCCTTTCCTCTACGGCTCTACTTGAAACATTTAGTGTTCTCTTAGGGGTACTTTTGCCTATTGCCTTAGGCATGCGTTCTAAAATAATAGGATATTGCTTGCTCAGTGGATCATCTTCGTTCAATTTTGACATTTTTTTTTTGTTGGGTAGAATCAATTTCTGACATTTTAAGCCATGAATGAAGAGAAAGCCTTTCCAAGCTGTGGCTTAGGGCTGAAGCAGAGACGTGGGGTTGTTTGATCCATCTTCAGAATCCCAAGATACCCTACAATTCTCCCACATTCTCTGTTTACCCAAAATGCTGAGAAAGTGGAGCTTTGTCGAATTGGCCATTAATTAGAAGAATGAGAAATCCCAAAACAAGAAGTAAAATAGTACAACGTGTATAATCTACGTCCATTCATTCACATAAACATGGTAGAACATACCAGTTAACAGAAATTAGAGCATCTTCGCTTTAATGGAATCCATCGATCTTCTCACTGCCCAAATGTGAGGCAAATGAACAGTTCAAGGTACATGCATGCCATTGCATGTAACTAACTAGAAAATAAATGAAAAATAAATTTCGAAACAAAAACAGGTTCCATGGTCTAGTGGTCAGGACATTGGACTCTGAATCCAGTAACCCGAGTTCAAATCTCGGTGGAACCTATCTTTCAGTTTTTTAAATTTAGTCCTTCGAATCTTTTTTTTTTTTTAGATGAAGAAACCGAACATAAAATGAGAAGAAAAAAACCCAAAGTTACACGAGGCAGTAGGTGTGGGTTTCACAAACCATCACCCCACCATCCTCATTTCCAAATCTCAAATTTGAAATTATGATACCGAGGTTTTAGAAATCCTGTACTCATTCTGAAATATTTATAGAATCAGTATAAAAATGTTTAATAAATAAATGAGTTAAAACTTCAAATATATTTAATGAACCCATGAAATCAGCAAAGACGTATAATCATTCAAAATATGATATTGTGATCATATTTCATCAACCATGAAATATATATTTCATTAATCACTATATATATTGCATATATTATTATGTAAATATTTATATTTGGATGACCAATGGCCTACCACATTAGATGCTCACTTGGGAGTTACATGTAACTCCCATTCCTATATTATTATCTCTAATTCATATGCATTGATGTAAAGATGTAATGGTTATCAAAGGGTGCCTATAAATAGAGCACACTATTGTATCACAAATGGTGAATGAATAAGAAGAACTATTCCCCTCACTTCTCTTGTGTCTTTCCTCCTCCAATCTTCTCTTGTAGTTGCTTACATTTCCATTAGTTTTATAACACGTTATCAGCACGAGACTCTTCCTTTTGAAAAGGTTAAATCCATAATTGTTCTACTCAAGGTATGTCGATTCTCCCAAATTGTTTCTTTTATTGTCCTATTTCAATTTACATAATTTCCTTTATTAATCAACACATGAAATCTTTGTTTGAGAATGCAAAGGTATAATTTCCTTCTTAATATATATTTTTTTATTTTGAAATTCGAATTTATTTATATATTTGTAAAAATATCAAATTGATATATCATGGGTCACATAAGTCGTTTGTCTTGATAATAATCTATATTTATTTATTGAATTTTGACCTTAATTTGTGTATATTTTAATGATAGTATGTCGAACCTTTCAAAGCTTGAGTTTGTGGGTCTTGATGTCACTGGAAAGAATTACCTATCATGGGTGCTAGATGTTGAAATTCATTTAGCTGCCAACGGTCTTGGAGACACGATTAAAGAGGGCAATGAAGCATCAGATCAAGACAAAGCTAAAGCAATGATCTTTCTTCGACATCACCTCCACGAGGGATTGAAGAATGAGTATCTTACGGTCAAAGATCCACTTATTTTGTGGACTAATTTGAAGGAGCGGTATGACCACCAAAAAACTGTGATTCTTCCTAAGGCTCGTTATGATTGGATGCATTTGAGGTTACAAGATTTTAAATCTGTGAGTGATTATAATTCGGAGCTATTCAAAATAACCTCACAACTACTGTTATGTGGAGAAAATATTACTGATGAAAATATGTTGGAAAAAACATTCTCCACTTTTCATGCATCCAATGTGCTCCTGCAGCAGCAATACCGTGAGAAAGGTTTCAAGAAATATTCTGAGCTGATTTCTTGTCTCCTTGTTGCTGAACAAAATAATGAGCTCCTAATGAAAAATCACCAATCTCGTCCTACTGGTGCCGCCCCATTCCCAGAAGCGAATGCGGCAACGTTCACCCAATATCCTTATGGGAAAATACATGGACGTGGACATGGACGAGGACGTGGGCGTGGTCATGCTCATGCTCGAGGCCGTGGCCGAGATCTTGGCCGTGGTAATGGTCGTGGTGAAAGTTCCAAAAGCTCATTTTTCCCCAGAAGTGGAAAAAAAGATGGTAGAAGAAGCAAGGAACAAAGTGTTCATGGTAACAAACACGTCGAAAATGTGTGTTACCGTTGTGGTGGATGCAACTACGTTTCGATACTTGATTAGTCTAGCAGTTCGAGAAGGACTAGATCTGCGTCTAATGGATGTTGTGACAGCCTATTTGTATGGATCACTTGAGAATGATATATATATGAAACTCCCTGAAGGATTCACTTTGCCAGAAGCGAACAAAACACATTCTCGAGAAAATTTTTCTATCAAATTGAACAAATCCTTGTATGGATTGAAACAATCTGGACGAATGTGGTACAATCGTCTCAGTGAATATTTGATGAAAGAAGGATACACGAATGACCCTATTTGTCCATGTGTTTTTCTAAAGAGATCGGGTAGTGAGTTTGTTATAATATCAGTTTATGTTGATGACATAAACATCATTGGAACTCCCGAAGAGCTTCCAAAAGCAGTTGATTGCTTGAAGAAAGAGTTTGAAATGAAAGATTTAGGAAGAACAAAGTTTTGTCTTGGATTACAGATTGAACATTTGAAGGATGGTATTTTTGTGCATCAAGAAGGATATGTTGAAAAAGTGCTTAAGCGATTTTATATGGACAAATCACACCCGTTGAGTAATCCAATGGTTGTAAGATCACTTGATGTGAAAAGAGATCCATTTAGACCTCAAGAAAGTGATGAAGATCTGCTTGGCCCTGAAGTGCCATATCTTAGTGCGATAGGAGCATTAATGTATATAGCCAGTCATACACGACCCGATATATCGTTTGCTGTGAATATATTGGCAAGATATAGCTCTTCTCCCACTAAAAGACATTGGAATGGAGTTAAACATTTACTTCGTTACCTTCGTGGAACAACAGATATGGGCTTGTTCTATTCGAGTGCATCGAAGATGGATTTAGTGGGATATGCAGATGCAGGATATCTCTCAGATCCCCACAATGGTAGATCTCAGACAGGATATTTGTTCACTTGTGGTGGTACAGCCATTTCGTGGCGATCCACAAAACAAACTATAACAGCCACATCATCCAATCATGCTGAAATCCTAGCCATTCACGAGGCAAGTCGTGAATGTGTTTGGTTAAGATCTATAATTCGACACATCAGAGAATCGTGTGGACTATCTCTAGGAAAAATGATCTCGACGATCATGTATGAAGATAATGCAGCATGCATTGCTCAATTAAAGGAAGGATATATTAAAGGAGATAGAACAAAACATATTCCACCCAAGTTCTTTTTCACTCATGATCTTCAAAAGAGTGGTGAAATAATTGTTCAAAAAGTTCGTTCAAGTGAGAATCTAGCAGATTTATTCACCAAGTCACTCCCGACGACAATCTTTGTAAAGCTTGTTCGTGAAATTGGAGTTCGACGACTCAAAGACCTGAGCTGATGTGGTCATGAGGGGGAGCATATACGCGCTGCACTCTTTTTCCCTTAACCATGGTTTTTCCCACTGGGTTTTCCTGGTAAGGTTTTTAATGAGGCAGTATGAGATAGCGTAATAATGCAATCTAGTGGTCATCCAAGGGGGAGTATTATGTACATATTTATATTTGGATGACCAATGGCCTACCACATTAGATGCTCACTTGGGAGTTACATGTAACTCCCATTCCTATATTATTATCTCTAATTCATATGCATTGATGTAAAGATGTAATGGTTATCAAAGGGTGCCTATAAATAGAACACACTATTGTATCACAAATGGTGAATGAATAAGAAGAACTATTCCCCTCACTTCTCTTGTGTCTTTCCTCCTCCAATCTTCTTTTGTAGTTGCTTACATTTCCATTAGTTTTATAACATATATAGAAATAAGCCTGGTGATTCAACGAAAAAAGAAATAAGCCTGGTTGGATGGTTATAATATGAGTGCGGAACTGTGGATAGAGGAGGCTGCGACCACCCCTACTCCATTCCCACCAATATTTTTGAGGATTTTATTGGCATCCATCTCATACATAATAGATGTGAAAATTTTCTGTGTTGAATGGGTCGCAGGGAGTGGAATTCCCTTGATCATGATTTTAACTATCATCCCTAGTTATCAAGAGACTTATGGTTCTTTAGAAATTATGTCCTCCCTATCATTCTGGACCAAAACCACTACCCTACTAGGTGGATTCACTGTCGCTCCTCTCTTAATTAAGTATTCACATCTCGATCTCGCTAACCCATTGGTCATATGATTCTATTGTCGTATAATAACGCATTTCCCATCTTGTTATATGAATATCCCATTTGCTCTCACTCTGCTGCAGGAATGGTCATTTGAGATGTTACAAGAGTGTGCCATGATTGTTTATGGCTTGGCTTTGGTGGTACTGGCATGTAGGGTTTTTTTCGTTGTGATATCGGAAGGGGATGCAAAAGTGGTGATTGATAATAAGATTAATTAATTGTATGTTTGCTAGAAATAAAAGGTGCGGTGTCGTGCTCCAAGAGATCCGATGGCTACTCCAGTCTTGTTCCAAATACAAGATGTGATTCATGGACATGCCGAACAATCAGATATCTCATTTGGTTGCTCAGAAGACCGCTTTTTTTTCTTCTTCTGTTAGATTGATTGGTTTGATTTTTATGTTTGGCTTTTGGAAGAACTGTAACATTAGATCTACATTTACTTGATAACATAAATCATCAACAAATGCATTCATTCCATAACCAAAAGTGCTTGCCTGGTCGATTACATCGAGGAGATCGAAGACTACAAGTTGAAGTAGCAGAAGATTTTATCATAATGTCCATTCATTAACATTAACATATACATAAAACAGAGCAGACAGACACGGATTACAGTCACATTACAGATGGGGTAAAAATGATAGCAGCAGCAGCAGCCAGCAGCCCATTTCACTTCTCGAAGTAATCCTCAGTCCTTCCCTTGAATCCAATCTGTCCAAATGTCAGGCAGATGAACAGCCCCAGGTGCCATGTCACCAACCACAACCTAGTAAAAAAATTGAAGAGTAAGTATAAGTCAATCTAGTTGAACAAAATCCGGTTCCATGGTCTAGTGGCCAGGACATTGGACTCTGAATCCAGTAACCCGAGTTCAAATCTCGGTGGAACCTCTTTTCATTTTCCTTTTTACGATCCATTAGATTCAGACTGGCCCATGGGCCGATAACCCAAAGAAACGAGGAAGGGGAGAGCCGTTTTGGTGGGCTTACCAGAACTGAGAAGTGAGTGCAGGAGGAGTGGGGAAGTGGGCCAGCTCAGTCCCGATGCTCTCGAAGAAGAGCCCAGACAAGCTCTTGCCGTCGATCGCCGGAATGCTCGACGGCGCAAGCCATCCGATCAGCCCGAACCCAATCACGTTCAGATCCCTACGCAGCCAATCCCTCTGAAAGCTACTGCTTTCCCCAATTCGAAGCAAAACAGACATACAAAGCATAAGAGGCCATAAAAGGGATAGATTAATACATCAAACACTTCCTGTTCATTTTAAAATCATACATACCACATGAACTTGCCACCGTTAGCACCTTCCAGCCTCAGGGGATTCCCGGCAGCAACCGGCGACCTCAGAAACCCTTCAATCGATGGCGGCGAGGAGAGGGAAAAAAGGGAAACGTGACAGGAATCAGCTAGAGATCTCAATCTCATAGAGAAAGAGTTATGGAGAAATTCGATTGGCATATAGTATTGTACCAGAGGAGAGGGAGAGTCTCTTGGAGGTCCGGGCAGTGGAGGATGAGAGGGAGCTGCTGCCCAAACCCACAACCGTCGACGTGGTGGTGGCAAATGCGGTGGTCGCCATTTTCGTCTCTCCTGAGAATTCTTTTGTTCAACTTCAGAGTAACAGCAACAATGATGTAATTATCTTTCTTCTTTCTTCTTCAGAGGAGGATTTTTGTGTATTGGGTGAGATATTGTGGGAAGTAGAGAAAGATTGCGTGGATGGCTGCTGGATCAATGGAGCTCCGACACGTCGGAATTGAAAGGATAAAGTGGGGTTCTCTTTGGTTTTGGGCAGAAAGAACGCTATCCTCTCAATTTCCCTTTTGGATGTTCCCCCTCCCTTGCTGGGCTTTGGATGAATGATGGGCCTGGAAAGAGTGTTTGGGCTTGCGAATTTCTGTATAACTGTGCGTAATGTTAGGATGAATAGTTTGTGAACAGGTTCATTCTTCTGGAATCTATGGATCAAACAAACACAGACACTGATGCGATCTGGTCTGTTCTTTTCAAAGATGCATATTCTCATTAAGCCATGGGAGTTCTCATTTCATGTTGGTTGTGATAATGGTTAGCTATTTCATGGAATTTGATAGCATTTGTTGTTCATATGAGCAAAAGGTACAGAACTCCATGGTTTTAAAACAAAAGGACTAACTTTAAATTGGTCCATCGTCAACAATTGGCCATTGCAAAAGTAATATGTCGACTTCTGCACGAAGAATTTCAATACATTATCCTGCAGCCTCATTACTATATTGTTCCTCGTGTCATTTTCAATACGAGGAAGAAACAATGCCTTTCCATCTCCACTAGCTTTCTCAACTGTACATCAACTACTCTTTTTCCGCAGCAACCGGGCCTGAAAAGCTTGCAGCTTGTTACTACGCCAGCCATGTGGTGGCTTCGTTGCCTTGCCCTCTTCGTGAAAGTCCCAGCACTAGTCCTAATCTTCTTCTCCCGCCACCTGCTTCACATAATCTGGCCGTTGTTCCTCCGGCAAGCCCGCCGCCTTGCTCCGTTCGTTCCTCCTTCCGGCGACGACAACAGAAACAATAGCACGAGCAGCAGCTCCCCTGCTTCTGATCATGATGCTCTGCCACCAAAGTACAACGTGTTCATCAGCTTCAGGGGTGGCGACGTTCGCAACAGTTTCCTGAGCCATCTCTACTCTTACCTTCACAATTACAAGAAGCTGTGGACCTACAAAGACGACGTCGACTTGGAAAGAGGGCTGGCGATCTCCCCCGCCCTCCTCCAGGCGATCGAGGCTTCCGCCGTCTACATCGTGATTTTCTCCCTCAATTACGCCGACTCCCCATGGTGCTTGGAGGAGCTCGAGACGATCGTCCAGTGTGGTGAGAAGTTCGGACGGAGGGTGATTCCGGTTTTCTACGACGGGGTTGACCCTCTTGAGGTCGAAACCCTAACCGGCAGCTGCGGGGCGGCGTTTTCTCGGCTGCCGGCGGAGGCGTCGGGGAAAAAGCCATGCTGGACAGCTGCGTTGAGTAAGGCTGCTGCATACTCTGGCTTCGATTCACGTGTTGAAAGGTAATCAATCTTGTGCTATGAGTGTAAAAAATGATTTGACTATTGGTTGATCCGTTGATAAGCATGTCTGTTTGTTCTACTACTTCAGGCCGGAGACCGTACTAATACAAAAAATTACCAAGGCTGTATTCCAAGCAATACACAATCAGACGATGCCGGATTCATACTCTTTCGGGAACCGTGGTAATAGCTTGGTGGGCGTTGAGAAAAGGGTGAACCAGATCCAACCATTGCTGTGCTTGGAGGGAAGTGAACACGAACATGACAATCTGACAATAGGAATCTGGGGGATGCCTGGTATTGGCAAGACAGTCCTGGCTGAAGCTATCTACAACAAATTCTCTTCTCAGTTCGAGGCTCGCGACTTGTTTTGCGACTTCGCCAAAACAGTGAGCGAGTCGAAGAAGCAACCATTTGACGATTTCCAGAACGACTTCTTCGCTAAGTTGTTGCGTGACGAGAATCCAGGCAGAGTGCGGGATCCTTTGAAGCTCCTTCGCCTCAGTCGCACCAAGGTTCTCGCTGTGATCGATGATGTGGGCGATGGTATGAGCAACATCGAACAGTTAAACAATCTGTTGAACGGGCGGTACTGTGATATGTTTGGACCAGGGAGTAGACTTGTGATCGTCAGCAGGAACAAGCAAGTGTTATCAAATGTGTGTCATCACGTGTATGAAGTCCCGCCTCTGAAGCATAATGAAGCTCTTCGGCTCTTCTGCTTGCACGCGTTCAAGCTCGATTGCCCGCCAATCGAGTATGAGTGGTTGTGCAGGAACGCGATTAGCTATTCAGGGGGGAATCCCTTGGCTCTGATCGTGCTGGGCTCACGTTTGTACGGCAGGGATCAAACATTTTGGGACAATGAACTCAATGGCTCGGACCGTGCAGGGATTCAAAGTGTGTTAAGGAGGAGTTACGATGGATTAAACCAGGCCGAGAAGAGTGCGTTTCTTGACATTGCATGTTTCAAAGAGCAATTGCATTGGTGGAAGTTGGAGGAGATAGAAGGAATGCTGTTAGATGGAGGCTATGCAGAGTCCGGTGGTAGCGCTCGTAACGTTTTCACGAACCTTAGTGATCTCTCTTTGTTGCGCATTCACGAATCTCATGACGGAGTTCACGTAGCAATGCACAGGCTACTCCAAGACTTCGGTCGTGGTGTCGTTAGTGAAGAACGTCGAGTTGGGAAGCGTTCCAGGTTGTGGGAAGCAAAAGATATATATCATCTCCTCAGGTACAACAAGGGGACTGATCTGATTGAAGCCATCATCTGGGATTTGTCGAAACTCAAGTATGAGATTAAGAAGATAAACATGGCGGGTGATACATTTACTAAAATGTACCATCTACGGTTCCTTGTGATTCGTTATGGTGGGGAAACTAGAAGGCCGTTGTCGAAGCAGCTGGTTATTGCAGACGATGGTCTGCTGCAGTCACTGCCCACTGCGCTGAAATGTCTTCACTGGGAATTCTTCCCGGCTAGATGTTTGGCATCCGAATTCTTCTCTGAGAATCTTGTTTCGCTTGATTTGCCTAACAGTAACGTTGAACAACTTTGGAAAGGAGAACATGACTATGTGGTATGTGCATATACATACATTGTTACACTTATATTGCTTATGTAAATTAGCACTTCTTTTCTGATGTTACAATTTTGCCAGGATTTGAGGAATCTGGAATTCCTTAATCTGGAGGGATCCGAACGCCTAAAGAAGCTTCCTGATCTTTCGACGGCGAAAAGACTGAAGAGGGTCAAGCTTGGTCGGTGTGAGACCCTAGTTGAGCTTCCCGTGTCGATTCTGGAACTTCCCAAACTGGAAGAGATCGATGTATCAGAGTGCAAGAGCCTTGGCTTCAACAACTTGAACCTACATTGCACAACATTAACTGCATCTATCTTACTTCCAAATTTGAAATTGGTACTCCTGAGTGGTACCATGATCCAATCTGTACCTGATTTTCTCCCCCGCACACAGATTTCAGAGCTCCATTGCTACAGCTGCTCGAACTTGACAGAGTTTCCAGTCATCCCAAGCGTAGAGATTTTAAACTTGGGCAATACAGCGATCGAAGGAAGGATTGAACTCGGGTTTCTTCCCAAGTTGGAGGATTTGAATCTTACTGCAAACCAACGAGTCATTCATCTCTCGGATGACATCTGTAAGCTGCAATCCTTTCGTAGGCTCAACCTCTCCGGATGCACACAGCTGGAGGAGTTCCCTGATATTTTGCAGCCCATGAAATGTATGGATGTGTTGAGCTTAAGCGGATGCGCGAAGCTGTCGACCCTTCCCGGTAGCATCGGTAAGCTAGTCGGACTGGGAGTTCTTGATTTAAGCAATACAGCAGTCACAGAGCTACCGTCCTCCATCATGGATCTTAAGTCCCTGCTGATATTGAAGCTGCAGCGATGTAAAAGCCTTGCTAGCCTACCCAGCAATATCTGCAACTCGCGGTTTTTGAGTTCCCTGGATGTGGGTAATTGCTGTCGACTGAGTTCTCTGCCGGAGCTTCCTCCAGGGCTGGCTTATATGAATGCTTACGGCTGCCAAACACTCGAAATGTTGTCCGGCGTTGAGAAGCATGATCACAGGAGGACAAAATTGTGGAATTTTGGAAAATGTCCCAAACTTGACAGAGACGGATGCACCAAGCTCGTCAGAAAGGTAACAGTACAGAACACTAAATCACTAATACAAAAAAAAAAAAATGTAGTTCTGCTCAAAATTGTTAGCATGAGCTGATTCTCGTGGATGTGTTGATGCAGTTCACTCATGATGTTGTGGACTTCACGGGGGAAGGGTCGCGAAGTGTTATAATCCCAGCAGAATGGAATGGAGATGAGGCAAGGATGGTGTCTTCTACTTCCTCTTCTTCTTTGCTGCAGCAGCCATGGGAGGCGATAAGGGGAGTAATGTACAGCGCTCTACTCGAGCTCTCCCCTGCAGATGCTGAATCTGCAGGCATCGCGACTAGTGCTGATAATGTGCTGGGATACCATGTCGACTGCTGGCTGCGCAGCAATGTTGCTGTCGCGGCTGAAATCCTGGCGAGCCGTTGGCAATGGTATCCACAGATTCAAGGGGGTGATATTATGAATGTGTGGGATGGCGCTGAGCATCGGTGTCAACGCTTAAACGGCCTGTTGATATGGTCCGATGGTGGCTCCGGCTGGAAGAAGATCCAGCAGTTTGCTCAAGGTCAAACTAGTAACGCAGATGGTAGTGGCTGTTGTACTGGTTACAGTGATCTCGAGTTCTCGTTTCGCGCTGAATATCGCTCGTCGAAATTTACGATGGAGGAGCTGCCGAATTTGATCAAGCGGTCTCGCCTAGTACCGGTGTTTTGCGACAACCGAGTGGTAGATGATCGTGGAGGCCATGTATCATCTCCAGAGAGGCTACTGTTGGGAGAAATTGATGTTGAATAGCTAGTAAATTTCTCTGAATCGGCATCGTTGTGTCGGTATTCTTCCATCACTGTGGGTTTTTTTTTTTTTTTTTTGGAATGTAACAGTTATGGAACCAACCCTGAGCTTTCTCTTGTAAGATGTAACAATGAGTCAATGACTTTGTGATGAGACTTGTTGGCGGCAACTGTGAAAGAAGTTTGATTTGCGGTAGGCCGGTAGCCAGTTGAGCGGGCAATCGTGGGATATTGGGCCGGTCAGTTTTGGCCATATTCCTTCCCGGGCTGAACTAGCCTGCTTGTATGCAGTCGAGTCCACTACCAATGGGCCCTACCAATGTGCGTCACTTCTTTCATCCGGACGTGGCTGCTGCTATTCTCTCTATCCCACTTCCGATTCGTAGGATTCCGGATCGGGTGGTCTGGCATTATGAATCTTCGGGAGAATTTTCAGTAAAATCAGCGTATCATTTGGCTTTTTCCTTACAGCAACCAGTGCAGAAGAAATATGGTGTTTCGTTCTTGGATCAAGGGCTCTGGAAGTGGGTATGGACAAGGTCTCTCCCGCTGAAGTTACTGTTCTTCCTATGGCAGTGTTTACTTCGCATTTTACCAACTAGGGAAGCGCTTGCAGCTCGTGGGGTTGATTTAATTCCTATTTGCCCTGTGTGTGGTCGGAAAGAGGAAACCATTGAACATTTGTTCTTTCAATGTGTTGTGGCTAGAAGACTTTGGTCATTGATTGGTATGCAACAGTATGCGACAACATCTACTCGTTTGGGAGAAGCGTTCATTTGTTGGGTTTGTTCGCCATTCTTTACAGCCAGCAACAGGGGAGGATCCTGATTATTTTACGTTGCAGATTGTTTGCCTCCTTTGGCGGCTATGGAAGAATCGTTGTTCCACTCATTTTGAGCATAAGCAACTTCTTCTTCCTACTCTTGCAGCACAGTGGCAACATCAAGTTAAAGAGGTGGACATGGCTATTCTTCAACCACGTAGAGCTGCTTCTGCAATTCCATTTTCTTCTTCTTCTGCAGGTCCTCGTTCACGGTGTCATGCTATGTTTGATGCTGCTGTGAAAACAGGTTCCGCAGGGGTGGCTGCTTTTGTTTTGTTTGACGATTCTGGAGGTCTGCAGGTGGCAAAGGCTCAACATTATGCTGGGATTGAGAATCCTTATATTTTGGAATCTTTGGCTTTACGTGACTGTCTGCAGGAATGTGTGCGTCGCCGGCTCCGTAATGTGGTTGTTGGAGGTGATGCTAAGGTCGTTATTGATAAAAGTCGTCACTTTGACACTTCGGACGGCAAGATCGGTGCTATACTGCAGAAGATTCTCTCCCTACTAGGTGATCTTGGAGACTCGCAAGTACTTTTCATAGGTCGTAACTTCAACAGAGTGGCTCATTTCGTGGCCCGTCGTGCTCTGAGTTTGTCACCTTCCTTTCAAAGGGGGTTTGATTATGTAGCCTGGTACAATAGTAGATAGTTTGGTTGTAAACTTGGATCGATTATGTATCCTCTTTTTATGAGTGATCGTTTGGGGGAAAAAAAGAGAATATTCTGAGTAATTTTTGTATAAAGTAAGTACTAGGGATGGCAATGGGTCGGGTCGGGGGCGGATAGTGCGTATCTGTTACCCTACTCAAATTAGTTTGGGTTTTACCCATACCCATACACATATAAGAAATGGGTAGAAAATCAAAATCATGCCCATGCCCCTTCGGGTTTCAGGTATCCACGATTATCCATGGGTGGTAATTTCTCTTTATAAGTCGAACCAATGTGTAAACATTCCCACGCATTCTCACATTACATAAGAGGAAAAGATGACAATAATTCACTTTCACTAGAATGAAGAAAATTAATTAAAACAACACCATTTCATTAAAATATTATATTTATATGCTCAATATAAAATATGTTAGTGAAAAATAACTATTATTTATAGACAAATTACATACGCATATGTATACTCGGGCGGGTTCGGTTTGGATAGTAAGAAAATCATGCCCGTCCATTACCCGCAATATTCGGGTTCGGGTTTTACCCATACCCACTAAAAGTCTTTCGGATTTGAGTTTTACCCTACCCGATTAAGTCAGATTCAGGCAGATATCCACGGTTACAAATATTTTTGCCATGTAATTAGTACAGCTGAATAATGGACAAGTGAATATTCCCAGAAGAGAAGATATTCTCTCAAATAACAATAATATGGTATAGCTTTAACTTTGTATTAATATATTGTCGTATAAACTCAACTTGCAAAGTCATGATACAAGTTCGACTTGTATGTTAAACCGACAATAATTTAGAGTACTGTAAATAAAACTCTCTCAACTCCTTTTTCAACCAAGATTGGAAGAACCACGCACCTGGAGTAAGCCACCCGGAAGGCTGGGTAATGGTTAATGTGGACGCGGCGGTGCTGAAAGATGGTGGGACGGGGCTAGTGGCTCGTGATTCAACTGGGCAATTCGTCATGGCAGCAGTACGAAAGGGAGCGTAACTTCTGGCCAAAATGCAATCCTCAAATTGCAAAAGACGTAGACTTCAAGAGTAGAGACAAAGTGCCCGCGTCGTGGAGATTCAAACCCATGCAAACCAAATCGGTTCGGTTAAGTGGAGGTTTTGGGCGACGAGAAGGGAACCAGGCTGCACATGCAATGGCCACCCCATGTTATGTGTAACTGGGAAACCCATTAGAAGTGGGTTGAAAGACCACCCATATTTCTGTTGGATCTGTTATCAAATGAGGCTTTAGCCCATACATAAAATTCCAGGATATTTCTATTACGCTGGTGGAAGGCGGGATTCGTTGCGCATAACTTTCAAATACGCCGCCGGACCGACCGCCTCACCGATCCTTATCCTGCTTGAAGACGAGCATTATTATACAAATAATAATAAGAAGAAGAAGAAAGCCGACATCGCAGGAGCAACTCGCGGGCCTTGGGATTTGGGAGGGCGGCGGCCATCAATCGAAGTGATAATTATTGGGTTTTTTTGCCTGTCTTCTGTGCTTTTACGAGGACGTGATCATGACTATGTATCTTGTTATATCGACACTTGGACCTGGAGAATGCGTAGTGGCATGCTCAATGCAATGGAAGAACAAGACGTGTCATGTTTTTTATGAATACAAGATCTGTGGACTTCACACGTGTATTTCCCAAATCCCGACAGGAAAAAAAAAGGTTTCATTTTTTTTGTCGACATTTATGATTTATGCGTTCTGGAACAATAAACGGGAAAAGACTTTTTATATAAATCTAGGGAGGTTGCATATATGAATTCATTGGAATTTTTTTTTATCGTGTTACTATTTTTTTAGTGAGTGAAGAATCATAGGTGTTAATTATATAGACGGTACATCAGACATCATAAGATGATGTATTTAGCCCGTATGTCTAATATTTCATGAATCAGAAACACGTTGATTATTGTTATTCATTAAATTAATGTTAAGATATGGTTTAGAAAACTTAGGGATAGACTTTACTCATTCTTGAAATCCTAACTTGAAGATCAATTCATAAAGAAAAATAATCAATGATTCTAATTCATTTGAAAACGTGAAGTACATTCAAAAGATATACCCTTAATAAGAAAATGATACCTACACTTTGAATTAATCAGAGTGTGAGTTATGATATTAGATCGTAAGTCCTTGTGACTTGTGAGTAAAACTCATGCATTAATTCTCTAGATCATATATCAAAAGATTATGTTATAGTATCATCATACCCGAACTCATATTAATTCATGGTTCTGGAAATATCTACAGTATCGTATACCCTAAATTTGTAACAATCTTATGATCTTATCTGTATTATATGATAATGACTGAAATACTACTACCAAAATATAGCAATCTTATAACAAAAAAAAAAGTATACCAATCTCCCCGTCAATAATCCATCCGGTGCTTTTGTCAAATCCTACGGTACATACATAGTAAGAGAATGTAAGAAAATAAATTGTTCAGGGCCGAATTTGGGATATTCGAAAAAGGGCTAAAAGCCTAAACCATGGTTGTCACGCCGGCCGGCGTGCCAATATTGTACCGGGTTTAATCGGTACCGGTCATAAAATCGACGTGATACCACCGGTATGACCGGCATTATCGATATACGAATCTCTAAATAAAATGACCTTATTTTAGAGAATTTAATTGATAAAAATTATTTTATTATTTATTTTATGAGTATAAAAGTTAAATATTGATGTTATTTGTTGGATTCAAATATAAATGTTTAGGTATTGATGTTAAATGTCATGTTTAAATATGAGTATTTATAATTTTATTTGTAATATTGACCGGCATGAACCGGTGGCTCAAACTGGTATGTACCACCGGTTGAACCATTCCACTTGCTAAACCGGCACACTGACATGCATAAACCGGTTTGACAACCTTGGCCTAAACTAATAGCTTATGACCTGATATCACATGTCGATAGAGCAAGTATTATTCTAAACTAGAGAAAACTCCGGCCACTGTCATGGCAAAATCACAAAATAGAAAATCATGGAGTAGCTTCCACGAAAGCTCCATCACATCGTGCCAACATCCATAGCTGGCCGGTGAGTTGGAGCACTTTGCATCCAGAATAATTTGGAAAACAAAATTAGACCACCCCCAGCCAAATCACGATCAAATCAATCATAACATAACGTGCAATTGCCGATTAATTAGTGAACATCAAACGTTTTCTTATGTGTCACGAGTACAGACACGTTTATTATTTAACCTAAAAAAAACAATGATAATCGAGCTATCATGTTCACCAAATATCACTAAATACAACGCAAATCGTTCAACGACCAAACATCGAACAAAGTGTGAGCTCATACGTCAAGCGATTCTCGGTCATCCAAAATCGAAACAATTTGCTCCATTCTACGTGGCCACACACATGTACAATACAACATCGATCAAAGTATTGGTTCGACATTTTTTGCAATAAAAATTACAACTTTACTGAAATGTATTTAATTTAGTATTTACACAGAATGAAATTAAATTTCACTATAAAAAAGTGTCTAATGACTATTTTGTCCCTAGTTCTCACATCAAAAGGAAGGCCAAGAACGTCAGGAAAAAAGCGACCCCAGTGGCAACACACAGCGTATCGAGAACCTTCTCTCTCCTCTCAACGCGCCGTTTCCACTCCCTCTTCCTCTCCAAAAACCTCTCGTACTTTTCCTTCCCTTCCTCCCTCGTCTCCACGCGCCGCCGCCGCTCCCCTTCCATCGCCCCACGCAAAATTCCCAAACTGTCCCTCCCGCACAGGCTCCGCCCTTCCATGTCCTCCATCCCCAAATAAATATCCCGCACGTGCACCTCCCCTCCTTCCTCCCCGCCGCACGTGACCACCACCCCGCACTCCGCCGCCTCCCCACCTTCCCCCTCCGCCCCCTCCGCCGCCACCGTCGAGAATTTCACCTGGACCTCCCCGGTCAGCCAGTGGTGCCGCGCCGCCACCGCCACGCCGCTCGAGAGATTCGCCGACCGCCTCCCCGCCGGATCGATCACGATCCAGCTCACCCGCAGATTCTCCTCCAGCTGCCTCAGCCACGCGTCCTCCGCCTCCTTCCCAGCCGCCGCCGAACCGGCGGAGTAGTCGCGGATCCCCGTGGGGACCACCTCCTTCGCCTCCAGCAGCTCGATTCGAAACGGCGCCGTCTGGAACCACGACGTCACGGTCTCCGTCTCCGCGACTTTCGAAAAAATCGGGGAATCTCCGTAGTAAATGTCGACGGCGGAGATTAGTCCCGTGATTTCCGGATCCGGATTCCCCGTGGCGCCGGAGAGGTGGATTGCCGGGAAGGAGTCGGAGAAGAAGGAGCGGTAGCCGTGGTTGAAGGTCGGGATCAGGGAGGCTAGTTCGGGATTGTTGACGGAAGGCCACGTGGAGGCGCAGATGTTCCGCCAGAGTTCGTCGTCGGTGGAGATCGTGGAGCGGAGGTCCGGCGACGCGGAGGAGAGGGCGGCCAGAGCGGGGCCGTCGAGGCGGTTTAGGATGTGGGATCTCAGGACGTCATGGTGGACGGCGGAGATTGTCGCCGACGAACCTGAATTTGATGATGAATCGACGGATTGTAGAGCAACCATTGTTTTGGGTTTACTGCGAAGTGATTGGATTGTGTTTTTGTTTTATGAGGGGAAATTTTGAATTGAGGAAATTGGGGGAGAAGAGAGGGTTTATATAGGTAGAGGGTGCGGTAGTGGAAAAGAGGAAAGGAAGGGGGGCGGGCAAATGGGAATTGGGATGGATAACTGCTGAGTGGGAAGTCGTCAAAGTCAGAGAAATTTTGCTTCGATTTTTCTTCTTGAATTGTATTTTCTTTCTTTTAATATTAATAATGATTGATTTGTTGTTTTGCGCT
Organism: Linum trigynum; assembly: GCA_964030455.1. NCBI lineage: Eukaryota > Viridiplantae > Streptophyta > Magnoliopsida > Malpighiales > Linaceae > Linum > Linum trigynum. The sequence goes on from OZ034820.1 coordinate 45,269,180, forward strand.
TTTGAGGAGTCAAGAGTGGCATGTTGGGTGGTGTAAATATCTTTCTTTATCCCCATGGCCATAGGGATTGGAATGGGTAGGGTCGGGTGCGGGTTTATCTTATACCAATTCCTAATCCGTCGGGTAAAGTCTTCTAAAATACCTGATCGAGTATGAAAATAATATAACCATACCCTATCTACCGGGTAATCACGGGTATTCGGGTAACCATGAGTACGAATCATAAAGTATGAACTTATACACATATATGCACATACATACTATGATCCATTAAAAATTTTCAATACTTGTAACTGTTCTAGCTTCAACAATCCACACAAATAAAAACAGCAAACGCATAATAATTGTTCTTGCTTCTACAATGCACACAAACAAAAACAGAATACATCATATTTGTTCTAGCTTCAACAATCCACACATAAACAAAAACAACAAAGACAATATTAGAATCAGACCACATCAAATGCTCACTGCTTAACTTATGCTTCATGACATCCATCAATGCATCATTAGTAGAAAAATTATCCAAGGTAATCGTAGATACCTTTGTGTCAATATCCCAAGCAAGTAAAGTTTCAGGAAGAGCCTAAGCAAGCACCTCACTTGTGTGTGGCAAGGAAAATAGATTGTTGGGTAGGGTTAGGGTTAGGGCTAGGGAAATTGACCCTTTGGTTAGCGAGGCGGGTATAACAGGGCGGGTATTATCGATTACCATACCCGTACCCTACCCTTTATTTTGAAACCGGGTATTACACGTACCCGCCCCTTAAGCCGTCAAAGCGGGTAATTACCCTCGTTGACCGGTTACGGTCAGGTAGGATACCCATGGTTACGGGTTGGATTGACATCTCTGCATGGCCTTAACAACCTGCCGTAGATCAAAGTCGTTAAACCTTTATCGAATTCTCGGTTGGACTCGGTCCAACCCGAGTCGAGCTTCAAAATGGCTCCCAGAAAGCCTCCCAGTCTCACCCTTAAAGAGGGAGGAGAAGAGAGGGGGAAGAGAGGAAGAGGAACGAAGGAAGGGAAATGGTGGGTGGGTCAAGGAGATTAAATAGATTTATTTTGTGAAAATAAGTTTTTAATAGGTATATATATAATATATATTTTATTTCGGTCATTAAATCTTTAATTACTACCTTAATTGTATATATATATTTAGAAAACGCCTAAAACGGCTCAAACCGATCGGACCATTAAACTTCAAACCCCTTACTTGACCGACTTAATGACTTAAACCGGTTTGACAACCTTGATGTAAATGGAACGGGCAACAAAGTGGGTATTACGCTTATAAGCTCAAGCTCGAGGTAATCCTATTTTATGAATATTCGACGAATTCATATGTAATCGCGTATGGTCTTGATTATAGTTAGCACTTAGCAGTGGTTGTGTTACCCAAAGCAGCTGCTTAATATATATATATTTTTAATTTATTCAGCTTGAATTAACGTTTTGGTAAGGCATCCATCACAATTATTAATATTATCATGATAATTTAAATTCTTAATGGCGAGATACAAGTTTAGGAATTTTAAGAGGGAGTGGTGGTGGGCCCACCAGAGTGGCCTAGTGGCGTGGGATAATTGAGCGAAGGAGAGCGTGTTATTTCTTCTTCTGCCCTTTTGCTCTTATCCAATAGACACCGAGTTTGGTGCAAAATGGCCGTACCGTTAACGGTTTTAGCCGTCAAAGCCAAAGGCGTGTGCTTGCTTCCGTTTACTCTCCTTTTCCCCTCTACGTCGCCTCGTTTTGTTGGTTCATTGTTTGACTCAAAAACTCCGTCTGTCTCTGGAGTGACCTTTTTCCGGCAAGTGATCAGGTAAATTAAATCCCATAATTACGGGATCAAATCCGGCTGATAAAATTCCGATCAATGTACAGGCCAGGGCGTATATCCAAAGAGACGCCGGCCGGCCGGATGGGATTATTCTCTGTTAACATTTAGCCAACGACTAGCTATTCTAAAAGCATTATGAAAGAGCACGAAAAACAGAGTGCATTATTATTATTATACAATAACAATCCCTGTTATTAATTGAAGTTCCATGGCTTTAATCTCCCGTACTGTTTCGCCAGTGGGCTATTCGATCGGCCGGCGGCCAGTGACATGTGAGCTCGCCCACTCCACGACTAGGAATCTTTTGGCCAGCAATTAATTTAATTTTAAGGATTTTCGAAACAAGCGATGATTGTTGATTGGCATCAAAGGGTTGTAGTAAGTAGCGAGTGTTGACTGGGAAACAATGAGTTCCTGACCGACCGGCGGGCGGTACCAATCCCTCCGATTTATTAAATCTTGTTACGCCTGCGCCCGGCGGTCACAAATACATCATCAAATTGACTTTGTTTTCCTTAGAGGAGTGTTCTAATTTCATTTGCGGATGGCGGCCCAGGATGGGCCCAGGGACAAGGCCCAACTAGTACGTCCGTGTTTGTACTACTCCGCGTCTATATACCCGGGTCCCGAACGTTTTGTTTCAACAATCCGAGGTTCCCGTTAGGAGTGTTCAAATAGTTATCATGGTTATTACCAAATTAAATAAGATTAAATTTCATTACTTAGGAAATACAATGTCATAACCAAACCGTCCAAATTAATACAACAACCAAATTAACTAAACTAAAGTTTAATCGGTTTGGTTAATTGGTTAACCAAATTAACCAATATAAAATCATATTATCATTAAGTGAGAAAATTTTCGGTTAAATTATCAATTCATAATTTATATAATGAATAAAACATTCTCATAAAAAAAATTTAATGAATAAAACTTAACAATCAACGCATAGTTATAGTTGACCCTTAACATAAATACATGCAACTAAGACAATTATCTTATGGTTAGTATAGAAGTATCCACCTAACAAAATTTTATCACAATGGTATGGGTTAATGAATTGTTGTGTTTGTTTGAATTCCGGTAAAAAAAAGTGTTTGTTTGAATTGACTTAGCAATTTTCATAGGCTGAAAAGGACCTTGCTTTCAAGTTTTCATCCAATATAATGTATGAGATTTATCCAAATTAGGCATTAATATGTTGTGGTCTACACTCTACATATACAAATATACTTATAGGAACAATATCAAGCTTTATATTTTATGAGTTTAAAAGGATGAACGTTTAACTCTTGAGTGGTTATTCAAAGTATTAAGTATGTGTATATATTAGATATATGGCTAATTATTTATCTGGTTAATTTGGTTTGGCTGGTTAGGAGTGCATGAAACCAAACCAAACCACCTAAACCAAACAAGCTAAAAGCTTTAACCAAACCAAACCAATTATCCAAATTAACCAAACCAAATTATTCAAATAGTACTGGTTAAAACGGTTACCATGGTAACCACACCGTTTGAACACCCCTAGTTCCCGTGGTGTACACGTGTCCAAGTCACAATTTAACCACGTTTTCATTTGTTCACTTGAATCATTTTGCAGCCAAAGATGAGTTCATTCTATTTTTTCCCTTCATCATTCAGCGGTGGAACCATGAATACACAAGTGCTAATTAACGATAAAATAAAATCATCAAGGATTGTCGATATAATCTTGACTTTAAGTACTTCCATCATTGAAATGAAATTTACAAAGGAATTTTGTCCAAATATTTGGACAAAGTCTGTCAATTGACGAATTATTTAGGCAACCTAGGCCCGCTCCTGCCGTCATCTGAGCTGGATTTTGCAATTTTTCTTACTATCCATTTATGAGAGAGCGCTCACAGAAGTCTGATGTCAATGGATTGTACACAGGTTATAAGGAGCAGGTTCTCACGTACAACACTGACCAATCGCGTCAAATCCACCGGTGTCAAGTTCTATAAACACGTCGCAATTGGTCTCAGGATACCATACTCGAGTTCGTACAAGTTCATTAGAGCTTATGGTTACACTTCATTTTCGCGCAGTGGCGGAGCTACACATAGGCTCGAGGGCCCCCCCCCCCCCCCCCGAGAGAATTTCAGAACTTACGTATAAACTATATCGGTATTTGAAAATTTCGTATAAACTGATGGGTTATAAAATAGTTTACTGTGCATTCTTGTAACACGAAAGTAAACTAGCTCAGTGGTCGGAATCCTTCTATCCTATCCATCACATTAACTTTTATCTTATTATATGGATTCAAATTGATGCTTTGATAATATTAAAAATTTATTTTGATTATTGTTTTTGCTTAATTTTATTGTCTTTTCGCAGTAACAAAATAAATCCCCCTTCAAATTATGTATTCGTCTCTAACTCAAAGATGAAATGCATTTTATGCACTTTCAACTGCAACTGCAACTGGTAAATCAATACTAATTTTAGAAGCACATAAATTAATGGAGTCATAAACAAAACTTATGGATACGACATATTCACCTTTTTGAGTTTGTCTACACAAAATAAGTTGTAGTATTGATCTTATTTTGAATAACTCTAATCATCTAAAATGCTAGTTATAATAATATTAAAAATATTTTTTCCTTAATTTTTATCGTACTTTCGAAACAGTAGAATAAAAAAATCCCCCTCCGAACTTTGAATCCTAGCTCCGCCCATATTTTCGCGGTCTTCTCCATTAAAAGTCAAGTTTTCGCGGTCTTCTCCATTAAAAGTCAAGTACTGGGTGGTGGTTTAAAATCTGGGACACAAGAATTGCTCTCCCGAAAGAAACTTCTCTGAATGAAGCAAGTACCGATTAATTAAGATACGTCAATGTTTTTGTGAGCTGCAGGACATTGCTTCCCAACAAAAAAAAAAAAAAAAAAAACAAGAAGTTTACAACAAGGCCGAAAGCAAAGTAAAGGAAGTAGCCAGGGAAAAGATACAAATGAAACCCTTCTGTTTTATTTTGTGATGATCTCAATTATCGATCAATCTTCATTGGAATTATCAAGAGAGAAAGAAAACAAGAAACAAGGAATCTCAAATTAGTTGTCCATCTTGCTCATCATCCAGCCAAAATAGAATCAATGGCATCATCTAAATTCGTAATTTTTCGGATTATCTTTAGATCTTTTATATGATCGTATTGTCCGAAAATTGTTTGTGACTTAAAAACATATTTCTATTAAAGATAGTGTTTTGTAAAGTACCATAATACGGAGTTGTCAAATATATAGGAAGTAACGATGTTAACATGCATATGAGATTGAATAGAAAATAAATGAAAAGAACAAGAGGATTACATAGTGAGTAACACAGCTAGCAACCAAATCCTAATTAGTACCAGGCATGTAAATCCTATAAACAATTTTTTTTTTAAATCTCCAAACAACTTTTATATCTGACTCCATTACTGAACGGTCATTCAAGATTCCAATTTCTTAAAAGCTTTTAATAACAATATTTTCTCAGGAAAACCCCATATATATGCAAGGCTTGAACTTATTTTCCAACTAAGCCTTTTGTTTTTATCTCCTTATCTTAAAACTTGAAACTGATATTGTAAGATTTATTAATGGACTTCTCTATAAAAAAAAATTGAGTTATTAAGACATCTAACTGCTTCTTAACATTACATCACATCTCAGTTTTGGGGGAAAAAAATTATGAGAGGAGCTCTCTCCTCTCTCCTCGAAATCTCGCTTTGGCTAGTGGAACGACTGCTGCAAATCTGCTCCATCATCTTCGCCGCCAGTTGGAGGAACCAGAAACTTGGTGGAGATAGAGGGTTTTCCAAGCCGGGAAAGACCGACAGATTGGGTATCTACCAATCCAAAAGATGTTTGATGAGGTCCTTGGCCAGAGAGGCTGCTCCCAGGGCCTAGAGTCGGGCGAAATATCCCCGACGAAGGAAAAGACCGACGAAAATGGTCTCTGCCGATATCCAAGTTGAAGAAGATCACCCGACCAAAAGGAGGCGGGCCGAGCCACGGAGGCTATGGCGATTCCGAATTCCGAGATTCCGACGGAATTCGATCTTGAAGATTCAGAGGCCTCGACGGTCGCGGAAATAGAAATTGAAAGACCTCTGGGTCATGATCGAACCCACAAGCGATTCAGCACCGCTGGGCCTTTCGGGGTAGGGATTGCACTCATCTCACCAGAGCTAGTGAAAAATGAGAATAGCGCTCCTGGTTGCAGTGTTGAATCGGAAGTAATCTGTGGTGAAGGTGTGGACCAAGGGGACCCCTTCGGGGAGGGATACTGCGCAATTCAGCAGGTCAATTCGATCAATTCCACAAAACCCAGTTTGAATGTCGCTGATTTGGAAGGGTTCAGCCAATTGGACGGTGCCGCCGGTGATTGCAGGCGGAGGGAAACTCGGGTGCGTAAGGCGGAAAATGAGAATCCTTCGGGAGCCTTTTTCGCGGTGGTGGGCGGGATTAGCGGAGGTCTGATCCGATCTTGGGAGATCAAACCGAATCTCCTTCCAAGGACTCCTAATCCTAAACCAAATCAATTTCTAAATAAAAATCGGAGCAGGGGATTCTCCCTCTTGCTGGAGAACTCGGAGTCTTTTTCCTTTAAATTGACTTCTCCCCCTGCTTCCCCACTTCGGTGTATTGCTTGGGTTTCTGGATTTACTAACGCGGACGGAAGAAAGAGCTCCCACCGACTGATCTGGTTTCCAAGACAACAACAGGGTAAAGTTTCTTTGGCCGAAACCCTTTCTTCTTCTTATGGGTTGCGAGTTCTACTCACCCCTGCTTTGATGAGCAATTGTGTCACGGTGCCGGGAGATGCAATGGGGAAGCTTCCTCTCCCTGGCTCGCCGGTAGGTCCGGCGACAACGAAGAGCTCTCTGCCCCCGACGGTTTCGACCGCCGATGCTCTGCTTGCAAAGTCGAGCAGCCAAGGGAGACAAAGTTCGGGCCAGCAACCACTACCTAGTGTTGGGCCGGCCTGGAGTGGCCCAGGTTCTCCAAAGCAAATTGGGCTTGATCAACTAAGGAGGCAATTAAACCTAGGGCGGCAGGGGAGCGACCAAGGGGATCTGGGCCAGGTGGGCTTGCCCGACTCCATGGAGAGTGTTGGGCCGGGGTCGGATTCCGGGCTCCTCAAGAAGGCTGGGGCCGGGCCTGCTGGCGGGTTCATCTCCTTGGGAGCAGTTGGGCCACAAGATGCCTTCGGGCCTAAACCATTTAATCCAATTAAGCCTTTATCTAATGTTCTAATTCCCAATACTATTAGGCCTTTGGGCTTGCTTACTTCGAGGCCACTGGGGAAAGTCCCTAATTGTGATGTTACTAATAATTTACGTGTCTATGATTGTCAGGTGAATATGACGTCGCGAATTGCTGAGGATCAAGTGGTCGAGTTCTCGCTGGAGGAGGTCCAATCGGTGAGGTTTCGAACCTCTAGGACCCTTTTGGGAAGGCTCTTTTCGGAGGTCAAATTTACTATTGCGGAGCTTAAAGAGGGACTTATTGAAGCATGGCGTGTGAAAGGAAACCTTAGGGTTTCACTCACGAAATTTGGCTTATTTGAAGTGGTGCTGCCAAGTGACGAGACAAGGGTGTGGGTCCTGAAGCGGTCACCCTGGATTGTCAAGGACAGGATCTTCCATCTTAGGTCCTGGACACCATCCATATCCAGGAACACATTCGAGGAGTTAGCCTTTGCCCCATTTCGGGTCCAACTCTGGAATGTGAAAGATGACTGCTGCACGAAGCAGTTTGGCCAGAAAATGGCAGCAGGGAAGATTGGTCAGGTTTTGGAGGCCGATGTCTTCGCGTCCAAGGAGACGGAGGAGCTTTTTGTAAAAGTGCACGTGCTCATTAATTTCGCTAAGCCACTGCGATCTCAACTCATGGCGGGAAGCGAGGAGCTTGGCGAGTTCTGGGTCAATCTCAAATATGAATTCCTTCCAACCGTCTGCTTCCATTGTGGGCGCGTGGGCCACTCCAAGCGTGACTGTGTTTTTGACCCTCCACCGGGGAAAGAACGCTTTGGCCCGCACATGTCAACCAGGAAGCTCGGGCGGAAGATATACATGGAGGAGGATGACTTCTCAAAATATCGGGACACAAGTAAGTCGGTGTGGATCAACAGGAATGTCCACATTCACAATGACGGAAAAGCAAGGTCTGCCAAGGGCCGAGTGGAGGAGGGGCCGCGGGTGCCCTCCATGAATACTCAGACTTCAGGGATGCACCATATTCGGTCTGCTGATCACCCAGAAGATCAAGCCAACATGAAGACTCAGCCTCGGCTGCGTGAACCAGTCAGCCAGAAGGCCGGGAACCATAAAAGTCCCAAAAGGTTTAGCCTCAAGAAGTCTCCCCGGGTGAAGGTTGGTGGCGGGGTGAGACAACCTCAGAAGAAGCGGTCACCCAGGAAGGGTACCAATCTTGCTCCACAGGCAGCTAAAGGCCGCCAGCAGCCTGGTAGGCGCATGAAGCAGACTACTCACGCTCAAATGGAGGCTGATCCGGTGGAGATAGTTCTTGAGCAGTCCAGAAGGCGTAGGCTGATTTTGAAGGAAGAATCTGAGGAGGAGGAGAATATGATCACTGAGCCTATATTGAAGAAGGCTGCCCATTTGACTGGGGCTAAACAAGGGGGCGCAGCACCTCGGGCTCGTCTGCGGTTGAGGAAAGGGGGAGCTAGCTCCCCACCGACTACGGCCACCCTGGTAGATGAGGGGTCTCCAGCGGATGCAGTTCGTGATCTGGAGGATAAGGAGGCTGGGGATAGTTTTGAGGATCCCAAAGCGGTGAAACATCAGCAGGGATCTGACTCTGATGAGGATCAATCGCTGGAGGTTAGCCCATTCGTTTGAAATCAAGCGCAGGTCACCCACTGGTGCCTCCAGGAAGATCTCTCATGGTATGAAAGGCCGCGTTCACCAAGTGGTGGAGGCATTTGAGGCAGGGCTCAGCTTTGGCCAAGTGGCGTTTCCCTCCAACTTGGGACTGAATGAGTATGGGTAGAATCTGGAGGATCCAATAATGGAGAATCGGAAGCGAATGATTGAGGAAGTTGAGGGGACTGTGGGAGACCCTCCTACTCCGAAGAGACAATTTGTGGAAGCAGTGGACATCCAGGAAAAGGTGGAGGAAGCCAGCCTCGAGTGGCCCCCAGTGGATAAATGAGGCTTCTGGCCTGGAATGTGAGAGGAATTGGGCCATCCCTCACCTTCCATTCTGCTTTAGGGCTTGTTCATTCTAATAAGCCGGATGTTGTGTTTTTTTCTGAAACACGGTCGAGCCGGCGTGTAGTGGCCCGCCGGATGCGGGGTTTAGGGTTTGAGAGTTTCCAGTGTTTTTTTGTTGATGCAGTTGATGCATCGGGTGGGTTAGTTGTAGCTTGGGCCCCCGGGGTTAACACTTCGGTGTTTTGTTTTTCCAATTTCTATATTTGTTCGCAAATTAATGAAGGTGATTTTTCGTATTTGGTGTTTTTTGTTTACATAAGCTGTAATGCGGCTGTTCGTGATAGCCAGTTGGCTCATTTACGTGAAGTGTGTGCTAATACGAATCAACCTTTCGTGATCATTGGTGATTTTAACGTCACCCTCCATGAGGGAGAAAAAGATGGGGGTCGGGCGAGGAATGCGGCTCAAGCCACCAGCCTGCGGGAGTTTGTCCTTGAGTTAGGACTCCATGATCCAGGATACCAAGGGGATCAGTTTACCTGGACTAACAAGCGGATGGGGGAGGCGTGCATTCGCGAACGGCTGGATAGGGCCCTTTGTTCCCAGTCCTGGATAGGTATGTATCCTGAGACCTTGGTTAAACATTTTACGGATCAGGGGTCCGACCATCGGGCCCTTCTTCTCGCTGATAAACCGTACACTCGGAATAGTCGGCCTCTTTTCCGGTTTGATGCTCGTTGGGCGGAGAATCCTGAGGTTAGGGCTATGGTCCAGTATGTCTGGCAGGAGGAGCTGCAAGGCACCCCTATATTTCGGCTTTGGGAACGCCTCAAGAAACTCAGGCATCTGCTGTATGATTGGAGTAGAGCGGGAACCACAAACTCCTTGCGTAATATTAAAACTCTCCAGGCTGAGGTTGACCGAGTCAAGTCCATCTATCCTGTGGATTGGGATGCGGTACGAGCCCTGGAGATGGAACTATCTCGTCAATGGGGTGCGGAGGAGTTGTACTGGCAGCAGAAATCCAGGGTCCGATGGCTGAAACGAGGGGACCAAAACTCATCTTATTTCCACACGGTTACGCGTGCTCGTCGGAAAAAGAATTTTGTCGCCGGGCTCCGGGATACTGAGGGTGAGTGGGTTACTGAAGAGAGCGGGAAGGCTAGGATTGCTACCAGCTTTTACCAAACTCTATTTACCTCGGAGTCCCAGGTGCACAACATGGCTGATAGGGTGGCGAGCCTCCCAATCCCCCAATCGGTTACTCCGCAGATGAATGCGCTTTTAACGGCGGTGGTTTTGCCTGAGGAGGTTCGGAAAACGGTCTTTTCTATGGGATCGAAGCAGGCTCCGGGGTCGGATGGCTTTACCGGCAAATTCTTCAAGGCATTCTGGGATGTTGTGGGTGCATCAGTGATTGAGGCGGTTTGTTCTTTCTTTTCGACTAGTCGAATGCTACGGAGTTTTAATCATACGTGGCTTACGTTGATCCCTAAAGTAGATGCTGTGGAAAATGTCCACCAGCTGCGTCCGATCAGTCTATGCCAGTTCGTTTATAAAGTTATAACCAAGATCATGGCTGAGCGGCTGGCGGGATTGCTCCCTCAAATCGTGTCTGAGGGACAAAATGCGTTTATAAAAGATCGACAGATCATTGATAACATCCTTCTTAGGCATGAGTTAATGCATTATCTTAAAATAAAAAGGCAGGGGAAGAAGGGGTACATGGCTCTAAAGGTTGACATGGAAAAGGCCTATGATAGAGTCGAATGGCCCTTCCTTCTGGCAGTTTTGGAAAAGATGGGCTTTAACTCTGTCTGGCAAGGATGGGTACATGAATGTCTTAGATCCGCTACTTTTTCGGTTCTGATGAATGGTACGCCTTCGGGTTTTTTTGGTTCCTCTCGGGGAATCAGACAGGGAGATCCGTTGTCGCCTCTCCTGTTCGTGCTCTGCCCTTCTTCGGAAGGCGATCTCTGAAAAGAAGTTGGAGGGGGGTAAAGGTGGCACCGCGTGCTCCTAGGATCTCGCATCTATTTTTCGCAGATGATTCCTATCTATTCCTGCGAGGTTCTCTTCAGTAGTGCGAGAATTTAATTGTGGTGCTCAATGAGTATGAGGAGCTGAGTGGGCAGCGGGTTAACCTGGAAAAGTCGGCAGTCTGCTTTAGCAAAAATGTTGCATTGGCTGATCAGGAGTTTTTGGCTGCGATTCTTGGGGTCGGTGCAGTAGGGGTTCATGATAAATATTTGGGGTTACCCACTTTGATTGCCCGATCCAAGATGGAGACATTCAGGTATTTGGAAGAGAAACTTCTGGCACGTTTGCAGGGATGGAAACAGAGAACTTTATCTTGGGCGGCAAAGGAGACTTTAATCAAGTCAGTTGCTTTGGCATTGCCCCTGTATGTTATGTCATGTTTCCGGTTGCCCCTATCCCTGTGCCGTTTGTTGGATAGACATGTGGCCCGTTTCTGGTGGGGAGTTGAGGAGGGCCATCCCAAGATTAGGTGGGTGTCCTGGCGGAACCTGTGCCGGAGCAAGCATGAGGGGGGTTTAGGTTTTCGCCGGTTTGAACATTTTAACCAGGCTCTCTTAGCAAAGATTACCTGGCGTATTCTCCAAGAGCCGCATTCCCTCCTGGCTCAGGTGTATAAAGGGAAGTATTTTCCGCATGGCTCGTTTCTGTCTGCGACTGCCCGGTCTAGGCCTTCGTGGGGTTGGCAGAGTATCCTGTTTGGGCGTCAGCTTCTGGAGGCAGGATTACGATGGCAGATAGGTACTGGCCTTTCGGCCTCCCTGGTACATTCTAAATGGATTCCTAGGCTTCAGCTGGAGCCCCCGTGTTATAATCCTCGCATCCTGCCAAATGAGGGGGATCCCTTGGTGGCGGAGGTCATTTGTCAAGGGAAAGGGCGGTGGGATGAGAATAAGCTGAATCAATGGTTTGACCCTGCTGTCTGTCGGGCTATTAAGGCTATCCCTCTTCCGAGAAGGAATGTGGATGATAAACTTATCTGGAATAACACAGCTGATGGGGTGTTCTCAGTTAAGACGGCTTATCATCTGGCAGTGGATCTTGATAGAAGGAGGGGTGGGTGGCGAGAGTCGGTAAGTTGGATGGATAGGAAAAGCTGGATCCGGCTGTGGGAGGCTAAGATCCCGCCGAAGCTTAAAGTCTTTGTCTGGCATTTTGAATCGGGCCCTGCCAACCACTGAGGCGCTCATTGAGAAGAAGGTTCCTGTGTTGCCCCGGTGTCCGGTTTGTTGGGAGGGTCCCAAGACTATGGAGCACTTGTTTCTTTACTGCCCGGTTGCTCGAGCCCTCTGAGTCCACTCGGGGTTGGATTATCTAGGGGAGGCTTTGCCTCGGCACACGTTTCCACTATTTCTAAAGCGAATGCTTGCCCTGATCCATGATCCGTCGCTGTTTATGGCAGCGGTTGCCATCCTCTGGCGGATCTGGCGATCGCAAAACTGGGTTGTCTTTGAAGGCAAACAGTTTGGGATTCCGGCTTTAATGCGCCAGTTTCACCAGCAATTCGTGGAATGGGTGGGTCTGCCAGTTGACCGGCAACCAAGGAGGTCGTGCCAGGGGGTCCAGCACGGGACCCAAGTGGATGAATCTCGGTTGGTGTGCATGTGGGACGGGTCAACTAGGAGGGGATCACACTCGGCTGGAGGGATGGTTCTTTGTGGTCCGGGAAGGTCGGTCCTTCGGGCTAAAGGTGTGCAATTTGCACGAATTGATGAGCCGATGGTGGTGGAACTGCTTGTGCTGCGTGAGGCTATCACTTGGTGTTTAGAGTGGGGTTTGTCCGAGGTTCGGTTCGAGGGTGATGCGAAGGTCATTATTGACAAGATTAATCAAGCCGATTCGCGGGACAATCACTTGGGGGCAGTCCTGGAAGAGATTTGTCAATATTTTGATGCCCATCCGGGGTTTAGTGTGCGGTTTGTAGGTCGGGATAACAATAGGGTAGCTCATTTGGTAGCTAGAAAAGCCCTCTCTTTGTACCCGTCTGGGAATCGTTTGTTTGATTTCAAGGTCTGGCTGCTCTCCAGTATGTAATTATCTTCTTGATTGGATTAATATATGTTATCTTTTGACACAAAAAAAAAACATTACATCACATCTCTCCAATAAAAGGTGCCATGTTCGAATCCCGACATATCTAGATATCAATAATTGATTATAAACACATGATATAATGATTTTATACGAACTTAAACTTATTAATTAGCTTTCTTTTTGAGGAGTATGTAAACTAAATAACATAAAATCAAATTCTAAACATCTTTTCAAAAACTCATAATAATTGGAACCAAATGATTCTCTTTCACATAACCAAAACCCTACTAGAATGGACCACTCCCATTTTCCACAGCAAGTGAAGAAAGTACACCTTTTTTTGTGCTCTTCTCCCCACCCCCATAAATGGGAACACCAATTTGTTGATAAATTAAGGGCAACACCAAGCGGCTCCAATCCTTACAACAAATGGCCAGAAGCTAAGGCCACTTGGGAACCCATTTGGGCTTTGCCAAAATGTCAAACTTTGGGTTCACAAATGAATTAATAGTGACGTTAAAAGGGGAAAAAGTGACAATTTAGATTCCGACATCTCCTGATACCTCCTCCTAAATGTCAAACCTCTTTTCCTAATTAAATAACTAAATGATGGATAATACGATGTGATTTAGGGGCGTTTTGGAGAATGGGATTTAAGGTGTGAATTTATTAAATTCGTAGATTTTGTAGAAAATTATGTTTTTTTGTTATTTTTTGTACGGTGGATTTTAGTTTTAGAGATTTCAAATCTCTAAAATATACGGATATAAAATCTCTCATAATTAGAGAGATTCTATATCTTGATTCGTGATATTTTTTCTCCTACTTTTCCTCTTTCTTTTATTTATTTATTTATCAAATTAAATATATTTATCAACAAAGTTTTTAATATTTCTCGAACCACTCTATTTTTTATTAAGTAACATGTTATTTAATATAAAATTAATTTTTTTTATTTTCATTGAATGTTAACAATCACAATTACCAAACACTAAACATTTTAAAATCTATTTTCAACAATCCAAAGAGTTAGAATCTTTACATTGTTGACAATCTATAGAATTTTTACAGACTGTTTGGTACCAAATGAATTACCGTGTAGAATTCATTGTCAAATGAAATATTGTGTCTGGTATGTCATATTCAAATCTTTAGAAAGAAAATGAATTGACGTGCATAATTCATTGTCAAATGAATTTCTGTGTTTGGTATATCATATGTATAAGTAATTTAGTTAATAAAAGAGTAATCTAGTAAATACTTGTGGAATTCATTTAGAAATTCCATCTCAATTCTTTGGAATTGCTATAACTAGCTCCAATTCCGTAGAATTCAAAATGAATTCTTTTAAATACCAAACACAAAAATATTTCATTTCAAAATGAATTTCTCAAAACTCATGGAATTCATTTATACCAAACGGTATGTTAGTGTAACTTTGAAATTTTCACCAACTGCAAAAATCATCCTATTTTCTGTTTAAATGGGGCTAGCTACCGACAGAGTCATAATAATTTGAGGGGCAACATCATGATTTGAACCATCAACAATTAAAATGCTGGTCATGTAGTAAAAAGTTACCCCTTATTAACCAAACTATCTACTACGAAATTACCCCTTATTAATATAAGATCAGAATCATCGTTGTCATAAGGTAGATTCCAATTCTCTTTGTTTGCTACTATGAAAAAGAAAGGAAGAGAAGAAAGCAAATTAACTTGTTGCTAGTGTTTGTCTGTAAATCAATAATGTTATGTTTTGATTGACGTGAGTAAAACTTTAAGCAAAAACCCACATGAAGTGGACTGGTTCCTCGATCGCCAGATCCATTGTTCATGATGTTGAGATGGGGTGAATTTGTTTATGTGGCCTTCAACATGGCGTATGAGTTTTCTGTCTTAAGAGCTCTCTTTTTTTACCAACTTCGACTGGAATTGAGAACTGTTCAAAACCCGCGTTTAAATTTGTGCTTAAGTGCAACCAGGTGTTAGCTAGGTTGCGTCAAATTAGGCACGCTTAGACAATAGACTATGTCTAAATAAATTAGACACTAGACAACGCTATGTCCTAATGCCCGCCTTATTTTTTTGTGCTTTTTAAAACCTTGATATTGAAAAACTAGTTTCGATATACATTTTGTAACCCTTTCCATATAGTAATATGTATTTTCAGTTGCGAATACTACTTTTTGCAAACCGACAAAAATTGAGGTCAACTGCCACTATTATTCCCCTATTATATATTTTCGATCTATCTAGCTACAATCCACATTCACATGTGGGGTTGTAATAACGTGATTAGACTCCACTAATAACCAGCCGGCAGATTTATTAGTTTGTTAAGTTTGTTTGTTTGTTTACGAAGACAATTGGTTATTCAGGGACGTTCAACACCTAAACAGCTTTTGCTAGCAATCTTATCTCCCTTCTTAAAACTTTAAACCCAAAAAAATATGTGATGTAGTAGTATAATATTAATATCCATTCGGGGAGGACCTTTCTGAAAAAAAAAAAAAAAAATCGGGTCATAAGAATGCCCAACTGCTTCTCGACATGATAGCAGACTTGAACAAATTAAAATCTACGGATTAGTTTTCTTTTAAGAGAGTATGCAAAATAATAGTATGAAATCAACTTTCAGACCTCTCTACGAAACTTTGAATGATTGAAATCAAATGATTTGCTCGAACGAAACCAATATCCGCACAGATCGGACCACTCCCAATTTTCCACAAGGCAAGAACACACAAAGCGGCTCCAATCGTTACAAATGCCAGAAGGTAAGGCCACTTGGGAAAGCTAAGGCCTGCCAAAAAATGTCAAACTTTGAGGTCACAAATGATGATTTTAAGCTTGTCTTTATCATTTTGTCAACTCCCCCTTGTATATGCTTGGCTTTGTTCTCTATCATTGAACCCTTTATATACCCAAAGAATCGGAGTTAATTAATGTAATAGTAATTGGGTTGACAATAATAATTAATGATATATGTTACCTACGCACTACACAATAATCCACACGGAAGCCGTCAAAATGATGAGGAAACTCATGTGTTTTCCCTCCTAAGAAAGGAAAAGTTAAAGAGAGTCTAATTGCAAGACCGACCACAATGATATTCAATGATTCGTATGCAGCTGAATTATTGATGAGAAAAACTAAATTGTAAGACCGATGTCAAATATTTTCGATAGTCCGTATGAAATCGAACTGCTGATGAAATAACTTATTTACCCTAAAAATTTCATGTGTTTGAGTTAGTGATGAAAGAGTTGGAGAAAAGGCTGGTTTTTTCTTATTAAATAATTAATTAATAAGGCCATTTCTTTGTACCCGTCTATGAGTCGTTTCTTTGATTTTCAAGTCCATTTGGTGGCTTGCAAGGCCATTTCTGTGTACCCGCCATCTATGAGTCGTTTCTTTGATTTTCAGACTTGGCTGATCTCCAGGATGTAACTATTATTTGTTGATCAATATATGATTATCTTTTGTAAAAAAAAAGTTAGTTTCTTTTATTGTTTCAAGTAGTTAAGTGAAAATGATAACAATATAATGACAAGTCGCGATCAATGATTTATTTACAAGTACGTTTGAAAAAATCTAATATCTGCTAATCCTCCTATTAGAGGTGGCAAATGGATTGGATTGAATTGGTGGATCCATGGATCAAATGGATTGGATCTAATGGATTGGTGGATTCATGGATTGGATCAAGTGGATTGGTGGATTATCCATGAATCCAAATGACATCCTCAACCAAGGACCACTATGTAAAATGTAAAAAGTTTAGGTGCTAAAATGTCATAATGAAAAATTTTAGGTACCAAAATGTAATTTTCCAATGATATTTTTCGTATAAAAAATTAAATTTTAGGTACCAAAATGTAAAAAATAAAAATTATGCGTACTAAACCGTAATTTGCCAATGATCCATGGATCCAATCCATGAATTCACCAATCCAATTGGATTTGGATTAAATGGATTGGATTAGGTGGATATTTTTAATAAATTGATGGATTGGTGGATTGGATTGAAATTGCCACCTCTACCTCCAATCCAATCACGTGTTGAACACTATAGCAGTCCTAAATAATGTATTTTAAAATAGATGGAGGGGATTTGAGGATTAGAAGAAGGAACTATGGGCCCCCTGCATTTAGTTGGGCTGCTATCCCTTGAGAATGTAACTCAGGCCCATGTAGCTTAAATCTCCTAATGAAACCTTTTTTGTTTTGTTTATCACCTAACCCGTTTAGTATTGTTGCTTGTTTTTATTTCCTGTTGTGTTTTAAGAAATTTGGAAAACTAAGAAAAAAATCGTGTTTAGTTGGGTTTTTATTTTTTGTTGTGAATTAGAGTTGCACAACAAGGCACAAATATGAGAAACAACAATTTATAGCTTTGGATCTGATTCTTAAACATGTTGCACACGGGATTCCTACTGGTTGGGCGCTTAATTTCATTAAAACAGACCAGTTTTCGAATCCCCATAGAAGCAAAAAAATTTCTTTTTTTTAACACCACCCCCAAACCCTACTTACTTCAGCTGCCCCCAACCTCTCCATTTTCTCTCGAACACAGGCGCCGCTCTTCCCCTCCAGCCATACACGCCGACGCCTTCTCCCCATTCCAGCCATAAACCCGACCACCTCCGCCCTCCGCGCCTCCCGACCGGCCGCCTTCGCCCTCCGACCCTCCGCCTCCGCGCCTCCCCTGCTCAACAGCCGTCGCCGCGACCTCCCCTCCCCTGCTCAACAGCCGCCGCCGCGCCTCCACTGCTCAACAGCCTCGCTCGCTCAGCCGCCGCTGCCACTCGGACTCCCCTCTTTTTTTCTGGTTTTTAGTTCTTATAGTAGTAACTAAACACGTTTTGTTTCTTGTTTTCAGCTTTCATGATTTTTCAGATTTATCAACTAAACAGGTTTGTGTTTTCTGTTTTTTTCCTGTTGTGGTTGTACATCTGTTTACACAACACCACTGCAACCACAACATCAACAAAATGATACTAAACAGGCCCTAAAGAAACTTTGCCCAGACGCTTATGTGGAAAAAAAAGGAAAAGAAAGATCAGATGCCAAAACCACGATATAGGACCTGTTTGACAAACACGGTATTAAATCCAAAATAGCCACCTCCCACAGTACTTAACCATGATTAACATTGGCAAAAATTACGTATAGGTTGTAAAACAAAAAACAAAATTAATCTACATTGGATAAAATTTGTTTATACTATGCCCAACTTAAATTAATTGAATTAATATATCTAAACCAGTCTTATGAACCAAAATAATTACTTGAATGGGAACCCTAAAGTCTATGTGAAAAAGTAATTCCTAGATCTCACAAACATGCCAAAAGACAAAACCAGTGAAATTAAAGTAACTCGCTAGTGCAGCAACAGATCTGAAGGGAGGAATTGACGTGCCTTGTCATTTTAGTGTCCTTTGAATTTTAAGTTTCAAATTTCACCTCTCAGGCCTGCCTAAAAACAAGAAAATAATTGTGCTACTTAATCAAGATCGAGTACACTAATCATGCATGTTAGTTAGAAAAGCAAGTTACTATAATGGGTCATTGTACGTTGAAGAAGTGATGTGATACTTTGCTCGTAACCTTATACGGAATACTGATGATTAACGTTAATGACCGAGGGCCCCCTCATTCTTTACAGATTTGCTTATGCCATTTAGGTCGTTTTATTTAAGTTTCAAATTTCACCTCTTATTACCCCACCTAAAAAATGCAGGGAAACCGTATGGAAGAGAACGATTGAAGGCGTGATTAGATCACTCTCCTTAGAGTGTTTATTTGCCCTCACTACTTTGTTGCTGGTAGGATTTAGGCAAACCACCCCCAGGAGTCCCTCCAATCAAAGTCAGAAAGCAACACCTTTCTTGACTTCTGTGTTTGTGTTTTTGAAGAAGGAAAACGAGGAGAAGAAGAAGAACGTTGGAACAGAAATTCGGCTGCAGAAGACTTTTATAGTGAAAACGGCAGTTCCCTTCCGAAGGGTTGCATCGTTTCACAAAACTCAAAATCAAATAATTATCCGGATTAATTAATTAAAATAATTCCGGTAATTAATTAACCAAAATTTCAAATCCGAACGCGTCGCGCAAACGTGCAAAGTGCTAAGTGCGATTTAATATGTCCAATTAAATAGCCCACACTTTTTCCAAAAGCCCACTAACCACTTTATCCAATAACTAAAGTGGAAAACAAACTTAAAAACAACTTGCACTTTCTTTCTCCCACCAATGTGGTATTTCCTTTACTCTTTGACTACTCTAACAATCCCCCACTTAGTCAATAAGAGTCGAGAATACCTGCCTTGAACAAGTAACGCATACATAAAGGTATCTTTTCGATTTGAACCTTTACTTAGTGTAAGCATCTCAAAGTTAATATCGAATCAATGACGGGCTTAAGCCTAGGAGTCAAGATCCAAAGCTAGAACCGGAGACACCACACACGTACTCGTCTCTTCTCTAAAACACAACCACCAACAAGGGTAGCACTATTATGGCTATGTGCTTATCCTGTTTCATAAGCATATACAAAAGTTGACCTTTACTTTTGTTAGAGCGGCACCACTCCAAATGCTCACATAGGTGACATTCCAAATGAACGTCATTAAGAGTTCTATAACTCACCCTTCTTACAACTAATTTACTTGTACAATAAACTAGTTCCCAGTTAGAGTAACTTGTTATTACCACATTGAACCTTTTAATTAGGGAATATCTAAAGAAAAGGTTGGGTTTCCATTACTTCTAACTATACAAAAGGTCTCAATCCCATCCCTTGGGATGTCTCATAGATCATGCCTCTTGGCAGCCCCTTTGTAAGAGGATCTGCCAAATTGTTGCACGACCTTACATACACAATAGAAATGATTCCGTTAGTAATCAAATACCTAACGTAGTCATGTCTTAGGCTAATATGTCTAGACTTACCATTGTAAATCTTGTTATAAGCTCTAGACAATGTAGCCTCACTATCACAGAAGACAAAAATGGCTGGCATCGGTTGTGACCACAACTCTATATCTAACAACATGTTTCTTAGCCATTCTGCTTCTTTTCCAGCCGCCACAAGGGCTAGGAATTCGGCTTCCATAGTGGAGTGTGAAATACATGTTTGTTTCTTTGAAGCCCAAGAAACAGCTCCACCACCTAGTGTAAAAATCCATCATGTTGTGGATTTATTATCACTAGCGCTCGTGATCCAACTAGCATCAGAAAATGCTTCTAGTACAGCGGGGAAGTTGCTATAGAAGAGTCCCAAATCTTTGGTTCTTTTCAAATAACCAAAGACTCTTCCTATAGCTCTCCAATGATCGGCACTAGGATTACTAGTGAATCTAGAAAGTTTGCCCACCGCAAAAGCAATATCGGGCCTAGTACATCCCATTGCATACATCAAACTTCCAATAGCACTAGAATACTCAACTTGTGCCACTGCCCTTCCCTCATTCGCACAAAGCTTAAAAGATGCATCATAAGGGGTGTTAGCCTCCTTTATATCCAAATGCTCGAATTTCTTGAGCATCTTCTCGACATAATGTGACTGACTCAAAGCAAAACCCCCACTATGTTTCTTTACTTTGATACCCAATATAGTATCTACTTCTCCAAGATCTTTCATTTGGAAGCAGGAAGTTAGATACTCTTTGGTCTCATTTATACCTTTCATGTTAGTTCCTATTATCAACATATCATCAACATAAAGGCATATAATGACCATATACTCTTTTGTGCACTTTGAATAAATGCACTTATCAGCAGAGTTATGAGAAAATCCATGAGCCAAAACAACAGAATCAAATTTCTCATGCCATTGTTTAGGTGCTTGCTTAAGCCCATACAATGACTTTTGCAATTTACACACCTTTCCTTCATTTCCAGGCAACACGAACCCTTCTGGTTGCTCCATATACACTTCTTCATCTAACTCACCATTTAAGAATGCCGTCCTTACATTCATTTGGTGTACGTGCAAATTGTAAATAGAAGCCAAGGCTAAAAGCACTCTTATGGAAGTGATTCTTGCAACTGGTGCATAGGTGTCGAAGCAATCTACTCCTTCCTTTTGCCTAAACCCTTTTGCAACCAGTCTAGCTTTGAAGGTATGTATTGATCCATCTGTGTTATACTTAATGCGAAATACCCATTTGCATCCAATAGCCTTAGATCCAGGAGGCAGGTCCACAAGAACCCAAGTCTTATTTATTAATAACGAATCCATCTCATCATTAACAGCCTCATTCCAAAAGGCAGAATCTCTAGAAGCCATTGCTTCTTGATAGGTTTTGGGATCGTCTTGCACATGGAACAAAATGGGTATCTTTCTTGTAACCTTATTCAACCTATCTCCCTCTACAAGAAAGACTATATCTTGAGGATCAATAAATTCTGGACCAAAACTCTTTTCCTTTCGAGCCCTTTGACTTCTTAGTGGTTCATTAGCAGCAGGTTCATCTAAAGGCCTTTTGCCACTAGAACCAATGTCAAAATCGGGAGCAGAGATAGACTCATTTGAGGAATCTACAGAAGTAACTCGACATGGTTCTACATTTGCAGAGTCACGTCGAAACTTGTTCTCAAAGAACTCAACATCTCTCGATTCCACAACCACATTAGATTCTAAATCCAGAAACCTATAGGCTTTTGAGTTTTCTGCATATCCAAGAAAAACACCTTTCAAAGCTCGTGGTCCTAACTTAGTTCTCTTAGGATCTGGGACTCTGTAGAAAGCAAGACAGCCCCAAACTCTAAGATAACTCAAGTTCGGTTTCCTTCCCTTCCACAACTCATAGGGAGATTCCCTTAGCTTCTTAGACGGAATCCTATTGTGTACATGGCAGGCTGTTAGCAAAGCCTCACCCCATAGATTGTTTGGAACACTAGCATTCATCAACATAGCATTAATCATGTCAGAAAGAACTCCATTTTTTTCTTTCTGCTACTCCATTCTGTTGTGGGGTGTAAGGAGCAGTCCTTTGATGTATTATACCATGTTGCTCACAAAACTCGTTAAAGTTATTTGGAAAATACTCTCCACCTCTGTCACTTCGAAGGATCTGTATTTTCCTACCCTTTCGAGTTTCAACAACAGATTTATACAACTTAAGCTTATCAAAGGCTTCATCCTTGGTTCGCATTAAATAGACATAGGTAAATCGAGTACTATCATCAATGAAAGTAATGAAGTACCTACATCCTCCTCTAGTTAACTGACCATGAAATTCACAAATATCAGAATGTACTAATTCTAACAATTCTGATTTTCTGTCAACCAACTTAGGAAATGGCTTTCTCTTCATCTTAGCTTGCACACAGATTTCACACTTATCTCCACTATCATCACCACAAACTACTAAACCATTTCTAGACATGTATTTCTGAGTCTTAAAATTAACATGCCCCAATCGATTATGCCATAAATCAAAAGAAGTACTATCTATACTATAATTTGCATGCACATCAATATAAGCAGAACCATCAACTTTATTATTAATATTACCATTGTCAATACTTAGCTTAAACATACCATCACTAACATAGCCCTTCCCAACAAACATACCAGCCTTGGTCAGAATCACCCTATCAGATTCTATCACAACCTTTATCCCCTTCTTACAAAGCATGAAACCAGAAACCAAGTTCTTTCTAACATCAGGAACGTGAAGGACATTGGTGAGAACAACTTTCTTTCCCGAGGTGAAGAAAAGCTCCACGGTTTCAGATCCAAGAACCTTGATCGTGCGATGATCACCCAACAAAACCTCATGTCCCTCCGTTGACTCTGTGTAGTCCTTGAACATGGCTCTCTTGTTGCAAATGTGAGCAGTTGCCCCCGAATCATACCACCAATCAGCACTGGTCATGACTCCGGCCATGTGCAATTCCTGAATCATACTCACATGTAAGTCAGAAATCATTGCAACAATCTCACTAGGCTCAACTTTCTCAATCACGTTTGCACTTGCAGCCCCTTCGTTCTGGTTCTGGTTCTTCTTTGGATTAGGACAGAAGCGAACAATATGTCCCAATTGCCCACAATTGAAACAATTCTTAGTGGACATAGGGGACGGTTTTTTCTTTTTATTCTTCTGGTTGTTGGTCTGGTTGTTGGAATTATTCATGGCCTTTATCTTCTTTCCTTTCTTGCTCTCCACAACATTCACTTTGGAACTTGATGGTGCCCCCGAATTCAGATCCTTGTCATGGATACGAGTTTCCTCCTCGATCCTAAGGTGCTTCTGAATCTGCTCCAAAGTGAACTCCTCTGACGTATGAAGTAATTTCTTCCTATAGTTGTTCCATGATGGAGGCAACTTCGCAATAATTGCCCCTACCAGAAACGCATCAGGAAGTGTTATCTTCAACGCAGTGAACTTAGAGGCCAAGATTAGGAATTCATGAACTTGATCCAGAATTGAACGCTTATCAGTCATGCTAAATTCAAAGAACTGGAATGTGACAAACTTATCTGCGCCTTGTTTCTCTGATTTGTACTGGTTCTCCAAAGATGTCCAAATTTCAGTAGGGGCCGCCAACTGGGAATACAGATCGTAGAGACGATCAGAGAGTGAATTGAGGATGTATCCTCGGCACATCAGACTGTCCTCACTCCTCTTCTTGCGCTCAGCCTTCAATTCATCAGAGTCAGTGTCTTGTGGTTCTTCTAGCGACACCAAATCAGGATCCAGTATGTACACGATCTTCAAAGCAGTCAACAGAAACTTCATCTTCTCTTGCCAGCGAGTGAAATTGGTTCCATCAAACCGATTGAGTTTGTTGGAATCAGAGGCATACGCCTTCAAAGTGCTCTCCACTCCAGAATCCATTGTCAGGGAAACCGTATGGAAGAGAACGATTGAAGGCGTGATTAGATCACTCTCCTTAGAGTGTTTATTTTCCCCCAGTACTTTGTTGCTGGTAGGATTTAGGCAAACCACCCCCAGGAGTCCCTCCAATCAAAGTCAGAAAGCAGCACCTTTCTTGACTTCTGTGTTTGTGTTTTTGAAGAAGGAAAACAAGGAGAAGAAGAAGAACGTTGGACAGAAATTCGGCTGCAAAAGACTTTTATAGTGAAAACGGCAGTTCCCTTCCGAAGGGTTGCGTCGTTTCACAAAACTCAAAATCAAATAATTATCCGGATTAATTAATTAAAATAATTCCGGTAATTAATTAACCAAAAATTCAAATCCGAACGCGTCGTGCAAACGTGCAAAGTGCTAAGTGCGATTTTATATGTCCAATTAAATAGCCCACACTTTTTCCAAAAGCCCACTAACCACTTTATCCAATAACTAAAGTGGAAAGCAAACTTAAAAACAACTTGCACTTTCTTTCTCCCACCAATGTGGCATTTCCTTTACTCTTTGACTACTTTAACAGTAGCAACGTAAGAAAAATCAAAATATAAAGAACACACAGATTTAATAAGTATTGATTTATTAATCTGACGTGTGTTACATATTCCACGGCATATTTGAGGAGGATACTGATTATATAGAATTTAAATATGTATATATAAGCATTTTTTTTTCAAACGATCAAAATTCTAATCCATTATTAAAAAACAAAAATTGACTCGAAACAGAAAATCACATGTGCATAAGCTCATACACAACCGGGCGGCGCTTCACCCATGAACCTCTACTCACCCACCGAACAACGATACCTCATAATGATTTTGACGTGACGTGACAGATAATCCGATTTCGTATTTTGGGCGCGTCTTAAGTGTAAGATTGTACATATCACAACTAATTGAGCTGAGTAGGGCCTTCCCTTTTCTCGATGGGGATTAAAATCATCAGTAGGAAGAACGGACCACAGCTGCCGAAATTGGAAACGGTAACAACTCCGTTAATTCATCACCCTCAAAACGATTCTCAATTCCTCCAATTGATACCCAAATTATTAATTGCATGGCGTGTGGCACAGTTAAGCAGAGCATAATAATCTATCTATACCCTACAAGATGAACAGCCAGTTAAGTGTTAATTACTCGTTTGTAATTAAATTTAAGTATATGTCGATAAAATCCACCCTATTAATACCCAGCGCTCACAGAGTTGGGAGATTAGGGCTGAGAGTTTAGAATCAAGAGTGAGGGTACTGAGAGTGAGCACCACTGTACCAGTATCAATTAGCAAACACGATGTTTCCTCCGAAATTCGCAGTCATGATTTCGTTGGTAGCCGCGCTCCCATTTTTCCACCTTGGATGCGGTACGTAGCAATGCATAACTTCTTATTCTTCATTTCGACTTTTTTTTAATAAATGGATGCAGTAAAAAAAAGTCGAAATCTCAGCCTTCATTCAAAATCAAACGGGGTTTAGAGAGCCCCTGACAATCGTACATAATGAAATTACACAAAGTAGGGTCAGAACAGGAGATGGAATGATAACCAAGGGGCAGCAAATGCCCACGACTAGCAAGATGATCGGCACACTTGTTTCCTTCTCTAAAAATGTGGGAAACAACAACTTCCCATTGATTATTGAGCAGCTCTTTGAATCTCTGGATAATGGCTGCATGTTGGTGATCTGGTGAGTCCAAGCTACCGAGGAGCTGAACCGCACAGAGAGAATCAAGCTCTACTCTGACACGTCTGGAACCTGTGTCCCATGCCAGCTGCAGCCCCTCTACAGCGCCTCTCAACTCAGCCCGGGTGATAGAGCAGCTCCCCAGGTTAATCGCATACGCTGCAAGGCAACGTTCCGTGTGATCTCGAATCAGCCCACCGACAGCTGCATGGCCTGAGTTAGTGTGAACTGAGCCGTCAGAGTTGAGAGCAATCCACTCGGGAGGTGGCGGCTTTCAAGAGATCTCCACCTCCGTTCTCATGGGCAGACTAGGCTGGTGGATTAACCTGTCTTTGTCCAAGGCATTCCGCACGACATTTATCCATGCCCGGACGCGCTGTATAAAGGCTGCAGTGGTCGTGATCTTGCCTGCAAAGACTCGATCGTTTCTGGTCCACCACAGGGACCAGCAGATAATGCCGAACTCGAGGCTAGTGAGCTCCTGCCGAACATGGTATAGAATCAATCCTGCAAATGTGGTCTGAAAAACCGCTGGTGGTCAGAAGGCTGAATGAACTGCATCCAAGTTAACCTGGAAAACGCGCAGTCTCGCAACACATGCAAGAGTGTTTCAGGGGCCGTTTTGCACTGGGGGCAGATGTTCGTGTTGGATAGGTGTCTCCTGTGTCGTTCGGCGTTGGTGAGGACTCTTTACACCAGGCGTTAAATCTGAAGGATCTAGGCTACATATCATACTTTCTTGGACTTGAAGTGAACAGATCAAAACATGGAGTGTTTGTCTCTCAGAAGAAGTATATCTCGGACTTATTAGAATCAACTCAGTTCAATGACTGCAAGCCATGCTCTACTCCGATGGAACATAATTTGAAGCTCACCCGGGAAAGTGGAGATCTTCTTGAAGATCAATCATTCTACAGAAGTGTGGTAGGCAGCCTTATATATCTCACGCATACCCGACTAGATATCTCTTATGCAGTACAGGTGGTGAGTCAGTTTGTGGGGGTGGCCAGAACAGCTCATCTTGACGCAGTAAATCGTCTCCTGCGTTACCTGCAGAACACTAGAGAGGTTGTTATATTTTCCCCTTCAAGTGGCGAACCAACTATAGAAGCATTTGCAGATGCAGATTATGCAGGTTGTATTGATACGAGAAGATCTACATCACGCTGGTGCATACGATTTGGAAAATCCTTTGTGTCTTGGAGATGTCGGAAGCAGGACAAGGTGTCAAAATCATCAACAGAAGCTGAATATAGTTCCATGTCAGAAGTATGTTCTGAAATGGTCTGGTTGGAACGTCTCTTTCGAGACTTAGGGGTCGAGTGCAATATACCTATGGTGATTAATGGCGACAATACCAGTGCAATGCAGATTGCTCTCAATCCAGTTCTCCATGTAGAACAAAGCACATAGAAGTGCATGTGCATTATATACGTAAGCTCGTGGCAGAAGGAGTGGTTCGGCTGCAGTACTTACATACAGAAGATCAGACAACAGATATCTTAACTAAGGCAGTGGCGTCAAATCGACATTGGTATCTATCTTGCAAATTGATGTTGAGAACTCGACATCAATTTGAGGGAGGGTGTTAATTATATGGACCATATTGTAATTAGTCACTCATTGTATAGCTAGGGCAGCCGAACTCTAGCATATATACAGTGGCCGAATTGTACAGAAGGGGATTAAGAAATACGAAAATAGTAAAACCTAAGAGGGAGATACTCTCCGTGGACTAGTGTCACAGAGTCATAGACGATACCACGTTAAAAAAGGTCTTCGTGTTCTTTACGTTTACGCCTGAGATTAGGATTTTGATAATTATTCAGCGGATCCAGAACACAGAAGAGCACTGGGCCGCATTTCATTAGAAAATTAGAACCGTAAAAAAATATAATGATTATAGTTTTTTGCAATGTAAATTGTACACGACTGTATTTTAATTTATGGAATGCATCAATAATGAAGTCTATATACATACCAATAGTATACACTGTTTCAAATAAAATACTTGAGCAATCGGCGAGAAATTCATCGCTCATTTTGTTTAGCAAATCAGTTCTCACATGTTTCATTGTTAAAAAGGTTCTCTTCGTAGTAGCTGTGTTGAAATGAGCAGCATCAACACTAGATAAATCAATCGACTAATCAATTTGCATTGTGTGTCCATCCCTGCACACCAGCTACTTTAGTAAATTTGTAAGGGAACAAACCTCATATTTCTTTTAGTCTTTTACGTTTTAAACTTTTTAGAATTTTAGGTTTCATTGTTTTTTTAAGACGCATGATCTTTGGGGCTAAAATTTCTAAGCTAAATTTAGAATAGTTATTTGAATATGTTCAACTTGATAATTTTTCTAGTTAAACCCAATCTTATCATAGAATAACACTGGGTCGAATGTCTAAAATAAATGTCTAAAATAAAAAATTTCATAAGAACTATAGTAATTACGGATCCAGATGAGGACTGGGCCGGGGCCTGGAGTGGCCACCCGTGAATCCGCCAGTGTAATTATTAGACAGGTAATTCATACATTAAGATTCGTTAACTTAATTTTTGGATCTACCCCGACTCGATTACAAGGAGAAGGGCCGTGAGCACACTGGACTCTACATTCAATGAAACATGCTTCATCCTTGTCTTCACAGCATCTTATACAATCCTTCAAGCATTTCTCTAGTGCCGGATCTGCACTGGCATTTTGAAGCTCCCCAAACATGGCCACTAGCATCATAAGAGCCATCGCCATCGCCATCGCCATCACCAGTATCTTGCTTGAGCGCTCCCCTCCGGCCATAGTTTTCTTTTTGATTTGTCTCAATTTTTGGTGACTATTATGTTATCTCAATCACTGGGGGTGTGGGTTGTGGACTTTCTGTGTTCATCTCAATTTCTTCATTTTATAAGTGTGAGAAGTTTTGAAGATTCGCAAAATCTCGATGAATTTGAGAAATTATCAAAAAATAATTACGCGTTTTGCCTGAAAAGAAAGGATAAATAACCTCTATTTTTTATACCACTAGATTCCCTGCACTCGACGATTTTTTCCCCTTTCGTTTTACCTACTATGAGGAGAGAAAAGATTAATGTTTCAAACAGAAAAAGAAAGGTTAATTGATATTCCAGCTTTTCTTGCTATAATGTCCCCTTTTCATTCGATTGTGGTGAGCATTTAATTCTATTTTATCTTATTATGATTTATGATCACAAGAAAAAAAATCCACTAAAATTGTTGATGAATTGTAATGCAGAGCATTTCACATGATAATAGGTTGAACACGCCGACCCAACTCATTAATTTAAATATTTATAGTATTTTGTATTTGTACTCTTTCAGTTTTTATGTACCAAATTTGTTCAATTATCATTAATTTGAATATCTTATTCTCGGTCACTCTTCTTCTTCCTTCTTATTAGTAGGGGTGTGCAATGGTCCGGTCCGTACCAGACCACACAGGACCAAACCGTTGTTAAGACTGGACCAGACCAGACCGAGAAAAATGCGGTCCGATCCTTGGTCCTCATGAATTTTATAATTACTGAAGAAATGGTGGACCGAGTTCATATTTGGACCGGACCGAACCGGACCAAATGGAAGAATGGTCCGGTCCTTGGTCCTAACATGTCTTTCACTAATGGACCGCGGTCCTCATGAGTTTGGTCCGGTTCAGACCGAACCGAACCGTTGCACACCCCTACTTATTAGGAGACAAAGGACCATTTTGTAAATGATAAATAGTTCATGAATAGTTTAGTATAGATTAAATGTAATTATGATAGATTAGGTATCTAAATGTAATTTAATCAGTTAGTTATGTACATGACGGCTTTTTCCTCCGTTGTTCTTTCTTCCAAACCTCTGTTAACAAGAGTATAAAACCAACTTCTCTAGCTGGATCTTGTACATTTTTTCTCATTCATTCAGTAATAAAGAAGTTCATTAAGAAAACTAACATGATATCAGAGCTCTATTGAGCCGATTTTCGTCTCTCATTCTTGCTTCTGCATCTCTCATCTTCTTGATCTTGACATCGTTCTCCTATCGCGATAAATGTAATTATCTCTCCTCTTAACCTCTCTCAATTCTTCTAATCTCAACCTCAACCTTGTTTGGTTCCCTATTTCTCTTTTTTCATATACATTACTTATCAAATTGTCCACCCACACCACCACCTCATCATCACATGTTACAAATATTTCCCATCCTTTTGGGATATCCTCCATGAGTGGACTTCCTTCGTGTACATGAAAATCGACCCCTCGAACTTACTGAAACTAAGTGTTGCAGCTGAAGAAGAACTGATTCTCTCAACGGCTAGCCACCTTCTTCCTATTTAAAGCGTTGTCCTTAGGCTCAGTTCTCTAACTTTGTTAGTGGAAGTGGGAAAATCCTTGGTTTTTACAAAGGTTATTGATGAGTTTAGAGGGAGAGGTTGTGAATAGCCATGGTTATAACAGATCGGATTGTGATATGGGCTCAAAGGGTTTATGTGCTACAATAGCTTTCTTCTCTAATTTTGTTTATCTTCTTTTGCTCGATCGGAAGATAATTAATAAAAAAATAATCTCTCGGAAGGTAGCAGGTGCTATCTCCGGAACGAGAAGTGACCCGTAGATAGGGAACCTCAACCTCGTTAAAATTATCGGTGCCATCTTTACTTTTTCAAGCTCTCTGTTTTTTTAATTCCTAGCTTCTGTTCCAGTTCTGCTTCCCGACTATTGTTCTGCTTCCTTGGCTTCAGCAAAAGGAAGAAGAAGATAAGTTTTGTCTTGGACCAGACTATTTTCTTTTTGGGGCTTATTTTCATTATTGAAGCTTATTTGGTTTTTCTTCTTTAAGTTGGTTTTCTTTTGTGCCTTCAGTGTTTCAGCCCACTTACATTGTGAGTCGTCTAAACTAGGAAGAAAATTATTTTGCGGTTTCTTCTTCGTTCCTTCTGCTTTCTCACGATCAGTCAAAATTGCTAAAGTCATTTTCTGGGATTAGATAGCGTCACAACCCCTAGAGAGGTTGTGATTTTCGCTTCCCCATTCCCAGTCCTAGATCCCCCTTCCTCTTGACGGTGGAAGGAAAGATGACAGTGCTCGAATGTGCCCAGAAAAACAAAAATCTAAGGTCGAGATCATGAGATAGGGTAAATCAGACGGTACTCTGCTTGGATGCCGCGTTCGGATCCTACTGAACCCCCTTAAGTATACCCCCCCTTTAAATATTCTAATAATAATAATCTAATGAATGAGGGAAATCTCTATATTAAGGAAAGCAAATCTAGATACTCAAATCACTATTCGCTCTTCAAGGAAAGCAAAATTATGTTCAAGTTTAGATTAAAAAAAAATTATGTTTAAGTTAAAACCAAGGGAATGCTAATCTCTTGTTTGTAAAAATGAAAATAATAACAATTCAGACATATATATTAGGAATATTATTAATAGACGGGTAGGGTGATTCATACATTAATATTCGTGAACTGAATTTTGGGATCTACCCGGACTCGATTACAGGGAGAAGGGCCGTGAGCACACTTGACTCTACATTCGTAGAAGCATATGTCATTCTGGTCTTGACAGCATCTTATGCAATCTTTCAAGCATTTCTCTAGTGCCGGATCTGCACTAGCATATTGAAGCTTCCCAAAGATTGCCACTAGTATCATAAGAGTCATCGCCATCACTAGTACCTTGCTTGAACGCTCCCTTCCGGCCATAGTTTTCTTCTTGATTTGTCTCAAGTTTTGGTGACTATTGTCTCGATCAATGGGTTGGTTGTGGATTGTGAGTTTTCTGTGTACATCACAACTTCTTCGGTTTTATAGGTGTGTAAAGAAAGGATAAATAACCTATATTTTTTATACGACTAGGTTCCTTGCACTTGACGAATTTTTTTTCTTCTTTAGTTTTACCTACTATGAAGAGAGAAAAGATTAATGATTCAAACTGAAGAAGAAGAAAAAAAAAAGATTAATTGATATTCCAGCTTTTCTTACTATAATGTCCTTTTTCATTCGAGACATCCTACATTCGCTTCCTTGGGATCGGTTAGCATGCTAACCCTTCTAAGGGGTTGTAAAAATGACACACCTATTAATTATAGTTATTTTTTGTATTAAATTCGCGTTGCATTTAATAATTTTTGAAAATTAAAAACTCATCTTGGTTACATTCTTTTTTTTAACTACCATTGCATTGATACAACTACCGCTGCACATGTATACTGAACTCATATTAATTACGTTCCTTTTTTGGAACTACCATTGCACTGATACATCTACCATTGCACCTGTACACTAATATCATTGCCCTGATACAACTACCAGTGCACTGAAAAAAGGAAAGTAATTAATATGTGTTTTTAATTCATACAGATTATTAAATGCAACACAAATTAATTACCTTAAAAACCTATAATTAATAGGGGTATCATTTTTCAAACCTTTTTATGGGTAGGCATGCTATCTCATCCCCGCTTCATTGGCTTCAGCAAAAGGAAGAAGACGAGAAGATTTGTCTTGTTTAAGCTGGTTTTCCTTTGGGCCTTCCGCATTTAGCCCACTTACATTGGGAGTCGTCTAAACAAGAAATATATAATTATTATTATGCAGTTTTTGCTGTGAATAGGCCAAACACGGTGTTCCTTTCTTAGATCAGGGCATTTGGAAGTGGTTGTGGACCAAGGCGCTACCGTCTAAATTGCTTTTCTTCATGTGGCAATGTTTACTTCGGATTCTACTGACCCAGGAAGATTTAGCGGCTCGTGGGGTGGATTTGATTCCAATCTGGCCAGTGTGTGGAAGGAAGGAAGAAACCATCGAGCATATGTTCTTCACTTGTGTGGTGGCCAAGAAACTGTGGAGGCTGGATGGTTTGGGACAGAAATTGGCTGGTTGGGAGAAGTGCTCTTTTGTTGGGTTCGTTCGTAATTATCTTCGACCTGCAGACGGGGTGGATTCCGATTTTTTCATTATGCAGGTTGTCTGTCTTCTTTGGCGACTATGGAAGAATCGATGTAAGGCCCATTTTGAGCATCACCAAGTTCTTCTACCTATTTTGGCGGCTCAATGGCATCATCAAGTCAAAGAGGCGGACATGGCAATTCTTCAGCCTCGTTGATCATCTCCGACGCCAGCATATTTACCCCCTCCTGCAGGTTCCCGTGTTCGCTGTCATGCTATGTTTAATGCGGCAACTAAGTCCGATTCTACAGGGGTTGCAGCCTATGTTTTGATGGATGATTCTGGTGATTTATGTATGGCTACGGCCCAACAATATGTCGGCATTGGGGATCCCTACGTGCTTGAAACTTTGGCTTTATGTGATTGCTTGAATGAATGCTTGAGTCGCCAACTCCGGAATGTGATCATTGGAGGGGTGCTAAAGTAGTAATTGACAAGTGCTGTAACAAAGACACTTCGGAAGCCAGGATCGGGGCTCTTCTTCAAGAAATTATGCTGCTTCTTGCTGATCTTGGTGATGCTAGGGTGGTGTTCGTTGGTCGCAATAGGAACAGGGTGGCTCATTCTGTGGCCCATCGTGCTCTGTCTGTGTCGCCCCGCTATCAAAGGGGGTTCGACTATGTTTCGTGGTTCAATAGTAGATAGGTTTATTGTAATCTTGGATCGGTTCAGTTTCCTCTTTTTAAGAGTGATCGATTGGCAAAAAAAAATATTATTATTATGCAGTTTTTTCTTCATTTCTTTATGCTTTCTTAGGATCAGTCAAAATTCTAAAGTTTTCTTTTCCTAACTCGATTTTAATTGGTATTAGAGCATTCTGGGTCAAGATAGGATCACTTATTCAAGTGAATATTGTTTTGAAAAATACAACTAATTTGATTTATCTGTGTAAAAAAATTTTAATTATGAATTAAAACGAGAGAGAAATCGTTCGTTAAAGATGTGTAATAGATTAAAGACTTTCAATAAGCGAGAGAGGGTGCTGATGTGGCAGTGATATATACAATCATAGTTACTCACCACAAAATAAGAAAATAACTGATCGGATCTGCTCCCTCGCCATAATTGAGTCTGAGCGTGACATTAATTTGATCATATCATTTGTACTTCTAGAACTTTGGCTCCCTATTTTGTGCTTTGAGAGAGAGAGAGAGAGCATGGCATTGATAAGTAGATTTTTGGGTTTGGGCCTTTTGGTATTTTCGGTTTGGGCTAGGGTGTTTTTCCTTTTGGGTCAAGTTTTGCTTTTGTGTTTGGGGAAGGGGTAGGACTAGGTTACGTATTAGGCTTTCGTGATTCTATAAATATGTAACTTGGCCATTAGTTCCGTATCGAATAATAAAATTAAGGTTTATCGACACCAACGTAGTTCTCTCGCTTGTGAGTTACAAGCAAAATCCTAGAACAGAGGGCATATATTCATCAGGCATATGGGGCGATAACGTGTGGAAGGGTTGGGGTAATTTCTTTCATGTATTACGACTCATGGCTATATTATCAGTGCTTCATTACAATATTTTGATCGATTTTTAAAATCACGGATTAGTTATAACGGTATTTAAATTATCATATTGGAAGGAGATTGGTTAATCGAATTAAGATTTAAGTCAATTTAACCTGAGAGGTTAGTGTAACTAATTTGAGTTAGAAATATTAATTGGGGATTAACAAGATTGGCGGCCACTTGGTGGCTTGTGGAGGAAAGGGGAGAAGAGAATTATCTAGAGAAGGGGAGTGCAGATTTTTAGCACTCTCACCCTCCTCTTCCCCTATCTCTCTCATTCCTCCTCTTCTCAGCCTCTTTCTCAACACCGTCATCCCCAAAAACAAGAACAAATCATCTCATGGAGAAATCAAAACTGAGAAATTTGGAAGGGAAGAAGAAGAGATGAGAGAAAGGAATATTTTTTTTTTAGAACTTTATTGCATGATCAAATGAAAACTAAACGTAGAAAATCATTGAACTCTTATGTACTTAGTAGGCCTTAGCAACCTGCTCTCGTTAGCGACCGAATCCTAGTTCCTAGTAAGGAACATAAAAGACCAAGTCTAGCCAAAGATTTCATAAGAGCTCGATGCACGAATGCTTTTTCATAAAAGACCAAGTCTAGCCAAAGGTAAGTTAATTAGCAAAATGCACGAATGCTTTTTCATACCAGGCTATATCATCATAACAAACAACTCCGGTAAGCAACTTTACAATTTGATGACCAGGGTCTAGTTCTAGACCAAGATGTAAAATGAACAACAAAATCGAATGTGATATAGAGATGCAATAGGGATTAGTATTTTTGAACCAAAACAGTACAGAGAGGATTGCATTGTGCACACATCTGTTTTCAGGTAATTATGATTCGTGCTTTGGCTGAAATCCTCTCGAAGCCATTCAACGCTGTCAGAATCAACATCTTCTCAGCAGCTGATAGTTCCGGTGACAACTGGATTTCCATCTTAGCAAGTACCGGCGAAGAGTTCAGCAACCATCTAATGTAGTTCATTTCAGGTTTTGCACCATCCACCCTCTTCACTTCCACCCTCTTGAGCTGACCCATTCGATATCCGAACGCACGAACGATCATGTCCCGGAATCGGCCATTATCTAGTTCACTGCTAGGTCCCAATGCCGCTGAAGTTGAGGTATCAGACATCTGCTTCAGCTTCTTCTTCGTCTTCATCATCAACAGAACATCAAGATTCAAATTCACCATTTTAATATTCACAACATCATTGTAGCTTGGTAATGAATAGAAGGAGAAAGTAAGGTTGGTGATAGAAAGGTACCGAAATCGTCAGGCGTTGCAAATTAGGTGCTTTCATAATCATGTAAAGAGCAGACCACATACAGATCCGTCCGCTAAACCAGAGTTCATCCAAGGTCATATGCGTTACCATCTCCAACGGGCTGAGATCAATTGCTTGGTTACCTCTCGCTAGGTACTGAAACAGTAATATTATGCAAATAATTATGATGCCAGGGGTTGGCCCAACATTATTATGGAGAACTGCAGATGATAATGCTTACCGCTGCTTGGATTCTAACCTTATGATTAACAACACCTTCTAAAAAGCGTCAACAGGAAATAAGTAGTGGCATTACCTGGTAGAAGTGACCGGACACAGAAAGCGACTCCACAGCAGCAAGGCCACCCCATATTTGCAACACCTTTGAGGGGCCGTCTTTCTTGTGCTCAGTGGGAGGAAATTGTTTGTTGAGGATAGCGGTTTTGAGAAGTGGAGTATGCTTCAGATGAAGAGAGCTGAACTTCCCAACAAAGCGGAAATTGCTGAGTTTGGGAGCTTCTATCACAATGTCGGGCTCTTCGAAAAGACCACCACAATCATCCAAGGTCAAAGCTGAAAGTAGCGGGCATTTAAAGCTCCAAGGAGTAGAAGAGTACCCATCACTGAAGATCACATTTCTAAGCTCAAGGACAGTAAGCATCCTGAAACCATCAAATGAAACAGGGGAGGTTTTGATTTCGCAGCAGCACAAGCGCAAAGTTTTCAGTCGTGAAAATGATGAGAACACACGCCTTGGAAGCTGGTAGCACTCAATCTTATAGGATGGGAAGCAAGGAAACCTGTACTGACTTTCCAACGTGATGGTTAAACCATCGATTTGTTTTTCTTGAAGAAACACCAAGATCCTTTCTATGTGATCAGGAAAGCTCCTCAGCAGAGGAAGCGAGAGTGAAAACTCCCGCAGTGGCCCACGGTGAAGGAACAGAACTGTGCAGAGATTCAGCATTAGTTTGCCGATCGCTGCATCTTGATGTTGGCAAACTCTTACCATTGGACAAAAGCTTCGATCAAAGACCAGACATGGAATATTGGCCCACAAGTTCCTCCATTTAGTTGATAGGAGACTCGCCTTGGCTGCATCCCGTAGTGGTAACAACATCAGAATCTCCTCTCTGACATTGTCTGGCAAGCTACTGATTCTATCCACCCCAGTTTCCATTCTCTTTGCCATCCAAAGGAAACCAGAATCCCCTTGAACTGGGATTAACTAAATGGGTTTCGTTCCGACTATACACTCCACGACAGCATTACTAAATCATTCCTGCAAAAAGAGTAGCATCTCATATCCATTAGCGGTATATAGAAGTTATAAGATTATGAGAAGCAAGAATAGAGTCTGTAGACCTGCAAGCTTTTGGGTACTTCGACGGCTACATGTTGCAGCCTTACAGGACTACCAGGACAGAACATTTAAATTCAGTACCATCCATCTCAGAGGGGAAAAAGCTTCTTTAGCCTAGCTTAATTACAGAGGAATCGAGCATAAGCTATGAAAGGAAAAATCAAGAAAATGCTTGAGTTCAACCTGCTCACAGTTCACTACTGAATTTGATCGAGGGTTTGAGTTCGTTGGGTGAAAAATTGACATGGCGATTTTTTTTTTCTACATTAATTTCATACAAACAACAACTGTCGATCTCTCTGAGTACGCTTCACTATTAGGGTTTTGAGGATTCAAAATCAAAACAGAATGATCATAGTGAACGGAAGAACCCAGAATGAGATTGGAGGTAGGCCTTATACCTGTAGCGAGGTGAAACCTCTTGAAAGCGGATCTTGGAGCTAATTCAAACTTCTTGGATCTTGTATATCAAGAAGGCCCAAACATCGGAGAACTTCCCGGTGGAGCTGACAAAAGGAGGAACAGGAGGAGAAAGAAGACGATTCTTCAGAAAAGTCTCTCCGTGAGCTGAGGGGGATGGAGATGGCGCAGACTTCTGCTTATCCGTTCGACGCTTGCTCTCTTCTCAGGCGAATCAATGCGGTCGGCGGGCAAAAGATAGAGAAAATTGTGTAACTGGCCGACGGTCGGAACGTTTTTAGAACTCACTGTCACTGGACTCCTGGAGAGGAGAGGAGCAGTGTAACGTTTTCCTTTTTAATTTATATATATATATAGTTGTTTTGTTTATCTCTCGCTCTCTTTTTTGAATAACGGGAACCGTTGCGACGTATCACTGTACAAAAGGTACATAGGATATAGTCACCATTTTTCAGCAAAATATGAGAAATACGAATGATCAAATGTCGCCTAATTTAGAGAACAAAATAACAAGGTTTGCTTGATGATGCCCATGGTTTTTGTAATACAAGTGATAATTGAAAGAAAAAAAAATCTCGTACTTGTTATTTATTTTAGGGTTAATAGCATTTTGTACTTTTCTATTTTGGCAAATTAACAAACGTATCATTTTACTAAATTTTTGCACAAACATATCGTTCTAATATTTAATGGTAACAAGTTACCCTTCCATCTAATTATCCGTTAAGTGACCGTTAAATGGGTTAGAAAATGACCCAATTGCCCTCTTTACTCTTAATTTCAGTTTTAATTATTTTATTATTTGACCCTCTTTACTCTTAATTTCAGTTTTAATTATTTTATCATCTATGTTCATCATGATCAATTAATTAGAAAAAATAAAAAAAACCCTAAACAAATTTAGAATCACCCGAGAGAGTCAGAGATCATCCGTCTCCCTGAAGCCTTCTCAAGAACTTGCTCTTGCGTCTGCTCACCGACGGCACCTACTCCCGCAACTCCTCATGATACACGTTTGTAACGTTTTTATATCAAAATAAAAGATAGATCTCAAATAAGGTTGTTAAACGGTTATCAAGTTAATTGTGTAAACAATAACCCATCAAATAGTAAACGCTCAATTACCAATAGCCAAATTTAGCTAATTAGTTACCGATAGTTAAAAGATTAATCGACTAACAGATTACAGTCATCTTACAGTTAGGGTAAAAAATAATAGGCTTCGATGATCCGCAGACATATATTTCAAGATCTACAAGATCGCTTGCCTCCGCTATTTGTAATAAAGACTTAGATTCAAATGAGAATAATTTCTATTAAGGACTCTAGAAGGAGCTAAGTAGAAAGATGGAATTTGGTGGGGTTTATCAGCTGAGTAATTCTTAAACCCCACAGCCTGGGCCAATTCGATATTCAATCACGCATCAGAGTGTTCTAAATCCCCAGTTCTTCGTCAAGCTAGAGTGTCTTTGTTTGATCACAACTTTTGTTGTGGCAGAGGGTCTTCCAAATTCGTTCAGCTCCGCCAGAATCGATTCCTTATCGTCCGCTGATAGCCCCGCCGACGAAAGCTCGATTTCCATCGTCTCGAGCGCCGGCGAGGAGCTCAACAGCCATCTCACAAAAACCATCTCGTGCTTTGTACCATGGAAGCTCTTCACTTCCGCCGTTTTAAGCGGATGAACCTTTGGTTCGCCGTTAAGTAGTCTCCCTAGTTGTGCTGACTTTATGCTATCGTGAATCAGCCTCCTCTTGAGCTCCATCTTCATCATCAATCAACCACACAAACCAGATCCAACTCACACGTCATTAATTGTTGCAGCTTTGTATACAGAATGATGGACAAAATAAACAGAACAAACATTTGGAGCGTCGAGTGGGCTGCTAACACGTACCGAGATTGAAAGTCGTCGAAGATTTGGTGATTTCGTGATCAAGCAAAGAGCAGACCAGACGTCGCTGCGTCTGCTCAGGCAAACTCCATCCAATGTCAACTGAGTTAGCATCTCCAGCTGCCGGCCAAGACTTATGGTCTCTTTGTTACCTCCCGCCAAGTACTGCGACACAATAACAATATTCCCACGAAACCTTTTAAATTATAATCAAACAAACATCGTACTTGTAAACATGGATGACAATCAAACTCGTAACTGTTGATAACCGATGGCATGCATCACGATTAGGTTAACATGAAAAATTCTCGCATTAATCAAATATAGGATGAGTTTAGGTATAACTCACAAAAAGGTATGATTTTTTTTTTTTTGACAGTCACAAAAAGGTATGATGGGGAATGAGACGGGTTTTTGGTTTTAATTAGCCTCCCCACACCCACCCGACCACCAAGATTATTTCTTGGTATGTTAAAAATATACAGATTATATATTGTAACTTCTCAATGATATGATGAGTAATTAGAAGGAAAAAAAGAGCTAAATTGTAATTGAGTGGACACTCAAAATCAAATCAAATTCTAATTTATTTTCCTTAATTCTCTCTTTATTTTTTCACTTCTTTACTCTTTGTTAACAAGATAATGTTAGTTGTTTATTACTCGTAGATTTTGTTGGATTGAGAGATTAATTAATGATATGGACATTATTGTACTTTATCTTATAATTTAATAAGTATTTTATTATCAGATGCTTTGAATTCGTATTCTGAATATTTCAATATTTTTAATAAATGTAAAATAAGTTTTTATTTTTTGTGTTTAGGTACTTACTTAAGATATTTCAACCTGAAACCTGCAGCCTGCAGGTAGGAGTGGCTATTTGGTCCAGGTTTTTTTGGTTTTACTCAAAATCGGACCATATAACTCGGACGAGACAAGACCGAGACCGAACCAGAATCTGATAGCAAACAATCTAATACCGTCTTCGAGCTTAGATATGAAGTAAAAAAACCTTTCGGGACTGGACCAAAAATCGGATAAAGACCGGATAAGAGAGCCCAACAGCCAAAATCTAACCAACTCCCACACCCTTTCAACCCTCAGGCCACTCAAATTCCCACAAGATCAATCTAAAATCAAGACCAGACTGGGTCAAGAACATACTGAATCAAGACCGGAATGTATCCAATGTGATCTTTGATCCTCATATTCAAGAAAAAACCGGATCGAGACCGAATCAATTCAAACCAGTTTAACCGGACTGAACCATATAGACATAGGTCCTTTCGTTGATTTCATAATTAATTACCCTCCTCATATTCAACAAAAAAAAGTAATGGCGTACGTAGTTACCCGATAAAGATCACCGGACGCATAGAGCGACTCCACCGCCGCAAGGCCGTCCCACAGCTTTGACGGATCCTCCTCCACCTCCTTCTCATCTCCATCGGAAAAGAATTGCTTACGGAGGATCGCAGTTCTGAGAACTGGAGTATCCTTCAGATGGAGAGAGCTGAACTTCCCATCAAGCTCAAAACGACCGAGTTTCGTCGCTTCGATCACAAAATCAGGCTCCTCGAAAACCTTCCCACCACAATCAACCAATGTCAAAGATGAAAGCAACGGACACCTAAATCTCCACGCAGAAGAAGAAGAAGACTCCTCCTTCACGAACACCACGTTCCTCAGCTCGAGAACGTGAAGCACGCCGAAACCCTCGAAACAAGGAGACGACCACACGACGTCGCAGCAGCTCAGCCGCAGGGTCTTGAGCCGCGACGAGAAGAACGTGGAGAACAGACGCTTCGGCAGCAGGTAGCGATCTTCTTCGCCCTCCGTCGTCGTCGTGGTACCATGTTGTTGTTGCCCTAACGTGACGGTCAAGCTATCGACCGTGCCTTCTTTCTCAAGGAACATGAGGATCGATTCGACTAGATTCGGGTGGCTCCTCGGCGCGGGGAGCTGCGAGAGCGTGAGCTCACGCAGCGGCCCGTGGTGGAGCAGGAGGACGGTGCAGAGTTTGGACATGAGCTGTGATGCTTTCCGGGTGTTGATTGGAAGGAAGGTTTCGTCGAAGACGAGCGACGGCATTTTGGCCCACAGGTGCCGCCATTTGGTTGAGAGGACGCTGGCCTTGGCCGCGTCGCGGAGTGGTAACTTGGTCAGGATGTGCTTTCTGATGTCGTCCGGCAGGGTGCTGATTCTGTCTGCGCAAGGAGAATGTCTCTTCTTGTTCTTTGAAGCGCGTCCCATTCTGGGTTCGTAGAAAGTTAAAAACGAATATTTTACTTCGTCTATAAACTTGATAGTCTCATAGTACATCATTACTTAGTTCTATATACGGGAAGCCATTAAAAAATGAAGCGAACCGAAGCTTCAAATGCATAAAATACTATAAATACAAATATTAAACGGAATATCTAGGGTTCATAATATTATTTAAAGGAAAAGGAATAAAGACACGTTAGCAATTGTCCCATGACTACTACTAGTCCTCTTCTCACCTCGGCGCGGCGGAGCAGGGTCGATGACGGAGGAGGAGGAGGAGGAGTGGAGGACGAGATGTGGCGGCCGGGGAGAGGAAGCGACGCCGGGGGGAATTAGGTCGGAGGGCTGGTCGGCGCGCGCGGTTTCCTTCTTCCCGTTTTATTCGTTAGGGAATTTTGGATTCGGGGAAGGGAAAGAGCTGGGGTTTCTTTCTTCAGCAGGGACTACGGATCAGTCGCTCTATCTATATAAAATTATAAACTGATCCGCTTATCGCACATTAATCTCCTATTGCTTAATTTGTTTCGGTTTCCTCAACAATTCAGGACAATGTTAGTGGGGCAAAGCCCATGGGCTCTTCCAATTTTATAAGTAGTCCATGGGCTTATCTATCTATCTATTTATTTATTTACCCAAACATATAAGGAGGTTCTCTAGTAGAACCCTCCCATTCTGTTTTTCTGTGTTGTGAGGATTCTTCCGTCCTTTTACTAAATTTCCTTCGGATCCCACTTTTGTTACTCAATTAAATAAAGACAACATATTACTCTACGTATTTCTAGTGATTTATTATAATTAGAAGTTGGTTTATATGAATTTAAGAATACTTAATTGACGTAGTATGACAAATAATTGTAAAATGATATAGTTTGATGGTTTTATACGCATTTGCATTTATTTAGGTTGTCTTATGGATATAAAATTATAAATTATTAGTTTATTTCTTAGTCTTTTATGGGTTTTGGAAAGATAGATCACATTTTCAACCAATAATAAAAAAAGATAGCTAACATAGCCATTATAAAAAATAAATAAAAAAGATAGCTAATATAACTTTGGACTTTGCTATGGTGACTTGCAAGTCACCTAATCCTAACTGAGGTCGACCGAAAAGTGCAAGTTACGGTGACTTGCAAGGCACTATAGGCGCACCCCATAATTTTTTCCCTATGTTTCTTTTTGAACATCGAAAAAATTATGAGATTACACAACATGTTACATGGGGGCTGGGTTTTAATGTATAGTTTTCTGTTACAATAGCAACAACCTCTTTCCTTTTATTCTTTCACATCTTTTGGTTTACTTGATTCGGATAAACTATTACTGGTATTGGTTTTTCTCTCGGAATTATGAAAGACAAATCACATTTTTTATCAATAATAAAAAAAGATAGATCACGATCTCGGAATTATGAAAGACAAATCACATTTTTTATCAATAATAAAAAAAGATAGATCATGATTCCCATTTGTATGTTTAAAATTCCAAAACAATAGCTAACATATTTTTTTCCTACTTTCGGCTAGCGAAAAAATTATAAGATTACACCACATGAGGGCTAGGTTTGTAATGTATAGTTTTCTGTTCTATAGCAACAACTCCTTTCGTTTTATTCTTTCACATCTTTAGGTTTACTTAATTGGTTCCCATAAACTCCTACTGGGAGAATTATATTAGTGGGATGATTATTTTGCTCAAAACTTCCTTTGACAATAATATATTATTCTTTTATGTTATACATGTTTCGGCATCATTTTAAGTTTTTGGAGTTCATTATTATTGGCTACTATATTTTATGGTTATATGACTTCCACAAATATTCAACAAATATTCATCATGGAGAATCATATAATTAGCAAAAGTGTGCTCCAATTGGCTCTCAAAAGAGCAAGTATGCGAAAGGTGGAGGTGATGAATTCGGTGGTGGAGATAGCGATGTTGCTAAGAGAAAAGAAAACATTGTTGATTGTTGATAACTAGAGATAAAAATTTCAATGACGGGAGGAAAGATCGAATCGTTGATAATATTATAACTGATGATTGTTAATATAAAGGTTTCATTAATGCAGATGAAGCTACATGGAGAAAATGATGCTTTTGATGACTGGAGCAATCTAAAAAACAACCGAAAAAAATTTGCAGTAATTTCCTACATTGAGGAGTAAATTGAAGGGTACTAAGATTATGTTTTTCGAGAATGAGTTCCTTGCATTGGTGTTGTGTTTTCAGTTTTGACAAGGCCTTTGTCCATAGATGATCAAAATGTCATATG
The DNA here is from genome assembly GCA_964030455.1 of Linum trigynum. NCBI lineage: Eukaryota > Viridiplantae > Streptophyta > Magnoliopsida > Malpighiales > Linaceae > Linum > Linum trigynum. Next base: position 45,312,798 of record OZ034820.1, read on the forward strand.
TCTCCAAAGGGACTACCTTTTTTATGTATGTTATTTCTTTTTTACAGTTTCAGTAATTGAATCATTTGGATTATTTCCTGATACCAAATAAAAAGTAACTTGACTTGGATAATTCCTACTATTATTGATGTCTTTAATGTACTTTATCCGACCAACGGGCGGTCCCAAATCTAGTTTAATAGAATATAAGTTATCGTCCGCCATGGATCAGAAAGTACAGATTTTTTGTGCGAATACTAACCTATGATACTCTGCGAGCATATAACGAACTATGCATACCTCCATCTCGACTACAAAAAACCATATTAAGCCAGCTGGTTTTTTGGATTGATTGCACCGAAAACCAGGTGTCCTTGCCCGGGTCGAAAATACCAACAAATGTGAGCACTAAAGTTGTTTTTTTTTTAATAACCAGATACTGACATAACCTAATATGAACAACATTTGCATATCCATCATCTTCCTCATAGCATCATCCAAAATTTTCCTAGCTGCAATTTGCTGTGAAAAAGGAAACCACTATGAACACCTCCTCGCAGACGATTGAAACAAAAGGGTTAACAAGGAAAAGAAGACCAAGCAGCTAGGATTTGAATGAGACGCTTTATGTGCCCTTTCACTTAACTATGATACGTGCTCTAGTCGAGGCCCTCCGAAATCCAGTCAGTTCTGTGAGAATCAACACCTTCTCGGCCGCTGATAGTTTCCCCTCCAGCTGGATTTCCATCGACTCAAGTGCATGTGAGGAGCTGAACAGCCATTCGAGGAAAGCTGTTTCGTGTTTGGTGCCCTTGAGCCGCTTCACTTCCACCTTCGCAAGTCGGCTCAGCTCATGCTTCGACGCGTTATTTGCATCATGCAACATGCCTCGGAGTCTGCCAGCATCTAGAGTACCACCATAACGTCTTTTGATTGCCTCTGATGATTTACCAGTAATGTCCACCATAGATTCAGTAAGTTGGAGGGGTAGTCATTCAAGACTGTAATCACAGAACGTCCCTTATTGATGAGAGCGGTTTTGAGAAGTGGCGTATGCTTCAAATGGAGAGAGCTGAACTTTCCATCATACCGGAAACAACTAAGTTTTGGAGCTTCTATCAAAATGTGAGGCTCTTGGTGAAATCTGCCACAGTCAACCAATGACAAAGCAGAGAGCAATGGACAAAGCAGAGAGTAATTGACGCTCACATTTCTCAGCTCAAGAACATTTAGCACACTGAAACATTCGAATGAAACAGGGGAGGTTGTGAATTGACAGCAACACATCCGCAGGACCTTGAGTTGTGAAAAAGAGAACAAACGCATTGGCAGAATATAGTCTTCGTAATTATTTTAAAATGGAAGTCTTTCCATTGTGATGGTTAAATTGTCAATGCCTTTTTTCTTGAAGAAACAGCAGGATCTGATCAATCTGAGCCGGGAAGCTCCTTAATATGGGAAGCGAGAGTGAAAGCTCCTGCAAAGGCCCGCGGTGAAGCAACAGAACTGTGCAGAGTTTGAACATTAGTTTGTTCATCTCTGCAATCTGGTCTTGTCCTTTGGCTTCTAAATTAGTTTGACAAAAGCTTTCGTCAAAGACAAACTTTGGGAGTCGGGTCCAGATCTTCCTCCATCCAGATGAAAGGATGCTGGCCTTGGCTGCTTCCCGTAATGGTAAAAACATCAGGATCTGCTCTCTTAAATTGTCTGGCAAGCTACTGATTTCATCTGCACCAATCCGCATTCTCGTCGCCATTGAAAGGAAACCAGAATCCACTTTGTTTGCAACAAGAGTAATCAGGTCCTGTTCTGATTATATTTCCGCGAGACTGTTACAGCAGTACTTCTACTACTACCACCTTCTTCCTGCCAAAAAATGTGTAGCAGCATCTTATATCCACCAGGCATAAGCTTTGAAAACTTTGTGGTTACTAAGGGCAACATTCTGCATGAACATTATGAAAGAACATCCAAGGCATCTCAAGGTCCAACTACAGAGACATGGAGCATAAACTTCGCCATGAAACATGAAGGAAATGTGTGGCCTCGAACTGACTTGCTGAAACTAAATGATTAGCTCTGGCAGTCTAAGGCAGCAACCAGTCTCGAATCGCATCAGTTTGTTTGTTCTTTTAGTTTGATAGTTTGTAGTTAAGAAGAGAACCTGATCATTATAATCAATGATCTACTGTGCTCTTAAGGGTTCAGAAAGATTGAGTCTTTGCTAGTCACGTTGAGTTTGCAAGAATAAACAACAACTATGGAGCTCATTATCTATTGGTATTGCCAACAAGGCAACAACTGAACTCTCAGAGTACGATTCTCTGCTAGGGTTTCAGGATTCAAAATTAAAAGCGTGGGATTTATAGTGAAAAGCATGCATGCAAAACCACAAAAATGAGATAGCAGGTTGGCATTACTTGAAGCGAAGGGAGAATTCTCGAAACCAACGGTTGGAGCTTATTGGAAGTTCATGAATCCACTCAAACAAGAAAATCCAGACAGTGGAAAACCTCTAGGCGAGCGGAAAGAGAGGGACGTGGGGGAGAAACAGAAAGGACATACTTATGAAAGCGCACCTTGGAGTTGAAGGCGATGAAGGCGCGGTCGGCAGACGGCAGTCTCCTGATCCTCTGCTCAGGTAATCGAAGCCATGGCGCCGGAGGAACAAAAGTGAAAAACAGAGAAAAAATGTAAATGTAGACAAGACAACCACAAGACGGGGCCGGGAAGTCTTTCAAGTTTCAACTTGCTATTGTCATTGCCCACCGGTGTACCGGAGAAGAGCAACGAAGTTCGTGGACCCAAGCCCATGGGCTCTTTTGAATTTTTATTGGTATCCTTTGGGCTTATTGAGCAGATCAAGTAATCGTCCGCCAATCCATGCATCAGAAGAGATCCATGGACGATCTATAATGTAAGTTTGAGATTTGTATTTGGTGCTTTCTGTACCAAAATTGGTCAAACTCAAAAGGGATTTTCTTTGTGCATATTACATTACTGTGACTTTGTGAGCATAAAAGGACTAGGCATCTCTTCTTTTTTTTTCCGAAATGAATAGCAATGTACGAGAATATACAAGACCAAAAGGTCAGAAAAAATAAAAATGAGCAATACGATGGTCAATAAGATGTTGATCAATCGATGTGGATCAATCGATGAGAGGGCATTTTTCGCCACCGTATCGGTATGGGCAGCCCTGTTATACCTACGCGGAGCGAAATGAAACGATGCACGCGTGAGAGATGTTTACAGCACTTGAACCTCCTTCAGAATGGCACCTCCGTATGTGTGAGCCGAGTCATTCGCAGCAACCATCCGAAGGACAACCTGTGCATCACCAAAGAACATGACATTAGTAAGTGAATGAGAGAGGCACCAACGCATGACATCTCGGAGAGCCACTAACTCGATGAGAAAAGGATTCGAACTTATAACCCTTCAACCACATCCGCCATGGCTTCTTCTCTCACAGTCGTAGTAGCTCCGAGTCTTGGCATGGCGACCAAGAAAAATACTGCTCCCATACTTAAGAAACCAGTAGCAGTTGTTTTATCTTCTCGCCATATGGCCAGACCTTTCCCAACAATTTCAAGCCGTTGCCATGCTCATCACCATCAGCCCCCGTCGTTGCACAGTAGATTTACAGACAAATTGCTGATCTCAATTACTACTTACTACATATTATTTGCTGGATCTTGTGTGCGTGCATGGAGTCCATTAATTACTTGCATCTCTCTCTGTCTCCATAGTTTACTTTGTGTTATCTCCGCCTCCCTCATTCGCAACTCTACTTCCTTCGTGTATGAATGGATTATGTAATTCATAAATCCATTTAATAAATCAGGTTTAATAGTTGGTTGAAAGAAACACATGATTTGAAAGAAACATATTTAAAGCCTAAATATAGTACTGTCGAAATCGGGCAGCTCCATTAGTACAATATTGTCCACTTTGGGTCAAGCTCGTACGGTTTTGCTTTTGAGTATCCACCCCTAAAAAGTCTCGCATAATTGAGCTAGGTTGACACTTATATACCAATGTATCTTCCCTCTTATATTTCAGATGTGATACTTCGATTCTTCCTACCTACGTACATATTCCCAAACTTTGAAACTCTCTTTCTATTGAATAATGGGATCACTTGACAATATTGCCATATTATAAATTCAGCTCTCCTTGAAATGAAAAGTAATTATATATTTGTGTAATATGGATAATTCAAATATGCTTACCATATATAGCTTATGGATATGGTCATTACAATCCCCCCCGAGTTTCACTAATGGTAAAAAACCCCCGAAACCATTTGCGAAAATCACGAAAGTTTTACCAACCTAAGGAATGTTTGACGATATGATATTGTTCACCTACATATTCATCATCCAAATCAATCCACAAAACCGACACCCATCAACGTAACTAACTACCAATCATCATGATAACGACGCGAAACAACGGCCATGCTTCCGCCGGCCGCCGGAACCTTCTCCCGCCGCCGGCACTCCTCCTCCTACTCCTAGCCGCTGCTTCTCCTGCCGACGCGTGGAGCATCTGGGGGAAGACGACGGTGGTGGTGAGAAACGAGCTGGTGAACCACCTCCAGATGGACCTCCACTGCAAGTCCCGTGAGGACGACCTCGGCGGAGTGCTGCTGCAGGTGTTCGAGGAGTTTCAGTGGTCCTTCAGGCCCAACCTCTTCGGTGGCACGCTGTTCTACTGCCACGTCAACTGGGGCGACGGCCGGCTCTACTGGTTCGACTTCTACGTCCAGCACAGGGACATCAAGCGCTGCCGGAGCGTCTGCAGGTGGTCCGTCGACGTGCATGGGCCATGCAGTTATAACGAGCACGAGGGCGGGTACGACAAGTGTTATCACTGGAATTATGTGAGCGTTAGGAGAGGGTTGTTGGGGAATGGAACGATGGAGGAAGGGAAGAGAGGTTTGACCGAGTAGAAATCTAGCTAATTAAGCTATAGCTATATAGAAAGTAGAAACCAAATAGAAATAATAATTGATTTGAATTTATCAGTTTTTTTTTTGTTTAATAATAATTTTCAGTTTCAGTTAAATTGTATACGTACAGATATAGTTTTTACAAATTTCGAATTTCTGTTGTTATATGTTTGAGCCCGAGCGACTGGGCGTCACTCGGGTCCAAGGGGTTTGGGGTGTCAGACATGACCTTGAAAGGGTAGGCGCCCCGCCTCGTCCGAAATAAGAGAAAAGAAGAAGTATATAGAGAGAGAAAGTAGAGAGAAGTAGTAGTAAGTGTAGATAGATTGCCATTTATGAGGAGAGAACTCCTATTTATACACATTTGAGGGTTAGGTAGTGGTCTGGGCGCCTGCCAAGCCATAAATGCTGTGGTCGGGCGCCTCAGACCTTCTGACACTGTACATGGTACTTTTTGACAGAGGGTGTCCCCCTGCCCCTTGTCCTTGCTGATGTCAGGTGCCTGGCCTTGTCTTTTGTCTCCTTGCCTTGTCCTTTTGCTCTGTTGTCTTCTTTCCTTCTTTATACCATTAGCTAGAGTTTTGCCTCCTTAGTTACTAGGATACTCTATCAATTGCCCCTTTGACGTCGATATGAGTATCATGGCGGCGTCAACATAAAGTGAGTTTCACTAACCTTGCTTTCTCGTCTTCACAATCAAGTGCCAGCTCTCTTTCTTTAGTTAATCGGCACCAGGCTCTTCCTTTCAAGTGGGTGCTTCATTCTCTTATTGATCTTCTGATCTGTTGAGCGCTTGTGCACCCGTGTGGGTGTGCTTGCTTCCAAATAAGGTGTAGTAAAATGAGGAAGAATAAACACATGTCTCAAGTAACGGAGACTATCAAAAGAAGCAATCATGCCCCTTTTCAGTTTTCCTTTGATTGTGCCTTGCCCATTTGAAACGAGCGCCTAGCGCTCTTTTCCAATTTTTTTCTTTTTCTTTTTGCCAAAAGATACCACTGATATTCAAATGCTTTCCATTCATTGTCTAAGATGCTCCATTTTTCTTTCGATTGCTTGTGCTCTTTTAGAAGAGTGCTTGCTTCGATTCTTTGGCTAAGCACTGGTCACCCAGCTTGTCGTTAGTTTCCCTAAGACCCAAACTCAACGAGGTGTTTGGCGACAAGCTGCTTTGCTGATGTGTCTGACCTTCAGTTGGGCGCCTGACATTTTACTCCTTAGCGAGGTGCCTGACCTTCAGTGGGGTGCCTGGCGCCTCACTCCTTCGCTTATGTCTTTGGTAAGCATGTGTCACACAACTTGTCGTTTGTTGCCTTAAGACCCAAAGTCAACGAGGTGCCTGGTGACTTGCTCATTTGCCGAGGTGCCTGACCTGGCACCTCACTCCTTCAGTGAGGCGCCTGGCACAACACTCCTTCAGCGAGGTGCCTAACCTTTCAGCGGTGTACATGGCGACTCGCTACTTTGTCGCGGTGTTTAACATTTGATAGGGTGCCTGACACCTTCGGTGAGGTGCCTGGCGACTCGCTCATTTACATAGGTGTCTGACATTCAGTTGAGCGCCTGTCACCTCACTCCTTCAGCGAGGCGCCTGACACCACACTCCTTCAGCGAGGTGCCTAACCTTCAGTGGGCGCCTGGCACCTCACTGACATTCAGTTGAGCGCCTGTCACCGCCTTGGCCATTTGAAACGAGCGCCTAGCGCTCTTTTCCAATTTTTTTCTTTTTCTTTTTGCCAAAAGATACCACTGATATTCAAATGCTTTCCATTCATTGTCTAAGATGCTCCATTTTTCTTTCGATTGCTTGTGCTCTTTTAGAAGAGTGCTTGCTTCGATTCTTTGGCTAAGCACTGGTCACCCAGCTTGTCGTTAGTTTCCCTAAGACCCAAACTCAACGAGGTGTTTGGCGACAAGCTGCTTTGCTGATGTGTCTGACCTTCAGTTGGGCGCCTGACATTTTACTCCTTAGCGAGGTGCCTGACCTTCAGTGGGGTGCCTGGCGCCTCACTCCTTCGCTTATGTCTTTGGTAAGCATTTGTCACACAGCTTGTCGTTTGTTGCCTTAAGACCCAAAGTCAACGAGGTGCCTGGTGACTTGCTCATTTGCCGAGGTGCCTGACCTGGCACCTCACTCCTTCAGTGAGGCGCCTGGCACAACACTCCTTCAGCGAGGTGCCTAACCTTTCAGCGGTGTACATGGCGACTCGCTACTTTGTCGCGGTGTTTAACATTTGATAGGGTGCCTGACACCTTCGGTGAGGTGCCTGGCGACTCGCTCATTTACATAGGTGTCTGACATTCAGTTGAGCGCCTGTCACCTCACTCCTTCAGCGAGGCGCCTGACACCACACTCCTTCAGCGAGGTGCCTAACCTTCAGTGGGCGCCTGGCACCTCACTGACATTCAGTTGAGCGCCTGTCACCTCACTCCTTCAGCGAGGCGCCTGACACCACACTCCTTCAGCGAGGTGCCTAACCTTGAGTGGGCGCCTGACACCTCACTCCTTCAGCCAGGCGCCTAACCTTGAGTGGGGCGTCTGGCACCTCACTCCTTCAGCCAGGCGCCTTCAGCCAGACGCCTAACCTTGAGTGGGGCACATGGTGACTTTCTCATTTGCCGAGGTGCCTTACCTTCAGTTGGGCGCCTGGCACCTCACTCCTTCAGCGATGTCAGACACCTATGTAAATGAGCGAGTCGCCAGGCACCTCACCGAAGGTGTCAGGCACCCTATCAAATGTTAAACACCGCGACAAAGTAGCGAGTCGCCATGTACACCGCTGAAAGGTTAGGCACCTCGCTGAAGGAGTGTTGTGCCAGGCGCCTCACTGAAGGAGTGAGGTGCCAGGTCAGGCACCTCGGCAAATGAGCAAGTCACCAGGCACCTCGTTGACTTTGGGTCTTAAGGCAACAAATGACAAGCTGTGTGACAAATGCTTACCAAAGACATAAGCGAAGGAGTGAGGCGCCAGGCACCCCACTGAAGGTCAGGCACCTCGCTAAGGAGTAAAATGTCAGGCGCCCAACTGAAGGTCAGACACATCAGCAAAGCAGCTTGTCGCCAAACACCTCGTTGAGTTTGGGTCTTAGGGAAACTAACGACAAGCTGGGTGACCAGTGCTTAGCCAAAGAATCGAAGCAAGCACTCTTCTAAAAGAGCACAAGCAATCGAAAGAAAAATGGAGCATCTTAGACAATGAATGGAAAGCATTTGAATATCAGTGGTATCTTTTGGCAAAAGGGACTTGAATATCAAATCGGTATGTTGAGTCAGTAATGGTATGTCGAGATCCGAGTCGGGAGAAAAATTAGTAAATTGGGTATAATACTTAATTGAGAACGAAAGTTAGAGTGCGTCTAATTGGGAATGGTTTATCGAGAGAGGTGTTGTATTCGAATTTTTTCGACCCAATTTGTTAAGCACACGTGGTATTCGGATTTATGTAAATTTTAAGGCTGCGTAAGTTTACTTTCTCGCGAGGGGTCGTGTTAGTAAATGGCAGAAGATCCAGATATTGAATCTCTCCCAACAACTCGAGATACTGATATTAAATGGTTTTGGAACTAGAACATTGGTCGAAAAGAGAACGGCTAAGTAGCTAAATCATGAACAATTGGTTGGTGTAAAATATATTATTGAACCTGTTCTAACGACTCGAGTTATTGATATGTGCTTAAACCTTTCTTGACAAAAAAAATATCATTCGAAAGTAAAAGACTAAAAAAATCATAAATAATTGTTTTTTGTTTAATATATAAAGAGTTATATGCTTGCTAGTTTCTACAGCTCCAATTAATTCGTGTAACACAAGCAAGACATTGGGTTGCTGGCCCGGCCCAGCCCGACCGATCCTAAAGCCAAAAGTTTGTTATATTTTTGTAAGCCAAAAAAAAAAAAAAAACAGTCGGAAAACCCGCGGCCTTCATCTATCTGCGGCGTCCGTCCAAAATCATTATCAGAAGTTCAGAACGAAATCCATTTCAACAGTTCTCTGGGGAACCCAGTAGCTTATCTCAGCGGGAAGGAAGATATTTTCTCGCTGAATGGACGCTCTCGCTGTCTCAGGAATCGCCTGTTTCGCCAACTGCCCCAATTCTCTGCTTCCCAATTCATTATATCCAGTGCCTTATCCTCCCAAGCCGCTTCTGAAGAAGAACCCACGACTAGCTTCGGTTTTGAAAGCCAGCTACAGCCCAGGTCTTGAAATTGCAATTTCACCTCCCTCGTTTACTTTCTCTGTATCATTTCGACGTTCTGCCCTTCTGGGTTCCTGGCTACTTGGTCCCCATTTTCATCAATTGAGCAAGTTTAGAATGAATGTCAGACATTGGTAGCTATTTTATTATGCTGCTGCATGCTTTTTAACTGTCATTGAGCTGTTTACTTGTGACTACGAGCAAGTGCAGTCTCTTTTTAGTTAGCTTTTGATAATCAGTCCAGGTCTTCTCATTAGACGAATTATTTGTCTATGTTTACTCGATAAGGGAAACAGGCTCTTGAATAGTATCTTTCTGGGTTTTGGCAGTGAGTGAACTTGCAGAGGACGATGTTCTGCAAATGTTTCTGGAGGAAAGAGCGGTTAGCGGAGACTTAATATCAAAAGTTTGTGACATGTTCTGGCAGAGAGATATTGTAAAACTTGCTGATGCTGATGTCGATGCCAGTAAATTCGTTGATACTACACTGGAACTAGAGCAGGTGAACTGAATAGCTTTTTTTTTTTGGTCAAAGAATCACTTGTATTAACGATTTTGTGGGTTCTTCCTTGTGTGTTGAGTAGGCGTCTTATTTTAGAGCCAACTTGATTTCATTTGATAGAATGTTGTTCCTGGTCTTATCAGTTTTCTCATGTTGCTATATGTTTTAGGCAAGCCACACCTTACCCCATCGTATGTACTTGACATCGCTTTGTGGCTGAACCTAGCTTTACTAAAGAGATTGTTATTGACTACAAAAGCGATTTTTGTGTTTGCTTTGTTTCTCCACTCTCCAGGCATAATTTTATCTTATCTGCTATTCTCGATTTTCCTTCCTTTCTTTTATTCTGTCATGGATCCAGGTGACTGGAATGGCTCTAAATTGGAAGTCTCTTTACATACACAGGGTACAGAAGATGACGACAATGATGGATTTTTGAAACTGTCTGGAACCCGGGAATGGATATTAGGAGCTAGTGATGCACCAGTGAACAAGAAAGCCATTGCTAAGGTGCCATTATGCCTTCAATTCGATTTCATATTTTGCCGTTGGTTTGAGATTCTTGCTGATGGCTGATTGTTTGTCTTGTCCTGCAGGCTCTGCAGGACGACAGAGAAAGAAGAAAAAAACTGAATTTTCTTAAATACGAAGCTGTATGGCTTTTGCTTTGAACTCTGCAAAGTTACTACCTATGTTGAGTTTTTGCTGATCTCCCCCTCAACAGTCAGGAGACCTCTTTGCAATACCTCTCTGTTTCTGCAATAGTTTATGAGTCTTAAAGCTCAGTTGCTGTGGTTTACACGGCCCCTTACAGTGCACTTGTCTGTTTGATTCATGCTTCAAGTTGCTGCACTCAGCTGAGTCACATTACTTGCATTCTAAACTATAACCTTCCTCATTCTTACGCATGATCATATCTTCCCTCTTGCAGCTCAAAAGAGAACTGATGTTTCTATCAATTGGAATTGGCACAGCGTGTTGCGGATATTGTTTAGTAACTTTATCACTTCAGGTAAACTTCGGAAGTCAGGGACTCATGCGCAATATCAACGATCTTACCATGTATAGGAGGTGATATTTTAGGGAATTCATGTGTGGTGTAAGGAGTTGCTATTTATTATGGAGTAGTCCATTCGTCTTTTGACTGAATTGCTGAAGTGTATAATCAAGCATGTTAGATGTTCAAGCAATAAACTTCTTTCTATTTTGCAGTCACTCTCCTTTCATAGATGATTTAAGTTTAACATTCTCTGTTTCTTCACAGTGTTGTTAGAGCATCGTTTTTATGAAAGCTAGTAACCAAAGTTTGCTTGAGGCCAAAAAACAACACAGGCCCAAGTGATTCAATTTTAGGCTTTGGATTTGTAAAGGTTACAGGTTGATAATACATTTATGGAAAACTGACCACCTGATGCATTTTTTCAGGCTGCAATAAGTTATGCAGTTGGAGTGCTTTTCAGGTTAGTTTGTCTAGTGTTTCCTTTGCCCATTTATGCTGGTCCATTAACACCAAAACCTTTCCTGTAAGTGACTGCATAGCTAGTGTTTTATCCAGAGCAAAATTGTAACGACTCTCTGCAGTTGAGAGGTTATTTGTTAAAAGAAACAATCTTGTTTGACCAATATTGTAATCTTTTTCAGCATCTATAGAGATCCATAGGTCACTAAGCTGAGTTGAACAACTTCCTTGTACAAATCCATAAACAATGATCACCTTCATTTTGCTGTTTTCTTGTTTTGCTAACCAACTTCTTTTGCGGCGCAGTTTGCTATACTTTCAGCTTTTGTGCCAGCATTCAGACAACCTTTCAAGGGAAATGATCCCTTCAATTTTCATGCAAAAGAAGGCAAAGAAGTACACGCTCTCTCTTCTCGCCAATGTTTGTAAATCTGCCATCTTTGCATGCTCTCTTCTCGTTCAGAAATTTAAAATCCTTATGATCTCTCTCTCTCAGAATTGGGATAAGAAGTGAGGACCTCACAGATTCATTGGAGAAGACAATAAGGGGAAGCGGCATTGCACTTTCATCTCCACGACTCGTGATTCCAGCTGCAGTGTATGGTCTTTGGGTCCTGTGTCATCACTATATTGCCATTGACTTGTTCGATTTCCAGGTACTGTGAAGCATTAAGATGAAGATCCCAAATGCAATTCCAGTAGTCTCAAGCATGCTCACGAATGTCTGAATCCACGGTTCTTTTCCACAGATCGTCCCAGCCATGTTCGGGATGTTTGTGTACAAAGCTGCAGCTCTGGTTCAAGTGTACAGAGATAACGAAGACCTCCAACTTATCTTCCCGGAAGATTGAAGTTACTCTTGATCCAAGTAAATGTATGCCACCATTCGCTCCTCCTATAGGCGCCACTCTTCGTGCAAAAATCACTATCTGCTGTTGGTTGTGGCTGTGAACATCTGCTGTTTTGCTTTGTTTTATTCTTGCTCTCTCTTTTTTCAGACAAAAAGGAAAGAAGGCCTCTACAACAAGAAACAAACAAGAAAACAACTGGTCATGGCAAAATGGACGATGGTGATTCTTGGAGAAGCTAGGCCACTAGGGCAGTGCTAGTAAATATTTATGCGGAATTAGTTGAAAACCCTTCTTCACTGGTTGAGTTTGTGAATCAATTTGCAGCCTCTTCTGGTTTCAATGAAGATAGTAGAGACTATATAGTGTGCAATCTATTGGTCTTTGTTTGTATCATAATCGTTTCCCCTACCTTTTTGCAACTGTCAGAAAATTATGACGATTTTAACTCGAGATAATGTCATATCAGACGATTATCGTGTTCAAAGACCGTGATAATGCCACTTCCATTCATACCTTGCATCCTATAATCGACAATTCGACATAGCTCTGGTTCACATTTGGTCGGCAAAAAAAATAGTAAGTTGAAAATTTGTTTTTAGACCTTCGACAATTATTCTGTATCGTTCCAATTTTATCATGAGACGATAATTGTGTTTCTGAAAATGGCTTGTGATCATGAACTAGTTATTTTCAATAAATCGAGTTGTTGGGAAAAGTTAAATCGTAGATCATATACCCGACACTAACAACTTGAACCTGACTTAGAACTTGAATAAGTACGCACTTGAAATCTTATTACTTATTAGGCAATAGAGACAATGGAAAATCGATCTTTTTCAGCAGCCATGAGATCTCACTTCAGCTAGTAGCCTTTCCACTGGGGGCGAATGGCCAACTGAGAACATTTCAACTTCCACTCTCGCCGATCTCTCAATCTCAAATGTCCGGAGGTGCCTTCTCCGAATCGATTTCCCCGGCCAAGGAGAAACCCTAGCTCCTCTCCGCAATCGTCTCCCTTCCGCTCATTGAACTCGAAACTCGAAAAATGTCTTCCAGGAAACCAGGCGACTCCGATGTGCTGTCCTCCTTGTACTCCATGATTCCACTCCTCTTCTTACTCTTAGCCTGCGTCGAGCTCTCCGACGCCGCCGCAGCAGTCGACGTCTACCGTCTGGTACAGTATGACATCTCCGGGGTTCCGTTTGGATCTCGTCTCGCCGCACTCAATCACCACGCCGCCTCTTTGCATTCCTCTGCCGGCGCCGATCTCTCCCGCTCCGTTCTCATCATCCCCCTCCGGGAGTTGAACATCTCTCTCGTCAAAGGTAACTTCCAGTCGCGGCTGCTTGTTTTGCATTTTGGAGTTTGACTTCGTTGAGCTCGATGTATTAAATTTGGCGGCATGCTGTAACTGATGTAACGGTTTGCTTCCATTACGTCGCCGTGAAGTGATATTGTTGGCTTCAACTGTAACCCCAGCTTCATTTTTGGACTTTCCATAAGCATGTCAGTTTAGTGCGCCCTTTCTGCATTTTGATGTAGAGCGCCACTTTGGTCATGACAGAATATATTTCTCAAAAGAAGACTCTTGGTGGCTTGTTGCTTCTGCTTCCTCAAATGTTTAATTTTGAGAGTGGAGATATGGCGGTAACTAAGGATGACATTCATGAGATGGAGAGGCTGAAGAATCTATTAGTCGAATTGGAAGAACTTCTGATACATGCTAATATACCTGTGAGTTCGTCAGTCTCTTTTGCTCTTCAGTGAACCTTGATATATGCTAGTTCCTAAGGTCTGCACAAACGTTCATTTCGTTTTCTCTTACTAGAATCTTATTACCAACCTAGTGTAGTAAAATGCCCACTTTAAGGCTAATGGACTTAATGATGTCTACATTGAAAATCTTGCAAGCATTGGAGACCCTTTTGTTAAACTTCATGAAATCTGAGCATTTTTTTTGTAACCTTGTCCATATGACTTGTTCAATTTATTCAAATTTGCACATGGTCTCTGTGCATTTCTTCGTGAACCACACTATATCCTTGCTCTTTGCAGTTTACAGCTTTCCGACTTCTTTCATGAACCATTCATCGTTTTCTTCTCTCCCATCGGGTCTCATAGGATAGGATAAACAGAGGCTGTGTGACATGTAATCTTATGTGTAACTTGTTCAAGCTCCGTGTATTCTCCATGTTCAAATGGTTTAGGATTATAACTGTTTGAGTCTCGAGGTTCAGACTTCAGAGGTATATGATGATATATAGTTTTTTTTTTTTTGTCAAATATCTTGTGCATCCATTTGATTGGATATTTAGAATGCCGCTACTGGACCTTCATATTTTACATGGATGGACTAGGTATAGGAGTATGGGGTCACTTATCCAGTAGGCTAACTCATATGATTTGCTCATTTTCAGATTATTTTTCTACAGCCTAAGCCCATTGTATCTTCTCACTGTTGTCTTAATGACTTTTATCATCTTTCTCACTGGATTTTCCATTTCTTATTAAATGTTTTATCTTATCTTATCTTACTCAATACTGGAGTATTGACTGTCTTTTTTGTTGTTATTGCAGTATCCTGTATATTTTGCTTTTGAGCATGATGACATAGAAGCTGTATTGGCCGACATCCAGAGGAATGATGTAAATGGTCAGGCGGCTACTCCGACTAATGGAGGGTTAGTTGATAGAGATTATTCAATATGAGAACTTAGATCATTTTGTTTATTTCTATCGTGATTAATGTTTCATTTTAATTTGTAATGGTGGAATTCTGATTAGGAGTGATAGCGGCCATTAGTCATTCATATTGTTGTATTCTTTCTTATTCTGAAGAACCGTTGTGTTTATTCTAAGTACTGTTGCATTTATTACTCAACCTCAGTTTCTGGTCTAATATAAGGTACTGTGCAATATTTTTCCCACGGCTAAAGGGGTTTGAATCGTAAATATCTGCCTTACCACCTTCATGAAAGGAAATGAATTGTTAGCTTGCTTTCATTCCCAGGATAAGAGTTCAGAAAACCTTCAGCATTTGCTATTTTATATGGGTTTTCTTTTCTTGATCCAAAGACTCAATAGCTACTTTGATCCATCTAGATACTTTCTTGCTTTAGAGTTGAGCACCCCTAAGTCTTATTTTCCCTTTTAGGTTGTCTGGTAGCGGCTTTAGATAAAGAGACTAGAACATTTTCAGACTTGAATTCATATGGTACCTATGTGCAATGACTTTGAATTTTTTATATGGTTGTAGAAGTTTGAATTACTTTGGCACTTAAGATAATTCTGCACTGCAATTTGACTGTTGACTTCATCTTATTGATTTGTTGGCATGCCATTGTTGTTTCTTGTCTGACATTCCAGCTATTTCTCAAATTAGAACTCCTAGAATGAAATCCACCTACAGTTTTGCGTTGTTATGGATTGGCAGAAATTAATTGCCAACTCTCAGGCACTTTCTGCCTAAGCTCATTACTGCTCATCTCTTGCACTAACACGTTCTCTATGTTGCTTTGTGATAGTGAGATTGACTATGCCGAACTTATCTGTTGAGACCTTGAGCTTTATTTTCATCACACTATACTGCAGATACAAGTTCGTGGTCTCAGCTCCAGAACCTAAAAAGCTTGCATCTCCAATCATGACAAACATTCAGGTGTGCTTTCTTTTCTTTTTCAGGAAACAACTTGATAAAAAGACCAGGAATTATTTTTAGGCTACTACAAATTATAGTGTCAATTGCAACCTGTTATTTCAATTATTATATACTTGCTTGATCTTTGTTCTTAACTTTATTTTGATTTTCGTGTCTGCATTAACCACGCCAGGGATGGTTGCCAGGATTGAAACCGGATGGAGATACTAATCAACTTCCAACTATTGCTATTGTTGCTTCATATGATACATTCGGGGCTGCTCCTGTATGTGATTCTATCATTCTCTTGTGGTTTGTTATTATTTATTCGTCGCAGCATGTTAATGGAGGAATAGTTAAATGTGTAGGCATTATCAGTGGGAAGTGATAGCAATGGAAGCGGCGTTGTGGCTCTTCTTGAAATTGCCAGGTTGTTTTCTCTTCTTTATTCAAATCCAAAGACAAGAGGAAAGTATAACTTGCTTTTTGGTCTGACTTCCGGTGGACCATACAATTATAATGGAACTCACAAGGTACTTCATTTTGGACGGGATTCATTTGACTGGCTTTTGAGTCGCTTAACATGTTGGTTAATCCTTTTTCTGTTTCCATTTACTGAAGCATTTCCCTTCTGCAGTGGCTTAGGAGCTTCGATCAACGTTTACGTGAGACAATTGATTATGCCATTTGTTTAAATAGCATTGGCTCCTGGGATGATAAGTTGTGGCTTCATGTGTCTAAACCTCCTCAAAATGCCTATGTGAAACAAATTTATGAAGTAAGCTAGTGACATCTGAGTTCTATAATGTAAGTATAGTTTGATGCAGGACCTGATCCAGGTGTTTCCTTTTTTTTCCAGCGGTTCTCTGGAGTAGCAGGAGAACTTGGTCTTAAAGTTGAACTCAAGCACAAGAAAATCAATATTTCTAATCCTCGAGTGAGTTTGTCTTCCTGGGTCGTAGTGACATGAGTTGGAGTTGTGTGTCATATTGAAGGTTTTTGTTGGGATGTGTACGGGGATGATCATATGATAAAAGTTTCTCCACTAGGTGGATCCATTAGATATTTGCCCAAACTGGCTGCTCCTTGAGGTGATCCTACAGTAGTTCCATAACCGATGCGAACCATCTCTCAAGCATCTTCAAAGCTTTCCTCTTTTTGTGTGTATGGATACTACAATTCCTGCTCTCATAAAGTTAATGGTTTTCACTTAACATAGAAATGTTGTCCATCAGTGCATGTCCAGTGACTAGGAGACTAGGACAGATGTCATAGCAGAATAGGTTAATTTGTAATCTTAGTTCGCATCAGTGATACTAAAAGCGTAGTCTTAAAGCAAGACTGGTCAAACTGGAAAGATGTGTCAAACTGTTCTATCAATTAAGTCTACTTGGCTCGTGTATTCAGTTTTCCATCATTGATAGAGTTGTACTTAGTTTAGGCACTTTTAGCGTGCATAATAATACCATGCAGATCTCCTTAGTTAAGGTTTTGGACCAAATAATGAGTTCCTTACATGCTGTAGATAGCTTGGGAGCATGAACAGTTTTCAAGGCTCAGAGTGACTGCTGCGACTCTTTCTGGGCTCTCTTCTGCTCCTGAACTGTTTCAACGCACAGGAAGTCTTTCTGATAGCGGGTTATGTTCTCCAGTCAAACTTACTGTCATTGAATTGATGATTCGATGCTTGTCGTATTTTGTTTTCTTCTGACAAGTATTTCTGATGAACAGAAATCTTGTAAGCGAAGATGCTATCAGAAGAAGTATCAAGTTAGTTGCTCAGAGTTTTGCGGTATGGTTAACCTATAGTAGATCATGTTAATATATAAGATTACATAATGATCATTATCAGAAGTTCTCCTTTTATATTTTGCACCATGAATGCACTACAAGCACTTACTTAGGAGTGAGTACAAGTCATGCATGTGACAGATGCATCTCTTTTTTTTTTTTTTTTTTCTTTCCGTTTCCTTATTCACAGTCACCTGAATGGGATTCAAGTCAAATATTCATTAATTATTGTCAAATGAACCCCTACTGAGATTCTTGTCCTCACATTATACAGAGGCATATATACGATCAGCAGGAGGACATGCCTGTCTTTGCAGATGATAGCAGCTTGGCTGTTGATCTGTCTTACGTCAGATTATGGCTTGATCTTTTGTCACGAACACCTCGAGTGGCACCATTTCTTACAAAGAATGATCCCTTGGTTGCAGCACTGAAAAAGGTGCTTCACAAATACACCTTTGATTGTCTGTTTCGTTGGAACCAAATGCTATGAACTACTATGAGTAGTGCAACCAAAAAAAAAAAAAAAACAAAGCACATGTACATGCACATATATGAATCATCTCACATTTTGCACCACTGCTGTATTTGTAGTGTAGTTGCGGTAGCATCTTAGATTGGTAATCTTAAACCTTCAGTAACTGTCATTTACCCAGTTCTTCCACACCTGTTATTACCACTCATGCTACTGCTCCTCAGATTCCTTTTTATGATATAATACATTTCGTATGTTGTATACTATGGTCAACCAATTGTGAGCTGTGACCATTTAGTTTCTAGGGCATTGTGTTCCTTATTCTTTATTCTTCTATGAATGTTTCTGCATCCTGCACTGCTTAGGAGGTCAAATTCATGTTTGTTTCTTTTTGTGTGTGTGATTTGAACGTAAATAAATGGCTCTATCTTCTCTTTCCCAAGACAGAGTATGAACTTCCCTCGTTGCTAACTTTCGTGGGAATCATTATCTATTTCGTGGCAGGAATTGGCAGAGCATACTCATGAAGTAAATGTGCAGCATGAGTTGCTTGATGGGTTGTTCACATTCTATGATTCAACCAAAGCCAAGCTGAATATATATCAGGTCCATGTTACCATTTACCCCCCCCCCCCTCCCTCTCTCTCTCTCTCTCTCTCTCTCTCTCTCTCTCTCTCTCTCTCTCTCTCTCTCTCTCTCTCTCTCTCTCTCTCTCTCTCTAAGAATAATGTGATAACCTTGGTGCGATTTTCGCTCTTGCTGCCTACACCTATTCATTTATGACCTACAAGATTTCGGATTCATATTGGTGTACAAGTGGTTTCGTTTGTTTTATTGCTTTTTATGATATTTCTCGTTTCTGACATAATTTGCTCCACAATAGCATTGTGGAAGTGTACTTAACAGCTTACTAACACAGATGTTGCTACAGGTGGCTAGCGTTACATTTGATTTGCTATTGCTTCTAGCCGTGGGGTCGTACTTGATAGTTCTCTTCAGTTTCCTCGTCATCACAACCAGGGTACATGGACTAATCTATAATTTTCGATCATGATAATTGTGTTTCTAATTTTTGCTTACTCTTCTTCAATCACCCTATAAACCAACTGTAATCCAGACTTTCTGAGCCACATGCGGTATTTCTGAACAGGGTCTTGACGATCTTATCAGCATATTCAGACGACCTCCACCCCGGAAATCTAAAACAGGTTGATCAACTGCGACCCGACACTTGCGAGACTACGCTTTGCAGGTTGTCCACGCGTATGCTGAAATGCAGGAGTTTGCTGGATCTAGTTAGCAATCTGTTGTCTCTAGAGTTGAGAATTAGAGTTATGCCTTGTGATTTTCTCCAGCTGGGTACTGATGTGCTAGATAGAATTAGAATTTAGAAGTGTTCTGCAGTGGTCTGTGCTACAGAAAATTTTGCTAGAGATTATTATGCAGGGCGCTCACAACTTCTGTTTATTGGTGGAATACGTTAGTCTTACAGACAAGAGATGTAGTCAAAATTGGTAGCTGAAGTATTACCAGCTGAATGATTTGAGAAACATGTCCTTAAACTTCGCCAATGGATTTGTATCTGAAACCTTTCAAACGGCAGGACTTGAATATGAAGAAAAGTTCGATAAATCGGTTGTCTTTTGGCATCAGCCTTTTATAATTCACTCACGAACACAAACACGTTCCTGACTTGCTGGCTGGTAGTGAAATTGCCGACTTTGAAGTTCGAACACAACTCATGATTAAACATTTAAGTACCGAAAATGAGTGAGGGATGCTGCAATCACAGTACATTGAGCCGTCTCGATCAAAATCCCATTCACCCTAGAATGTCAAACCCTAATTTGGAGATATGGCGTCACCCATGTACAGAACTTGAAGGTTGCTTTACAGACCTGATTCGTCCCTAATCAGCCTTCTCCAACAAGAGGAAAGTTCAACTAGCAGTCAATCATTAAACATCTTCATGGATCAGCATCTGTTGACCAATATGCCGAACTTCATGAACTTGGCCAGTTGGTCACACTCCACATTGTCATCATTCTTGTTTATCTACAAAGACGACACGCCCATGCATTGGCTGCAAGCAATCATGTGGATTCTGAGTGTTTGTGACTAATGGAAACAAAGAGTAGCAAAAGTTTGTTACTACCTTCCCGTGTGTGCTTCTCAATGCCTTCTGGGCTTCATCCTCAGAGTCAAAGGTAACATACCCAAAACCTTTCGATTTCTTCTTATCTTTATCCTTGATTACTTCAGCTGCAAATACAGAAATCTATATCAATTGATAACAGTTCGAAAAGAAACCACTTTTTTCCAAGACTAAACACGTTGCCTACCTTTCACCACCTTGCCGAACTCAGAAAATGCATCAGCTAACATTTGATCCGTCATGGAGAAAGGGAGACCTAAAGCGAAGCCATTAGTTGTGCGAACAGAAAGCCAAGAGACCTCTTATTACTACATAAGGAGACCGCTGCCAATCTACAACTTAATCCTCAGAGAAGTAGAAGTACAATATGTCACAGAGATAGAAGACTTGGTCATCGTCAATTCTATGAGAAATGTAATCCTGCAAAGATCTTAACTTTTAATAAACAGGTGATTAGAAATAGACAAGGATTCTGAGTCAAGTAACATCAATATGCTTTGCATCGAGTTCATTCTGTATTTAGTCTAAGGCAAGTTGCGGACTACGACTGCCATTTCTAGAACTGCAGAGACACAAAACCAAAATACACCAACTAAAGAACCAGAGGATGACAAGTTGCACAAACTGGTTTCCACAAGCTGACTTCATTCAGTTGCTCACTTCCCACAGAATCACAATCCTTCATATCCACATCCAACAACCTCACTCTCAGCAGCGAAATACTCGTATACTTCCAAGCAAACTTACTACAGAAAGTAATGCAGGGATCTCTCAAACAGCATTCAGCAATACATTCTTCTCTATTTTCAAATACCATTTCTCAGCTTCACCATCTAGCTAAAAAGCCTAAACATCCATACTCAATCTGTTCTGCGGAAAATTGGGTTCGGATCAAAAGAGAGAGGAAAAGCCTCCTCTCCTAGCTACTCCTAAAAATCATCATAATATACGTTGCATAGCACTCTCTGTTTGGTAGGCAAGAAACAACTCCGTAAAAGAAAAGAGCAGTAACACAGAGAGGGTACCTCTGATGAAGAGCTTGGAAGAGAAATGCCTTGTGGAGAAGAAGAAGAAGAATTGGGAAGTTGCGGAAGAGTAATTAGGTTTCAAAGCCGGGAACATTCCTCTCATCGCCGCCTGCATTTTTGTGGGTCGTCCTAAGCAGAGAGCTATTCACTATTCCTTCAGTGACATAGATTTCCAGTCAGTCGGTGAGATCTCGCTACCGATCAACCATCCAAACAAAGGAAAGACTGAATTCGTGAAATATCCGCCACCTGCAACACCATCCTTTAGGGTTTAGATATGTCAGTAACTAACTAAATACTAACCTTTAGATTAATACCTTATTTTGGCTTGAACTATGACCATATAATCAACTTTGGCCCGTGGTTTCATAAATTAACATCCTGACCTCAACTATGTAACATATAGACTCAATTAGCCCGACACCTAGTTTGACCGTCAATTTGGATGGTCAACACCATTGACCGTTAGTCAACATGCCATGTCATTGCCTCGTCAGCCTAAAAATCATTAAAAAAATTAAAATTCAAACTATTTTTTTAATTTTTATTATTTATAAGACTAACTCCAATCCAAAAGGCTATATTTAGCATGGTAAAGGAAACCGTACCGGGCATCATATCGGATTCCTTTCTGGTAAGTATTTTTTGTGGTACGACCGTGGTTCAACCATTTCGTACCGGTAAACCGTTTTTGTAATAATAAAATATATTTTTTGTCAAAAAACCGTGCCGGCAAAATTAGGGTACCGTCTCGGAGTAGTACCTGATGTATCGGAATATACCAGACAATAAATACAACTAAATTAATAAAAACAAAAGAAAATTTAAACAATATTTACTTTTTATTAAAAAGAAATCCCATCATTTATTAACTTCCTCGGTTAAGGCGTGCACCTTTTCCCTTCCCCCATCTTCCATTCTGCCTCTCTCTCTCTCTCTCTCTCTCTCTCTCACACCCACCCACCCACTGCACTCAAAACCAAATCTCACCGCAAACCTTTTCCCTTCCCCCATCTTCCATTCTCTCTCTCTCTCCCACTGCGCTCAAAACCAAATCTCACCGCAAACCTTTTCCCTTCCCCCATCAAATTTCATCGCAAACCCAATCTCACCGCCACCCCCCGCGCTCAAAGCCAAATCAATGGCACTCCCTAATCGGAAAATCTCGTCTCTTCGCCGGTTGGAGAAGCGTAGCCTTGTGGGTCGCTAGTCGCCACTCTCTACTCGCCAGAGGAGAAGAGAAGAGGAGCGGTGGAGCGTTGCATGGATCGGCTAGATCTTTTGTCGGTCGCCTCGTTGATCTCTTTGATCGTGGGTCGTCAGTTGCCACTAGCCACAGGAGAAGAGAAGAGGAGCGGCTGGGCTGGGCGAGGCTGGAGAAGAGAACAGGAGCGCCTTGGGTTGGGAGAGGTTCAGAAAACTCGACTGCCATTCACTCATTTGATTAGAGATTAGGGTTTTGTTTTGGGCGTTTGTTGATTGGACGCAGGTTATCTTTTTTTTTTTTTTTTTGTTATGTAAAACGACAACGTTTTTTACTGGATATAGGCTACCGCCGGTTAGAACAAAATCGGGCGGTTTCTCGCTTTGTGCCGGTTAACCCGGAAAAATCGACCGACACGGTAAAAAGGCTCATAACAGCCTACCGTTTTGTTTTTTGTCCAATTCCCGGTTGAACCGGCCGGTGCGATCTGGTTTCCTGGTCCATGATATTTAGCCTCCCAAGCTCTCAAATGTACATTTTTGCCTCCCCAAAACACTTTTTTGCTCCAACCCTATAGGCTTCCAAGTTTAGCTTCCCGCATCTTTTTTTGATTTAATTTCCATAAACCATACTTATTTACAATATCATTCTTGTAATTCACTTTAATTTTTTACAGTTTGTTATTACTTTTGAAAACAAAATTTTCGATGTAATTTTTTTTTAATTCCGAGTTTTTTTTTGCAAAATTAGTCATTTTTTGTAGCCGTTACTTTATGACCATTTTTTTGTCGTGTTTGTGCATCATATGTGTTTATAAATTACAATTCTTCATTTTTCATCAACTCACCTGAAACTTCTTCCCATTTCTAAAACAAACACATTCATCATGAGTATGTCAGATAGCTCATCGTCGGGAGGAGAAGAAGAAATCGAAGAGTACGAGAGGTTTCACCACCTACGGTTGAGTTTAATCGGTCGGAGGCTGGCTGAAGGTTCATCAAGTCGACGTCAAACTACAAGTCGACGTCACATTGATTGTGAAAGGGTCGAATGTAATCGCCGTCTCATGAGAGATTACTTCGATCCAAATCCAGTATACAATGCTCGCATATTTAGAAGGCGCTATCGGATGAAACCAAGATTATTCCATCGCATTATGGGCGACATTGTGAGGTTTGACCCCTCATTTGCCGCCTTTTGTTTGTCGCGTCCTTCAGGGCGAGACAACACGAAAGGCGTAGCTCCCTCTTCTGGTATGTCGTCGAGGCCTTCCACAGGGGAGGATTTCGAAGGATGACCCAACAATGCTCATAAGCAAAGGCTTTGTCCCCATTCTCGTCCTTATATATCGCTCGTTTGACTCCTCTCCGCCCTCTGCAAAGCTCCCTTCCAAACTTTACACTTGTTGCTGATAAGTCTTAGTCGGGATTCCATTGAATCCGTAGTACGAATTGTTGTAGGATCGCTTCTTCGAAATTCCCTCTCCACCCTTTCCCATAATCACGTGCTCTTTCTATTGATGCCAACTGCTCCATCTTCAGATACTGATATCCAAGATTTGCACAAGTTTACATCTTCATGAGCTTTCCAATTGGGTCCTCTCTTACTTGACATGTTTTTGTTTTGAGAGATGATAAATAGATGAGAAAGAGAGAAATTGATTTGAGAATAAGTGCAGAAAAACCATGAGAAGTTACTCATTATATAGAAAAAAATATGACCGTTTTATGGCCGTTAAAATGTGTCTGTTGCAATGTGACCGTTTTATTGTCACTATATTACTCTTCTTTCAAACTAAAACGCAAACACACCCACAAAAATAACCACTCAAAAAAATTGAAAAGAAAAAAAAACAGTAACAGAAAAGTGGGGGGCCCGCGTGCAGGCGCCTCCGCGGCTGGCCTTCGCCTGCACGCGAGGTCCCCCACCTCTAGCTGCTATATTTGCCTCCTCCTCCACTTTAACTTCTATCTATCCACCCCCAAACCCACTTCTCCAAATTTGCAAGCCAAATAATTGGTGGGTTGGAGATGAAAAAAGCCAAAAACCTCCCTTTCTCCAAATTTGCATGCTTGGGTTGGAGACAGTCTAATCAAATTAACAAAAAATAATTTATAAAAAACATAAAATAAATTTATTTTTTTTATTTATTTTTTCTAATTTTAAAATGATAAATTTTATAAATTAACCAAAAATTATCAAATTATTTTATATATTTAAAATTACACAAAAATAAAATAAATACTTTATATCATATTTTTTGAAATTTATACAATTTAATTTGATAATTTTCGGTTAATTTATAAAATTTATCATTTTCAAATATCCAAAAAAATAAAATATAAGTTTTATTTTATATTTTTAAAATTTTATTTTTTGGTTAATTTGAAAATAATAAATAATAGAAATTAGGAAAACAATTTGATTTTGATTTTTTTAATAATTTTTAGACTGATGAGGCAATGACATGGCGTGTTGACTAACGGTCAACCGTGTTGACCATCCAAATTAACGGTCAAACCATGTGTCGGGCCAATTGAGTCTATATGCTGCATAGTTTAGGCCAGGATGTTAATTTCTTAAACCATGGGCCAAAGTTTATTATATGGTCATAGTTCGGGCCAAAATATGGTATTAACCCTAACCTTTATATATATAAGTGATTGAGAAAATTCAAATCTAAGAGCTGTCAATTAAAGACATTTTATTTTGGGTTTATATCCTAGTTTGGTCCGAAGTTTAGCGTAAGTGATATTTCTGGCCCATTTTTCAAATAAGACATTTATGGCCTACTTTTAAAACTATTGGACAAATTTGGCCCAAAATTTTCTTTGACCGTTAATATTAACGGTCAAACACTATTCCGTTAGTGACTCCAAAAAAACCCACTGATGTGGCATGCCACGTCATTAAAACATATTATTTTAATTTTATATTTAAATTAAAATAAAAATTAACAGATTAAAAAAATATGAACCCAAAATCCCCAAATTCAAACCCTAAATGGTTAATCGTGAATAGGAGGGAGGCGCCTCCTCCTTCTCCGACCAACAGCACTCTGCCGCCTCTCCCGTTACTTCTTCTTCTTTGACCAGACTTCTCGCCTCCGTCCGCTTTAGCTTCCTCCACCTTCCTCGCACTCTCCGAGCTGACAGGTACCGCAAGTGAAGCTGTTAGAATGGATCTATGCCCGATCGAAATCGGAGGAATACGAGAGTCCAAAGGCGCTATCTGCCAGAGAAATTATATATAAGTGAGTACATGAAAGCCATTATCAAGCGTTTAAGACAAATGACCGGAGAATCCACAAGAAGACGAACCGATCGAAAGAGAGGCGGACACTTGAGGATGGACGATGGCGGCACCAACGATAGCGAGTGAAACTTACAGAAGTGGTGGGAGTTGGCGCTGGAGGGAGAGAAGGGTAGATGAAGTTGATGCAGGCCTTGAGGTCGGGGTATTAGATTTGGGGGGGATAAGGATGGTTGTCGGTGAGAAGAGAATTAGATGGAGGAGGCGGGGGGATGTGAATAAGGATGGCGAGTCGGTACGTGACGGAGAATGGCCGCATCGGTAGTGGAGTGAAAGAGGTGGGTCGGAGAACTCAAGTAGTGGCGGAGGAGATTTGCGGTGGCGAACTCGTGATGGAAGGGGGAACTATCGGAGGAAGATGGAGGATCGGCAAAAGAATAGGGGTTTCTTTCATTGTTTTTTTTCTTCATGTTTTAATATTTAAATGACGTGGACGAGTGTAGTCAGCAACAAATGTTGAGTCATTGACGCAAAAAATGGATGACCGTCAATTATGACGGTCAAACCGTCTCTCGGGGCAAATCTGTCTAATAATTTCAAAAGTAGGCCGTAAACGTCTTATTTGAAAAATGAGGTCAGAACTGTCACTAACGCTAAACTTCGGGCCAAACTAGGGTATTAACCCTTTTATTTTCTTTAAATCGACTCTTATCTTCTTCGTTCTAACTCGGATTTCATTTTTTTTTCACATATGGAACGAGTTCGTTGTGCTCTACAAAATGAGATCAATTTTCAATATATTTCGAGAAACTTTTTTTTACCAACTAAATACCATATGGTAACTTTTTTGTTTTTAAGTCGTTCTTCAAAAACGTTTGCTCTGAAGGAACGAGTTTATCATGATATATTGGATCTATAAATTTCTGGGTGAAAAATTACTAGATAAAAAATTACCATACTTTACCACTACGGTATGTGGGTGGTGCCCCTTATACTATTTTTTACATCAAACATGCCCCTGTACTTTGTAAAAATGATCAAACATGCTCTTTTGTTTAAATTTTCATCCAAAAACCGTTAACCAATGTCGAAATTTGGTTTGGGCGGCACAAATGTCTAAAATATCCCTAATAATTTCACTTTATAATTTTTTTGTTCTTTTGTATAGCCAAATAATTCAAATAATTTCACTTTGAAGAGACCGAGAGAAATAAAACGGGAGACAAAACTGACATTTTTGCTCTCATTTACCGATGTCGGGTTGTCTAAATCTCGGTTCAACCATGATTGACGATTTTATTAATGGAATTCTTAACAGAATGGTATGTTTGATAATTTTTTCAAAGTAAAAAATAGTAGAGGGGTATGTTTGATAAAACGTCATAGTAGGGACATATTATACCTATAACCCTTTTCTTAATTGGATCTTATCTTCTTCCTTCTAACTCGGATTTCTCAATTTTTTTTGCACAGATGGAACGAGTTCGTTGTGCTCTACAAAATGAGATCAATTTTCAATATATTTCGAGAAACTTTTTTTTTACCACCTACATACCATATGGTAACTTTTTCGTTTTTCAGTCGTTTTCGAAAACGTTTGCTCTGAAGGAACGAGTTCATCATGATCTATTGGATCTATAAATTTCTGGGTGAAAAAATACTGAATAAAAAATTACCTTACTTTACCACTATGGTATGTGGGTGGTAACTTGTAGTAAACAATGATGAAAGTAGTAAATAACAGTAGTATACTCCTACTATCATGTATTCAACCCTCTTACCATATTGGTATGTTCATACCATCATGGTACGCTTTCTTACCATATGGTATTAACTATTAAATAGGAGCATACCATATGGTAATGACTGGTAAAAAATTATTCAATTTTTTTGTACTAGAAATATATCAAAGTGAATATCATTTTAAAGAGCACATTTAATCTAATTTATCTATGCAAAAAAATTAAATCTTGACTTAAAACAAGAGAGAAATCGTCCGTTAAAAATTAAAGGGGGAAAAGATAAAAGAATTTCCAGGAGAGAGATGATACTGATGTCATGCTGATAAGACAGGTTACTCATGGTTACTGACTATTGAGTTACTGACGTGAACCGTTCGCCGAAAATAACGCATAGGTTTGGAAAGTCGGAGAGAGCGGGTAAAGCTATGTCAGGCCTATCGGTTGTGAGGAATGGATCAATCCCCGAGAAGCCGCAACTGTAGCCCATTTGCTGGCCCACTGAGAGATCAACTGGGATACTACTGTAATTTGGGATTCTAGGCCCATACACCCTTATTTTTATTAGTTTTTCTTTTTTGTTTCTTGGATGCTGTATCCAAGGTCTAAGCTCATGCGCATAAGTTGTCATCGTCAACCATGAAAAAGTTAAACTGCTCACAGTAGGTTTTGTGAGTAGATACTCGCTGATCCATATATCCGCCGAGCCGAGAGGAGGGAGGCCGTGGGCAGTTTTTTGGGAGAGCCGAAATTTTGGGCGGGAAGTGGTCAGTTTTTTGGGCGGCCCGAAATTTTGGGCGGGAAGTTGGAGAAAGAAGGAACAATTCGGGTCTGGTGGCTTGCAGCTTAGTAAGGGCTGCCTGGCGAGGGCCCATGGGCCGAAGGCTGATAAAACAGTTATTTGGGCCCATTTTGCTTTGCTGATGAAATTTGGGCGGGATTTTGCTGAAGAAGGAATGGGGGGATATTTCTTGAACAATAAAGGGGAAGGTGGCATTAAATGATCTCAACCACCACTTTCACTCTCTAACCCCTCTCTCTCTCTCTCTCTCCTTTTTCTCCTTTAATTTTCTGCTCAACCACCGCTAGAGTCGCCGGTGATCGTCACTCCCGACGAGACTCTCCTTGCCGGCGATCATTAGTTCCGGCGAGTCTCTCCTTGCTGGCGAGCAGATCATTCTTAGAAAGGATGATTTTCGACGACGACAGCGAGTTGGACGGTGTGGCTGCTTTCATTGTAGAAGAAGAAGACCTCGATCCTACACTAGATGAATTTGTTGATGAAGACTCAGATGGTGTGGATGACCTCATTGTAGAAGAAGAAGAAGAAAGTGAAGGTGGATTCTATTATATATATGTTTGTGTTGTTGAGTTTTGTTGTGTGCATTGAATGTCATTTAATGGTGTTGATATTATTTTGGGTGTAACCTCCTGTTTCATTGGGTTTTTGGGTGTGGATATTATTTTGAGTTGTCATGGATACGTTGTAAAACTATCTAAGATATTTACCTGGGCATGTTGGATATTGTTATGGACGTGATGAAAGTGGTTGGATATTTTTTTGGGTTTTTGAGTATGGATATTCTTTCGAGCGTCATGGATACGTTTTAGGGATAGGTGAAATATTATTCTGGGTATATTGGATATTTTGGTGGACGCTACTGATACTTTTCTAGAACAAAAGGATAAGATGTATTTTAAGGTTGGATACTTGTCGAAGCCTAAGAATTCAGTCTGTTTATGGGTATGATTTAGACGTCTATTTGATACTATTGTGGGCATGTTGGATAATTGTCTGGGCAAGTTAAATGTGGATACTAACATGGCCTCATACAATTAAATCGCAGCTCATAAGACAACAGACCTAGAAGATGAGGAAACGAGGAAGAACATAATTTATCGGACTAAGGAAGAGTGTTTGGCTTTCTATAAACGCTATGCTCACGAAAAGGGTTTTGGTGTTTGAAATGCTGCTCAACACCAAAGAAAAATGAAGAATTCTAATGGAGAGGCGGAGAAAATTTATTTCTACCTTTATTACTTTTGTAATAAGCAAGGTTGGACTTCCACTAGCGAAGTAGATGTGGAGAAACAAAAACAGTCCGAAGACAAAGTTGTGGAGAGAAAGCGTCCTAAAAGAAAGAGGCCTCGAGTTAGGGTTGGATGTAGTGCCCGTGTTCGTTTTCGATGGGATGAATCTAGAGACGGATATGTGGTGTATGAATTCGAGGGAGCCCACAATCATGATTTGCACTCCACCGAGAATACGCACCTTATCAAGTCCAACAAGTGCATGAGTGATGCTAAAAAAAGATGGTCGAAGCTAATCGCGATGCCGGGATGAGTCTTAGTGCACCGTATCAGTTATTGGCTGACTGTGCTGGTGGCTATCAAAATCTGAAATTTACCAAATTCGATCAGAAGAACCACTTGAACAGCAAAAGGCACAGGAAAATGGCTCGTGGCGAAGCGACTTATTTGCTTGACTACTTTGAGGACCAAAAGGAAAAGCATCCTGGCTTCTTTTATGCTGTAGAGGTAGATTGCGAGGAGAAAGTTGCTAATATTTTTTGGGCGGACAGTAGGATGCGTGAAGATTATGCTCTTTTTGGAGATTCGGTCTCCTTTGATACCACCTTCCGAACGAACAAATACTTCCGTCCACTAGGTACGCGAATCACTTAATTGCCTTGATTTTTTTCGATATTACATAAATGGTATTGAATACAATGTAGGGTGGTTCAAGAGTGGTCTCTTGTGATCCGGTAGACATGGCCTGACATGATATGTTTTTGTAAAAGGACTAATATTGGTATGGCATTATGAGATACTAGTCTGGGTTTTACAGATATTTGTTGAAATGTATTGGCATAATATCAATTCCTAATTCCCTTAAGTTTTTTCGACACTCGTTCAGTTATGCATTGTCAATTGTCATTAATAGTTGTCTTGTGCAGGGATGTTTGTAGGTTTCAATCATCATCGTCAAACTTGTGTGTTTGGTGCTTGTTTGATGTATGATGAGACTACACCGTCTTTTGAATGGTTGTTTTTAGCATTTAGTTGGTGCATGAAGAAGAAGCTCCGAGTCACTATTTTTACTGATCAGGACGCCGCCATGGCAGCTACCCTTAGAAAGGAGTGGCCTACTGTGTTTCATGCCCTCTGTACTTGGCACATCTTCATGAATGCGAAGAAGCATCTTCGTAAGGACAAGGCATTTTGAAAGAAGTTCCAAACTCATCTTTCTTATATTTTCTACGATATCGACAGTGAGGGAGAGTTCGACATGGCCTGGAGCACAATGGTTGCTGATTGTTTCCCTAATAGCAAAATTGCAGACGGTCACCCATGGTTGGAATATTTGAAGAAATTTCATCGTCGATGGTGTTCCTTATGGTTGAGAGATCAATTCACAGCCGAGATGTTGACTACGCAAGCCAGCGAGTCGTGCAATGCACAAGTGCGTCTTTTCTTGAAACCGAAGCATGATTTGGACTTGTTTTTCATTCACTTTAGCAGGTACGCAGAATATTTCTTTGCCTTTCTTTGATATTAGTCTACTTTAGTTTTGGATATTTGTCACTGTTGTCCGGATATTTATATGCTATTGTTAAATATTACTTTGTTTAGTTGGGATATTAGTATTGGTTTGAGTGGATATTAGTCTGGGCACTAAACTCTTTCTCGTGCTTTGTAAATGTAGTTTGTTGGCTGAAAAAAGACGCAAGGAGACTGAGTCAGACTACAATGGGAAACAATCGGTTCCTTATATTATGATGGAGGATAGCCCGTTCCTACAACATGCGGCAAAGGTCTTTACTCCTAACATCTTCAATCGGATACAAAATCAGTATTTGAAAACTGAACCCTATCTAATGGAGACACTCTCAGATACTAGGGATGATGGCATGATTGGCTACCTCACATATATGATAGAGGATGGTGAGCGTAGTGATGAGCGTGTCGTTCTCGTTGATATTTCTACGAGGATATTGGTATGCGAATGCAGGATGTTCAGAACTTTCGGAGTGTTATGCCGCCACACTATTAAAGTGATGCGGCATCTTGGAGATTTTGGGGAAGCCAATATGAGAAGTATTCCATATCATTATATACTCAAGCAATGGACGTTGGAGGCGAGAAAGAAATTGGTTGTTGTGTCGATGGTTTTGTTGGTCCTTCAGCTGACAGTGAGAATGATGCGGGAAAAGGTATAGCAATGCGGTACCGAGAAACCACTGCAATGTTGAATCAGCTAGCAACGAAATTGTCGATGGCCGAGGAGAAAGACTACAATAAGTGGATGGGAGTACTCAAGAAACTGTGCAATGAGGCAAACAAGGCATTATCAAAGACTATAACTAGCGAGGACAGTAAGTGTATTCACTAATACTATTTGCAAATTGTTGGAGTTTAATATCATTGCATTTACTAAATTATGTAACATTGTAGGACGGTCTATACCGATAACTGGGCTGACTTTGAAGGAGAAGAGTAATCCAAGGATCCACGGTAAGGAACGTTACCAGTCTAAGAATGAAAAGGAACGCCGTCGAAAGAAACGTGTTTATAGGAAGGGAATGAAATCAGATGAAGCGGTCACAAAGGACAACAATACTCAACCGGATGACCATCTCCATCTTAGTGATTTGGGTGATACTGACATGTGATTCCATGATACGTTTTTTTGATGCAGTGGATATTAATCCACTTGTAACATATACCTTTCTGCTCAATGGTAATGAATATAATGTAGGGTGGGTCGAGTGTGATCTATTGTGATATGATATTGACATGTGATTCCAGGATACGTTGCAGTGGATATTAATCCACTTGTAACATATACCTATCTGGGCAATCTGGATATTTATTAGCAGTGTGTTAGGATATTAGTCTTGTGTATTCCAAGTCTTAAATAGACAAATGCAAAAAAGGTCACATGAGTACAGTAACAAAAAGATCACATGAGTACAGTAACAAAAGAGGTCACATGTGAATAGTGAAAGAAGTAATCATTGATACTATTGTATTTGTTGCTGCTAATACTGATATCTAGAAAGCCCAGACTAATATATGTACATATTACAGTACATATCAAGTTTGCCCAGACAAGTATCCTTAACAAGTGGATTCATATCCACTGCACCACAAAAACGTATCCTGGAATCACAGGACAATATCTACCAAAATATCCTCCATCCTAATGCAAACCATCAACCATTCCTAAATATGAACCAACCCTAAGTTAAGTTTTATAAACTATCCAGCACACCTAAACAAATCTAAAATCAATTTCTCTTCTTTTTCCCTTTCTCTTTCTCTTTCTGCATACTTCAATCCTTTGCTCCTTGAATTATTGCATCCTTGTGGCCGTTATAGTTCCATTACAGGAGGTTAGCTGCAATCCGTGTTCGTTGTTCCTCCACATGTTGCTGCTTGGGCCAACTGTTTTTATATTGCACCGGAAGGTGACCCGCCCATAGCTCCATGTAAAGGCAAGCAAATACACCGCAATCATCGATGCCAAATTGCTGAGGAAAGTCAGCAATGCTGAATTCCCACTCATCCAATCTACAATCGACCCCCTGCTCTTTGAGGAACTCGGTCACATACTCAAAAATCACTTTCCCTACTGGTCCATGATCCTCTTTAGCCACTCGGGCATTGGGCTTTTGGCTGTCGAGTAGGAAAGTCTTCCTATTCTTCATGTCAGCGACGTACACTCGGTAGTGATCATCTCGATACATTGGAAAGAAGATCTGAAACACAATAAAGTTAGTGAGTTAATCATTGACTAATATCCTAACAACCCAGATTAATATCTCAACAACCCAGAATAATATCTGATAAATAAGAATAAAATATTCTATAAACCCAGACCAATATCAAGGAAAGTCAGAAAAATATCCAAACATTGAAGAAACTTACGTAATCACATCTTTCCAAGTTTTCCCGTTTCAGCAATGGATTACTCTTGTGCATAGAAATATGCGCCGAGACTCTCGCCTTGTCCGTGGGTTGTTTTTTTTATAGCATTGGCGACGACATGTTGCTATTTAGAAGAGACAACAATATCAAATTAGACATTTTCAACATAAATAGGATCTAAGTAGTGAAGATAATACTTACTACATAGGTCCATGGGAAGACAATTCTCTTCACCACCTCCTTACGTTCTTCTTGGTCATTTAGGAAGTGCCCGTATACTAAAATTACTTGGCTATGAATCCAACTTTTACGCTTCAATGACAATATTTGGCAACGACTAAGCTTGCCCTTTGGAGTTTCCATGATAAAGTCGTGATTGTAAAACACAAATGAAAAACTAGGTTAGTAGCCATGAATTTGACAAATTGAAATTGACGATTCAAGAAGGAAACATGACAACTTACTCATCTTTAGTTGTGGTACTGAAGATGAACTCAACCACTTGCAGTGGCGTAGCGTCGAGTTTCACAGACAGAGTCTTAGGCAAAACGTACACTGATGAGTCCAACGGGTGGTGTTTTGACCTCTCGAATGCAGGAGTTTTTAGAGTTGCCTTCCATGCTTCTGGTGTGATAGAGTGCATAAACTCTGCCTCCTCCTGAGTCATAGCCCTCTCACTTACGAGAATATCATCATCGCTATCCTCCATCATCCTCTAGCATGCTGCTGCTATAAGCTCCCCCTCTGATGTTGCTTCTTCTCCTTGCGTCAGAACCTCGGTAGAAGGATCGAACACAATAGCAATATCCTCGAAAGGTATCTGCAAAACAATGCCAAAGGTATGACCATCGTCCCAGGCTAGTAGAGTATCCACAGAATACGAAAAAAAATATCCAGGAAGAACAGAGTAATATCCAAAGAAAACGAAACAAATATCATGGCTGCCCAGGCTAGTATCCAAAGAAAAAGAAACAAAAATCCAGGAAGCCCAAGCTAGTATCCAAAGAATAAGAAACAAATATCCAGGAATAATAGACTAATATCCAAAGAAAACAAAACAAATACCCTGGGAGAACAGACTACTATCCAAAGAAAAAGAAACATATATCCAGGAATCCCAAGCTAGTATCCAAAGAATCAGAAACAAATATCTAGGAAGAATAGACACTACTGGTTTCCTCCAAAATTTACCGTAGTCGGGGATGTCTCTATACTCTCTTCAGCAGCAGCAGGGGTTTGGAGAGCAATCTGCATCACATTCACTTGACCAAAAATGGACTTCGTATGTTGAACCTCCGGATCAACAACAGGCACCTCCCGAACCTCCGGATCAACAACAGGCACCTCCACATTAGTACTCGACTTAACAACAAGCACCTCCACCTCATGCTCGACAATTGACTCTAGCTCCACCTCAGTAGCGACCTCAGCACTCGGCTTCACAACAGAGACCTCAACATCAACCTCGACAACTGGCTCTGACTCCTCCTCCACATCAGTAGTGAACTTAACAACAGGCAACTCCACCTCAGGCTCAACAACTGTATCTGGCTCCAGAACCACCTCAGGCTCGAGAACAGGCAGCACAGTCTTCTCACGTATTCTCCGAGAGTACACGCAGCTGGACATATTCTTGCCTTTCACGTATCCCTCCTTTTCCATTCTCACTTTGGTCACAGGAACCAATTTCGCCAATTTGCCCCTCTTCCTTTTCGTTTTGGTCGCTGAAAAAACACGTGCAAGCACATTAAATTAATATCCAAACTGCCAGAGTAATATCCAACCATGAAGCACCCCTTATCCAGACAGCACAGAGTAATATCTAAACATAAAGCAACGGTTATCCAACTAATACAGAGTAATATCCAGAAAAAGGCGCCTGTTATCCAGGTAGCACAGAGTAATATCCAAACATATAGCAACTGTTATCCAGACCACACAGAGTAATATCCCAAGAGACGCCTGTTATCCAGACAAGACAGAATAATATCCAAACATTGTGCAACTGTTATCTAGACAGAACAGAGTAATATTCAAACATTAAGCACTTGCTATCCACACAGGACATAGTAATATCCAACCCTGTAGTAGCTAATATCCAATGCATTCATTTCAATATCGGCGGCAAGCAAACTCGGATCTCATCATTCGATACAGAAAACAAACTTTTGTTCAAAGCAATCATGAAAAGAAATAGTAGCCAGAACCAACAATACATAAAAGTAACAGATCCTTAACAAGTAAACAAACTTTTGTTCAGCCATTCCAACATGGCAATTATAACATCCTAACAATAACATTACAACCACTTAAACATAAGAAAATTGCAAAGTTCATTTGTTTCCTTGATGGCGCATAATGACGACTCTCCAGATACTATCCCTCCTTGTTTCCCATACATCCATCATTTTTTTGGTCAATGACTCCAATGCCTTAAGCTACACATATATTGAAAAAAAAATTAGTTCGCTACATGCACCCATGTCTATTAACCCACGATTTTGAGATGCAAAGAGAAGATCTACATACCTCATCGTCCTCAAGGGTTTCCAAGTCAACATCCGCCCACCAATCAATAGCAGGAGCCGAGCTGCTCGACCCTGATTCCCAATCAGCTACCTTGGGGATATTCGAGCACACCTTATCCACCCTTGGGTCGAACCAATAGCTGCAGGTCGGGATGGTTTCTGTGGCAAACCCTCTCACATTAAGGAAGTCTAGCAAATGGATCTACAAAAAAGCGTTCAAAACAGATATAAGAAATGAAACGAACTACTATCCCAGGAATGGTTATTAATATCACAAGCAAACAAAAAAGATATCAGGAATGAAATGAACTATTATCCCTAGAATGTTAACTAATATCAACCATCAAATAAACAATATCAACAATTTTAAAGGAGAAGTTACCATTAAGAAGTGGATATCTCCAAGAGGCCATTGTTGTTTCCCACCCGCCCTAGATTCAGCTTCGTTTTCCTTAACCCGACACAACTCAAACTTCAGATTACGGGCAACAAAACCACTCCAATTAAAAGTGGCAATGTCCTCCACCCTTCCAACCATGTACTCTGCATAATCGAGATCACAAAGTCGTGACATCTTTGGGGCGAGCATCGAACCAAGAGCCAGCAACAAAAATTGCTTCACCGCGGCTGCAACAGGTGGTCTCCTTTTCGGTGCATCATCTGGACCACCACAGACTGCCTCTCTAAGATCCATAACTTCTACATTTCGACTACGAGTACACTCCATGTTGAGCTCCTCCTTGAAGTACCACCATCTCTGCATCCTCTATCTGTTCATCTTGCTTTGCTCCATTGTTGTCCGCTGTAACTACTATGTTTCCTGTAACATCTGTTTCCGGATCTGCCATTGAAAAGCAGAAGCTGAAGGTTATCTATCGATGCTTTCCTCTAGATCACTCCCTCACCCTAAGCCGCAGGAGGCGATCCTAGGTACAACAATTTTGCCGAGACCCCTTTTGTTGAACACCTAGGGAAACTCTCACTCACCACTCGTCAAAACCTGACGCAGGAGGCTGATCAAGTTACCACTCAATTGCTTTTCTCTCTCGCTGCTCAAGTTGCTTCAGAAAACCTCTACTGTAGCTCGCCGCCGTCAAGTGAGGGCTCTAAAACCATAGCACACAAAGAAAACCTAAAAGACTCCTATCTGAAACTCTCGCTAAACGAGATAATTTTTTTTGTCCTATTATGTCAATTTTATTGTCCCATTATGTAACATTAATTTTTAATGATATGATAATAAAATTTAACTTATATAAAATAATCACTTTTGGTAGCCTCCATCCAAAATGAGAACCAACCCAGCACCAATAACCGACTGACGCAACCATAAGACAAAGCTCTTGCGTGAGGGTTTTGCACCATAGTTTCATTGGATTTGTTTATTAATGTTTTTATGAGGTGGAATGTTGATTGAAAAATCTAACAGAAATTTGAATGGAGATTAAGAGAAGTGACCATTTTGTACAAGCTCAAACTTTTGATATCGTCGCGTTACAAGTTAAAAGTTCGTGACCGTTTTATACTAAATGCAAAGGTTTATAACTCTTTATGATAAGTACCCCGCATAACCTTTGGTTAGGGTTTTGCATTCGTGCATAACTAGATTTGATTCATTAATATTAACTTTTGAGTGGACTAAACTTTTTTTTGGGTGTAGAGTGGACTAAACTTAAAGAGTGAGATTAATAGATTTTTAGTTTTTATTTTTTTTAATGAGCTTGTATCTTCTTTTTTTAACCTAAATTTCAATTTATTTTGCACAAGATGAAACGTGTTCATTGTGATCTATCAAATTATGTACATTATTAATTTTCGAGATTTTATTTTCCTACCACACGTTATGTATATATGGATGATTCTATAGTACACCAAGTTGAAGTACCGCATTCATCAAGTAAGAAAATTATATCTAAATCTCAAATTGACCGAAGTTTGGGACATGAAACTCTAACCCTTAAAATTTAAAAATCAATGTCTTATTTGTATAAATATTTTACAATAAGACCAATTTAATTAGGAATAATAATCAACACTTGATTCATCGTAATGCATATAACAAACTACATGCACCATATTAAGGTTTAGGGTTTACGATTCAGATAATCATTATAACCTATGTTTCACTCATTAAGGATTGGAACATATTACCATGCCCCAAAATCATTTCAATTTTAGGTATGGATATCATTTTCTAACTTGGTGTATGGCTTACCTCCAATTTTTACCCGGTGTACAATAGAATGCACTATATATACACTCCAGTTTTGAGTATCATACTATACTCTAACCTCTCTATTGGATAAATCCCAAGCCTCAATTCTCTAAATTCAAACCCAAAATTCAATTTAAAAACCAAACATTAACCTGGTACAATTATTGGTATATAAAAATTTAAAACCAAACATTAACCTGCCCAATCATTTATTTATTTATATATAAAAAGAAAACCTGCCCAACCTCGTGGCATGTGAACACACACACATGACATGACCCGCTATCGGAACTCGTAAACGGTAAACGAGTAAAAAGACAAGGAGCAAGATGAGGGGCCAGCTGGCCGGTGTGGGCATATGCACCGATGACAGATTCACGATCAAGGACAGCTAAAGCTCCGGCCAGATATACTGTCTCCCTTCAAAATAATACCTTAAACCCTTGTTTCTGACTATCTTGATACCATTTTGATACATGAGATTATGCAGTACTATATAATTCCGGGATTCGGCAAAAAAAAAACTATATAATTCCGGTTTGGTATAATTATATAGCACAACTATTGTAAACATATGCAAAATCGAAATCGATTATACAAAAGAGTAAAGAACACATATTTACGTGGTTCACTAATACGACGTACGTGTATTAGCTACGTACATGGACAAGATAGAGAGCAGTTTCACTATACTTGATAAGATACAAGTTATAGAGATTCATAATGCATATACATAGCACATTCTCCATACAGTCTAAACCTAATCCAACGTATATAGAAACGAGCAATCTCAAAAGACCAACCATAAAAATTAATTTGTAATTCCAAACCTCAATTTTCAGATAAACTTTAGACTAATTATGATATAGAGGTATACTTATTATTTGTGACATAAGTGGTAGTTGGTTCAAATGTAGTATTTATTTCATTATGTAGTCAAAATCGAATACTGTGTGCATTTATGACTGCTTTTTTTATATTGGTGTTGTGAATAGGTAGAAACTTAATTATCAGAATGCATATAACTATCCCTAGACACATGGTCGAGCTAGCACGACACAGTTAGCGCATACCATGAAGACAATATATGTGGATTGGTCCTGTACAAACATGAATGTTTCATGGGTTGTACTAGACATAAACTTCAAGGGCTCAAGTACAAGTGCGAACACCACACAATCTATATTGGTGAACTCATGTTTTATGGAGAAATATGTCATTTTATAATAATAAAATATTCTAAAAATAACATATAAAATTTGAATTAATGAGCAGTTTTTAACATCAATGTGTGACGTGCTCATATTTAAAAGGTTTATATAATATATTCATTGTTTATTTTGAGACTCAAACCTTTTCCAATTTATGCAACTAAACACTTCATATATAAAATCGTTCTTGATTAACTTCATAGCAAAAAAATCTTTTGTACCGCTTGCAGTAATAACAAACAACGTCAACAATAATTTTAGAAGCAAGTAAAGTGAATAAGAAATTGAGATTTAGTATCTCTTTGCAAATGTGTGTGTTTGTGTGGGGGGAGATTGTTTTTGGTCTAAAATATTTGAGGAAAGGGTTGAAATTTCATATATCATTTTTTCGAATATTGCATATTGAATATGAGTATTGAACATTGGGAAGCGACATATAATTCTTAAATTAGTATTAATTTTCAGTTTGGTTGACATATAGCCTTAGACCTCTTGCTAAACTGATATTATTGGATCCAATAATCATAAGATGAGATTTAGTTTGATATGTTGGTTCAAACCATTTTTTTATGTGTAATGAATTTGTACAACAAATACATGTAAATAAGTGAAGATGAACTAACTATACGCTCACTCAATTGATTTAACGAGTGTTGTTTTTATCACTTTTAGTAATTAGTTTATCCACAATCTATCAAACTACTTTGCTCCGTCGAGGAATAAGCGGCCATATGTTCCCCAGGTTTCACGTGCTTTGATTCACACTATCGACTGAGAATAAAGAATAAGCATTTCGAACGCAAAATTGGAGAAGTAATTGAGATGTTTCTAGGTTTCTCTCGATTCTAGGCGGTGGGAAGAAAGAGGAAGGGAATGGGGAGAGTGTTGAGATTCAAGCTCAGAGGGTAAGAAAGAGGAAGGCAAAGAGAGAGTGAGAACACATTTAAAAGAGGGGGAAAATTATGTAGTGTGATATAATTGTCTTTCTCCTTTGCTTAGAGGGTATTGTTAGCCCTCATCGGCTCTTCTGTTGAGTTTTGATTTATTTTAGGGGATGATATTTGACATATTTTTTCCATTTCAATAAAAAAATCCAAAATCAATAATATCATTTGAATGCTCTCTATTGGAAAAAAACTTAAAGGATATACTAAACTTTATGAGATATATTTTCTTTCATCCTAAAAGTTGATTATGTATGTATCATGAGAAGCAACTCTAATATTCAACTATATTGTTTAATTAAATAATAAATGACAATTAGTTATATTTATTTCTTTTTCATTAAGTCATTATATGTAGTGCTTATATAATTTTCCCCCTATTTTCATGTATGTCTAAACACTTTATGCATAGTTGGATAATTTTCAAAGATGTTATGTGCATAACTAAGGTACAAAACAATCATTTCATGCATTTTAAATCATGTATTATATCCATTATTTTTTATTTTATTTTATAAACAACCTGTATTATTTCATTTATAACGAAATAGTACAGGAATCAGATTCAAGTTGTGATAAAATAAAATAAGGGGGTTGACCGACCCAAGATTCGGTTTCACCCCAACCACAAATGCTATGAGCCAAAATATGGGCAACCTGGTTACTGGTCCGACCCGAGAAATGGACCGAGATCGAGCCAACCCTATCTATCATTTCCTTGATCTCATCGACCAGATCTCCTTCCTCCACCAGCGATCTTTCTTCTCTCCTTAGCAGGTGGATCGCCGTCTGGCAATCTGACTCGATCATTCCCGGTAGAAGATGATGTTGCTCCGCTATTTCCAGGCCGAAAGCAATAGCTTGTAGCTCGGCGAACTCGGGAGTCCAGGAGTCCCGAACCCTCCTCACGGCAGCAAAGCAGAACAAACCTTGCCGATTGCGAATCACCATTCCCAGACCCGATCCTCCTCCCTCCAAACAGGCCGCGTCCACATTGATCTTGAAATCGGTGGTTTCTGGGGGCCTCCATCGGTGAACTCTCTGCATCGAAAGGACCATCCTCTCCTCCTGATGTTCCAGGTACTCCTCCAGCCATCTGCTCGCTTTTCCCAAAATTTCGCCTTCTTCAAGCTTCGTTTTGTTCCAGAGCTGACTGTTCCTCTCCTCCCATATGAACCACAGCGCTACGAGGAATTTCCCAATCTCCGCATCATTTTCCTCCTTCTGAAGTCGCACCATCCAATTTTCGCAGGTAAAATCCTCTCCCTTCTCGAACATAGTACTTAGGGGACTAGGACGCCAAACTCTTCGAACCCACCCGCAGTCTAGGAAAATATGGTGTTGAGTTTCCCTTTGGCCGCAAAAAGGGCATTCATCACATCCTCTCATAATCCTGTCCACCACATTTGCCCTTGTAGGGAGAATATTTCTAATCCATTTCCACCCAAACACCTTGACTTTGGGTGATACTCTTAATCCCCAGTATCGATCCCAATCAATGGGTGTGTAAAGTTCTCCCACAGTCTCTTCCTCCCTGTTTCTCCAAAAATGGTAGGCTGTTTTCACAGTATAAGCACCCCTTTTTTCCAATCTCCACACTAAGCGATCTTCACATGGTTGTCTTGGTATGGGGATTTTAAGAATATGCAACATATCTTGATGGCTAAAGTGTGTGTGTAGTAAATCCTGATTCCAACTGCGAGTATTCACATCTAGGAGTTCACTTACCGAAGTAGTTTCCCCTATCAAAGTCACTGGGGAGCTTACTTTGAGATTTTCAGCTGAGGGAACCCACCTATCTTGCCAGATATCCACTTTTCGACCATCTCCTATCCTCCACCTCACCCCTTCCTTCACAACTCGCTGGGCTGCCAGCAGACTCCTCCAGACATAGCTCGGGTTATACCCCAATTCTGCTTCTAGGATAGGTCTAGAAGGGTAGTATTTTGATTTCATAACTCTAGCCACCAAGGAATTTGGTTTCTGAAGCAAGTTCCAAAACTGTTTCCCTAACAAAGCTAGGTTGAACTCATGAAGACTTCGAAACCCCATTCCACCTTTAGCTTTCCTAGTGCATAGTTTATCTCAGCTTATCCAATGTGTCCTGAACTCACTATTCTTCTGTCCCCACCAAAAATTGGATAGTAGGCTCTGTATTTCATGAATTACATTAAGTGGGACAAGAAACACCTACATAGCATAAGTTGCCTGAGCTTGGGCAACAGCCTTGATCAGAACTTCCTTTCCTCCATACGACAGTAAATTGCTCTTCTAGAGTTTGACCTTCTTCCTTACTCGATCCACTAGGTAGCTAAACAAAACCTTCTTCTGACGTCCAATAACAGTAGGCAAACCTAGGTATTTGGAGTGTTGATCTACCACCCTCATTCCTAGGAGTTGTCCCAGCTCATCCCTGACTTCTTGCCTGACATTTGGGCTAAAAGCAATCTCTGACTTCGTTAGATTGACCTTCTGTCCCGTCTCCTGCTCATAAGCGGCGAGTAGGCCTCTTAAGTTTTCACACTCCTGTCTGTTTGCTTTAGTAAACAGCACACTATCATCTGCAAACAGCAGGTGTATGATAGCTGGAGCACCCCCTTATACCTTCAACCTTCTTTTCCCTTTCTGCCTTCTGAATCAAACATGAAAGCCCCTCAGCAATGAATAAGAACAGATAGGGGGAAATTGGATCACCTTGTCGTAGTCCTCGTGTAGGGTAGAAAGTTTCAGTCTGGTGACCATTCACAAGGAGAGAGTAGGACACTGTTGTAACACATCTCATTATTAGAGCAATCCATCTTTCCGCAAACCCTAACTTCCTCATAATCTCTTCTAGGAACTGCCATTCCACCCTGTCATAGGCTTTTGCAATGTCCAACTTTGCTGACATAAAACCCTTTTTCCCTTTAGTTCTTCCTCTCATAGAGTGAAAACATTCAAAAGCTACCATCACGTTATCTGTGATTAATCTGCCTGGAACAAAGGCACTCTGGAATTCTGAGATAATATCATTTAATAAGCTCTTAAGTCTATTGGCCAGTACCTTCGAGTAGATCT